>JARVGW010000750.1:17605138-17626622 GCA_031762495.1 Anablepsoides rubrolineatus
GATCTCACATGGTAGACTAGAAGGAACACAGATACATTTTAATCACATCGTTTTTCCCGACATTATTCAGGTCAAACGTAAAGTTAAATAAAATATTTGGACAGTTGACCTCATGATCATGCTTCACTCCTCCACTTTGATTTATTTATTTATTTATTTATTTATTTTTCCAGGGTCACATACCTTTTCCAGTAAAACTCCTCCTGCCTGGCTTCATGTTTGGTTTCAAAGGTCCCTGCATGCACAACCTTTAAAAGAAACATACAGCACAATTTTCAACACAAATCTGAACTTGGTCAAAACCTTTGACAGCCACAATGGTAAGTTTCTAAAGATTGATGTGAACAGTTATTTACTAAGTTTTCTTATTGTTAGGATGGAGGAAAATGAAAAATGTATTTTTTTGCAAAAGTGAGGATTAGATGCAACACTGTGTTCTTTCACAATTGTTTTATTTATTAATTTTTTACAACCCCATTTTGAACCCTACATGTTGACAAAAATGAAATACTATTTAAAAACATATTTCTGTCCCTTTTTTTCCTGAAGAAATATTTGGTCTGTGCTTTGCTGCTCTGTGTCCTGGTGTCACAAACAAACGCTTATTGTTTTGCAAAGAGCCCATCATTCGGTGAGAGGAGATTGAATACATTTTTTTTTTTAATTTCTTTGCTGTAAATATTTAAACAAATCATGTTATGGCTTTTTGTTTTCTTGTTGGGCCTACAGTACAACAGACACATTGTCAGGATGATGTAGATAAGACGTGGCATCCAGTTGGCTCCAGATGGAGAAACAGTGCATGTATGGATTGCACTTGTGATTCATGTTGTTCTGGGTATGTAGAAAAATCACTAAATTATCATTCAAAATGAAAACAACAATAAAAATGCTTTTATTTGACATATTCTGTTTATAAACAGTTGCTTACTATGTGACTGCAGGTTTTCCACCCCAAGAGGCTTCCCTGATGACTGCGTGTCAGTGTTTGACTCAAAAGCTTGTGTGTACATCGTGCACAAGAAGAACAACCCGTCTGTGCTCTGTCCAATTTTTTCTGCTGTAGGGAGATAATATCGGTGTTAAATATGGTCTGAAATAGAACATGTTATGTGGTGAAAATTCATTTGTTTGCAAAAAGCTTGGTCAAAAAATAAACATTCTTTACAACCTTGACATTTTTGCTCAAGATTATTTTTTGATTACTTTAAATTCAACAATAAATTAGGGAGGTAAGTAAGGTTTGGCAGTCTTAAAGTAAAAAGTTACAAGTCCTAACTTTTAATAACATTAGAGCTAGGGCTGTACCACTGCATCGATCCACATTGATATTGATTAAATTATCAACTAGATTGAGGCAAAATGAAAACATCAATCCATATCATCATGTTATGTCTGATATGGATGGATATCATATACCTGTCTAATACAATCATTTCATTGTGTTAGATGGGTATATGATATGCATCACTTCAATCACAGACTTATGAATTTAACTGAATCAAAATTGTATTATGACTTTGTGTCGTTTAGTCATCCAAACAAAAAGACATAATATTATATCATGTTAAAGCTGCTGGTTTACACCCCTAGTTAGCGCCATGGCTTTCTCATTTATGTCTTAGTACAAACCAAGTAATGGAAGGTTCAAACATTTGTATGATAACCTGAAGCTCAGACCTGGTTATCAGCAACCATTGGCTCAACTAAGTCAACAAGTAAAATGTTTGTTTATAAATAGAAGCAAGTGAGCTGCATTAAATCTTTAACTGATGATTCAGTTGAAGAGGGGGAGAAGTGATGGAAACCTCCTTATAACAGGATGAAACTTGTAGCAGAACCACAGTCAAAGGAAGTGAACCAGCCTGAGGTTAAGAGGACAAGAAACAGATGCAAACACCAAAGCATTAAGCAAAGTTTCTGCTGGAAAAAACCAAGAGAGAACAAAGCAAAGCTAATACATGCATGAGTAATAACAGCAGAGTCATCCTGCAGTCTGAACCTGCTGCAGCATAACTTAAAGGATAGGTCAGGATAATTACACCTAACTTGTCAAGATTCTTGTCAAGATTTATTCATCGTTTAGTTTGCTGATGTGGGTTTATTGTTCCTGGTGTTTAGTTTCTGAGTTTTCTTTGTGTTTTCAGCCACTCAGTACTTTCCTCAGTTCAGCTCCTGCTCTTTAGTCCTGCCACGTCCACTCACACCTGTTCCCCATCTCATTAAGCTCAGCTGTATTTGTTTTGCCTCAATCTATATCCTCTGCATTCAGTTCTTCAGTGGAGCATTATTAATTGTACATGTCACATGCACTCCTGGAGATTATGTCCCTCAGTTTTGGGACGTTTGCTCTGCTGCCATGTCAGCCTTTTGTTTGTTTAAATTAATGTTTTAGATTTTTGGGTCATATTTTCACTCCTGGGTCCCCATCCTTCTAAACCCATGACAAAGCTATTAGATTGATCAAAGCAGAGTATTTTAGGCCCACTTAAATAATAGACAATGGTGATGCAAGAGAACAGAGCTGTAAAGAGGCTTTCTGTTCCAACAAACTGACATTTTGCAGGATCTCAGTTTTGTCTTTAATTAAAACAAAAATGACACGACACATCAGAAAAAATGTCATTTGAATCATTTGTACTGTGCATAATCAATAAACACATTACTAATAATAAAACAAAAGAAGACTAAACATAGCAATCCCATTTCAGTAAAAAAAAAAAGTCACCAAAAACTAAAGAAAAATGTTTTGATGTATCAGGTTGTGCTTTTGCTTCAGTTTAGTCAAACTGCTGATGGATGTTTTTGTCTTTCAGGTTGTTTTCCATTTTTACCAGACACACATTTGCTCACATTGATTTGTGTCTGTTTGTTTGGAAATGCAAATCACCCTGTTAGGCCTAGAACTGGGCCAAGCTTCAAATTTGTTATATAAGGGAGGACATTTCTACTAACATTCCTTTCAACATTACAGGAAAAAAAAAATCCCAGCTGCAGCTTTTAATCTAATGTGTTGTTGAGGTATGACTCTTTTCACTTTTTTCTTTTAAGGACATATGCTGAATGTGATTTAAATTTTGTTCAGGGAATTTATTCCTAGAGAGTCTTTTTAAGTAAAGCATTTTTTAATCTGATGTTTAATGCTGCTGTCTGTTATTTATTTTCTCATGTCATTAAATGTTTTTTTATTTTTCTCACTGGTTCCCATTACGTTTTCAGTTTAAACTATTTTCCTCACATTATTACAGATAGAAACTTGTGCAAATGTTCACACTTTGTGCACTATTCTAGTTTTTTTCAAGCTTTCTATTGTTCTATTCTGTATCAAATGTTTTAATTACCATATCTGTTTTTTATTTCCGTTTCTATTCCTCCTGAGACTGAATCAGTTTTTCTTCTTTACTTGCTCATTATGTTTTTCCAGTTCGACATCATTTCTCAGGCTCTGAGTTTGGTTTCACATCACGGGGTTTTCTGCCAGAACCTTTAGTTAGTCTCATCTGACCAAAGTGTCTTGTTCCAAAGGTTTTATTAGACTCCAAAGACCTTTTGAGATCCGTTTGTTCAGCTCTTTTCATATTCTTTTTAGTCTTTTTTTATGTCTTAACATTTCCAGGCCTGTGAATTTGAATCTGTTATTTCCTGGCTGGTTTGCATTGGTTTGTTTTCTTTCCCATTAGGGATAACAGATTCTAATTGATTCTGACATTCAGATTTTTTAAATCTAATTTGTACTTAACTTTGTCCTGGTGTGTTTTCAGAACTGCCTGACTGTTCTGCTAAATGATGGGAAATGAAATCATGTAACACTTGGATTACTCACAGGTGCAACTAAATAATTAGGTTTTTTTTTAGACTTTTGAAGGGAACTGGTTGCCTCAGACCTTAATCTGAGACCCTTAAACAGCATACTTTTCACTTTTTTTCAGCCTTTTCTTTTTAGAAATAAAATTTTTAATTTTATTCTTCATGAAAACATAGATTTTTAATGGAAGTTAATTAGAAAAAATGACAATCTTTGCTCGTTTAAATGACAGTATGAACTAAAGCAATGGCCACAGGATAAGTAAGGTCATCACTAAATGATTTATTAGATTAGATTATTATTAATATTAACACTGACTAACTTGTTATGGCTGAGCCTAGATGTGTTGCTCTGCTTTGGTTTGATACTGAGAGATTTAAACACAAATTAAAGTTTAATGTTACTTTATTTATTTATTTATTTATTTATTATACACACAGAAAGATGCCTTGTGGTTGTAATTCTCTCCTGTGTGTGTTTGTAGTTGGAGCAGATTTGATGCAATGCAGGAACAAAAGAGATGTGTTGTATTCTTATTTGCATCACGATTTTCTGTCCAGTTTCATCACACAAGCAACAGCAGCCTCGCATCACCACTAGGTGGCAGGAGGAGTCAAAAGTTATTTTTGTGTTTTCCCAGTATTGTCTTCATCCTTCTTCCCACTCAGAGAAAGAAAGAAAGAGAGAAAAGGCAAGAAGAAGTGCTGCAGACACATTCAGGCTTTGGATGGCCTTGACGTAAACATCAGAAGGAGGTGTTGGACCTCTTCTTGTTTATCTGTTCATTATTGGATCTGGAGATGCAAGGGTGTCATCATCATCATCTCTCTTGTTTTGTCTACATTTTAAACTCTCCAGAGAACAGCTTTTAATTGTTTTTTTTCTGCTGACATCTGTGGAGGACTGACTGAAGAACCTGCATGGATGATTGCTTTTTGTTTTTTTAAACTCAAAGTGATTGTGTTTGTTGAATGACCGGTCTGAGGTCTTCTGCATGTGGAATAATGTCTTTGTGCTGGAGCAGAGGCTTCTGGTTTCCTGTGATGTTTGGTGCCACGCTGGTTGTTCTCAGCGCTGTAAGTGCTGGACCGAACCAGGACCGGAGGCAGGAAAAGGCATCCTCGTGCTTTGGAGGATTTGACCTCTATTTTGTTTTGGACAAGTGAGTAACTCACACAGTACATGACACAGCTGCAGGGGGAAAAAAAACAGTTATATATGCAATGTTGTGCAAAAGCTCTTGTGGATTTGAATGAATAGTTGCATTAACATCAAATATCATACTCAATTGTTTGTAAAAGGATACATTTTTCATATTGCACTGCACTTCTAAACATGTTCTGCTTTATACTCTGTATTCATCACTTTTCTCATGTTAGCCAGTAATAAAGATATTCTGGTGAATCAAAGCCCAGAACTCCTCACAAGTTTCTTTACAAGCTGAGAAATTCTGATGGTTGGTTTGGTGAAGCCTTTGTGCTCATTCAACTTGTTTTTAAGAGTTATGTCATCAAGCTCTCTTGGCTGCTGCTTAGTCAGCAACATTTACTGCAGCAAACCAATGAAACATTTATTTTATAAAGACAGTTAAGGCAGTATTTTTTCTTCTCAATTCCAGATCATTTATATTTGAGGGTAAAATGGGACTTTTTACTATAATTTGTATTTACCAATCATAACAGCAAAGCAAAGTCAACTAAGACTCAAAGACAAAGACTTTCATGTCAGTAGAGCTGAAATAGTTGCAGATGCAGCAAATAAAAGCTAAAGAACCCACATGCAGAACTTTAGAGGCAGGAGGTAGGCTGGTTATGGTTTTATTTTATTTTACAAAAGCAGCTTTCTGGATAGTGCCCTAAAAATACAGATGAACTAAAACAATATTAAGAGGAAAACCAGGACAGCCAGACAAAGAAAAATGCAGCTGAAGACTGAAACCTGCACATGCTGAGGGATGAACTAAACAAATAAGGAACAGGTGAGTGGAAAATGATAACGTAATCCAGGTGTGCAACAGACAGGGAGAAAAACTCAACATAGATGATGAGAGGCAGCAAGACTTTCAAAATAAATGAGTTTAAAGTTACAAATGCAAGATCAAAATCAAATCATTTGTAGTTAGATTTGTAGAAAATAATGAACAACCTGTTGTGGATGCTCTTTCAGCTCAACAGGAAGAAAGTTCATCTTTCTGTAGTGAAGAGCAAAGTCTGAGTGACACCCAGATCAAAGTGGATCAGTGTCATCACAAACAACTCAGAGCTCAAAAACATCCGTTTAGGCAACAGCTGTTTAATAACCCTTTACACTGCTTTTAGTTTTGCACTGTTTGGTGATTTAAACAGAATTTCATAGTTATTTAGAAAGTGCAAATAGCAGCAGCAGCTAGCTGTAGCATTGCCAGCAGGATTAGTATTTTGAACATGTTGGCTGTCTAAAGGTTTAACAAAATATTATTCACTCAAACCACCAGGCTTCAGGTGGTTCAAGAGGGCAGACAGTTTGCTCACTCAAAGAAATATCCAAAACAGGTAAGATATTTATTGTTGAAACCATTGAACTACTCTTGAAAAATATCCCTTTTAGGCTCCAGCAGCAACAGAACTGACTCACCCTGGTTGTGACTTTTGAATTAAGTTCATAACCTTTTGATATTAGATTTTTTTATTGCAGCCTGAAACATTTACAAACTTGATTGATAAAATATACAAATTTTCTTCCATTGAGAAATGTGATGGGAGAAAACTATTCATGAATCAGAAGCTGGAGACAAATATTTCTTTTGTCCTTCAGTACATGCCGACTCAAGACACTGTGGGAAGACAAATAAAGACATTTTATGTTTCACAGATTGTTTACGTTAGCTCAGTTTTATCTACACTTGTTCAGATGTGTCCTTGTTATTCATTAGTTTGCTGGAAACTTTGATTTTTGGACCTTATTGTTACTGTTTTTTTCATCTCCCAGCAGAAAAACACTTTAGCTGTCATGTCTTTCACTTACACCCATGGACTTCTTGCAGAATCTGCTTGGCCTCTTCTGTCATCCAGTCCCTTTTCCATATCTGCACTGCTTTTCTCTGCTTCATCCAGCTGTTCGGCCTCTTGGCTGAGCTGTTTGCTTTGGAACTTATGTCATGGTTACATTGGACAAATATGCAAATGAAAACTGAGCAGCTTATGAAAACATGGTTTAAATGAAAGTTATTTCGATAAGAATCAGCAGTAACACATATAGAAAAAGCTGAGGCTTTTCTCCCTACAGAGCGGCAAACCCTCTGTCACCATCGCAGTGCAAGTCACTAAAACCATCCATTCATTAAACCTCTCATCATTAAAGAAGCACTTGTTGATTAACACTATTTTATTGCTTCTCTTTTCAGATCTGGGAGTGTACAGAACCACTGGAATGAAATCTACAATTTTGTTGAACATCTAGCTCAGAAATTCACAAGGTAAACATCCAAACGATGGCTGGAAGCTGCAGAGAAAGGATTGCTGATCTATAGTCTCTCTTCTTTCAGCCCACAGTTGAGGATGTCTTTCATCGTGTTCTCCACCGAGGGACGGATCCTGATGAGCCTGACAGAAGACAGGTGGGTGCAGAGTCTCTCAAGTTGCTTTTAATTCTTTGGTTTTCTGCTCTACAGCTGGACGGAATGAGTGAAGCAGTAGATTTGGACTGATTTACCCGAGTTCTGATCCATGTTTTTTTATGACCAAGAAGAGAATCCAGACAGATAGTGGCCACGATGGTGCGGTCAGCCTGCAGAACTACTTTATCATGTGGTTTTGACATCTTATGGACAGTTCTGAGTTTATATTTCCTGAACGAATCGTTTCAGTGTTTGCTCCATGAGTTATGTAAATTTACACAACGTTCATTTCCCGTATATTTGCGTGACAGTTGTTGCAGGCCAGTACTGTTTTGGTTTTTACATCTGTTGCACCTGGCTTGGGTTTTCTGAAAGGACTGCCCTGATGGAAACCATTACTCTGTTACCAAACGAATCAGACAAAGACAAATATTTTGAGCATATAGCATTGTCAGCACTGTGGTCTGTCCCTCTGCACAGAGAACAGATCCGTAAAGGTCTGCAGGAGCTCCACGACGTTCAACCAGGAGGAGACACGTTCATGCACGAAGGCATCCTGAGGGTAAGTGGCCCGCGTCCAACATGGAGCTGAGATATCTCTAGTCTGGGTCCAGAACAAGCTCCACTTGGTCCAGAGCGCCATGTGGTGGCTGTGTTAGAGCAGGAAGGAGTTCTTTTATCCACAGCATGCTACACTGTAAAACCCCAGCCTGTTAGGTCAACAGGTTGTGCATTATTTATTTATTTTTTACTGATTTAAAGCATCTCAGTATAAATAAACTGCAAATATGTGCATTCAAACTGTTAAAAATATGGTGGAAAGGTTATGAACAAGTGATGTCTTACCTGTCGTGGATAAATAAAGATTAGATTTGACCAGAGTGAAGGCTATTCCAAGCCGAGACAGATCAATACTCTTAAAACAAATCTTATCTCAAAAGATTAATTTAGTCGTCAATCTGGTCAAAAATTAAGTATTTCTCAAAAGTGACTCTGCACAGAGCCAGCAGGTAAGAACAAAATTGTTCATAAATGTTGCACAGAACCCCACCTTAAAAGATCAGAACTATCCTTTTAATTTTATGGAGTCAATAGATTTATGAGTTAATATAAAAAAAACGTGTCTAAGGACAGGTAATTTGTTAAAGTTATTGTATGATCCACCAGTGTTTTATCTTCTGTTAATAATATGGTTGTTATTTTTAAAGATAAGTTGTTATATTTCATAGTGGGCTATGATGATAAACTGCTGTTTTAATCCAGCTTTTCTTTCATTAACAGGCCAGTGAGCAGATTTACTATGGAAACACTGAAGGTGTGTATTACCTGAAGATAAACACACATTAATGTAGCGTTAGTCACAACTTAAATGAATATATTTTTGATTTAGCCTGTTGTTGTGTAATTCAGTGGTTCATATTTTAGAGGACACTCAGTTTTAAAATAAACTTATTTAAAAGTTAGAGTTTAAAATATAAAAATATAGTAAATGCCACTCTTTTTCAGCTATATCAAAAAGGTATTTTTTTTATAGTTTAGATCTGAGATCTCAACGGGACTGGTTAAATAACGGTAAATAAACATAAATACATTTATTTAAAGCTACAGAGTGTGTGGCAGTTTTGAAACCCAGGATTTAACAATGGAAGTATTATGGTATGTAAAAAAGAAAGTAGCTTGAAAATGAAAGATTTTATTCAGTTTTTTTAATAAGAATGTTATTGTTGCTGGTGGTGGTTTAGTAATGTAAAGAAAGTCAAAGAAAAATGTCCTGATATAAAAATTTGATCACATTTTTTTTGTCTAATTAAATCATCAGAATAAATGGCTTTTGATTTTATCTCAGCAAAGCAGAACAAATGTATTAGAAGACAGAAACACTTTTTAAATTTTTAGGTGATGCAGGTTATCAGACAGGCTGAAGGACAAACTGAGTTCCAGAAGTCTGAAAAAAAGTCAAAACAAAAGTCAGGATTTACAGAAAAAGTCCTTCAGCAGAATGTATCTGAAACTGGAGAGGTGGTGAAGAGTTGTGATGTGCGACTCCACCAGCACAAATATCATTTATATGAATAGGTAATTCAAATACAACCTAAAAACATCTGTAACAGTGAAGCACAGAGTAAACAAGTTATGTAATAGTTACAAAACTACTTATCAAATATACCAAAAACTCATCAGGATACACAAGAATTAAAGCTCTTTGCATTTTAGTTCACATTGAAACCTCTTAAATATCTGCTGTCAGACTGGTTTTAAAAGATAAAAAGTGAGTAAGTTTGTGTTGCTAATGAGCAGAAGCCTTCTGTCTCCAGGGTATCGTACTGCCAGTGTTATCATAGCTCTGACAGATGGAGAGCTGCACGAGGATCTTTTCTACTACGCAGAAAGAGAGGTGAGAAAAACAAACACTCGTGACCGAACATGTGACGGGGCAGATGAAACTACTGCTATCAGCTCCCTCCTGTTACAGGAATCTATTGAGCCTCCTGATGCTCACTTGTCTTTTTTCAAAGCCTCACATGTTGACAGCAGGGATTAAGGGGGACTGTGGCTTTAAGTAGCTGGAAATGTTCTTCTAGGAAACAGCAGGTCTGAGACCAAAAACAAACCCCACAGCCCCAATTACCTAGAAATTAGGAGACAAACGTCGGTGTTTTGTGTTTTCAGTCAGTCATGTGTTTCTCGTGTTGAACAACATTTGAATGTTATTATTGCAGCTGAAACACAGTGTTGCTCAACTTCTTGTAAAATCTTCTTAGAATCAAGGCGAAAGCATTCCTTTTCTTTTATTTAGCACAATGTTTTGGATCATGTAGTAAAAGTAATTAAATGCAGGCATTGAGCTTCTTCCTGTTTGTGCTGTGACTCTGTGTGTGCATGTGTGTGTGTGTGTGTGTGTGTGTGTACCTGACAGGCAAATCGCTCCAGGAGCCTGGGAGCCTCGGTTTACTGCGTCGGGGTGAAGGACTTCAATGAGACCCAGGTGTGTGTTTGTGGGGGTTTTTGTCTGGTGGCATCAAAGCTGAAGTGATAGAAGTATTTGAAATGTTAAATGAACTCCAAAGCTTTGCAAACTAAACTTAATTAACTCATTTTGTTAATGAAGTTGTTAACAAAAAGCACATATAATAGGATATTAAACACTTTTAGGCATTTTTGCACATTTTTTGATCGAATCATTGCAGTACTGAGATTTTTTTCCAACAGATTTTTTGTTTGTTGCATATTTCCTTTTTTATTTCTTCCTTTCTTTTCTAAAGCAAAACTATTTATTGGTGTTTGTTCGACTGCAAGACCTTTGCTTTATATTTTGTTATTAAGTTCATTACTTGTTGAAGACAACCCTGTCTGTCTGTTAGCAAAATATCTCAACAACCACTGGATGAATATTGAAGAAAGGTTCAGAAGGTAGTGGAAGACTGAATAATATTTGGTGTCAACTCAATTCAAGGTGGTCACCATAGCCAACTGACTTTGGAAAACATAAAAGTGGCCAAAACTTTGTCAGTTTTTCTAATAATGAACTAAACCTTGATGTGGTAGCAGCTGAGAATTATTCCCAACCATTACTTTGAGCACAAACAGATTCAACACTGTTTTTCATCATGTATAAAGTTAATTTCAACTTTTTTTTTGGTTCAAACTCTGACGAGTGAGAAGTGGCAGGAAAATGATATAAACCTTTAATCAAATATTTTTTCTTCCTTTTGGCTGGTTCTTTTTCAGGGGTTGCCACAGCGAGCAAACTTGCATAAAAACTTGACATGAGCTTTGATTTGATAGTGTTCACTCAAAGGAAATGATTAAATGTTCTTCTTGGGATTTGTGATGCTGATGATTTGTTTCCTTTCAAGCTGGCAAAGATAGCTGACAGTAAGGACCACGTCTTTCCTGTGAACGATGGATTCGAGGCTCTGCAGGGAGTCATCGATTCAGTAAGTATTTGTTACATTACATTAAAGAAAAGGAAAACTTATTTGTCCCTACAGTTTTGGCAATTAGTTCTGAATTATTTCATCTAAATGTTGGTTAAACATCAGAAGAAACAAAGCAGAGTGATGCTCTGAGATGGAAGGTTTGAAGGTTCAGGTCAGTGAGTGCCAGCTGTGATTTCTTCAGTATCAACAAATATTTATTATGAAGTACATTATTAAAAGACAAAAAGGTTTAATGCACCTTTAAATAGATGAAGCAGAAACTTGTGAGAACAGAAAGGACAGCTCGAATTATTTCTGTCAAAATACACAAACCGTGTTTTATTTTTTTTCTCATCGTCTCCTCAGATCTTGAAGAAATCCTGTATTGAGATCCTGGCAGCAGAGCCCTCCAGCATCTGTGCAGGAGGTATGACAAAAAAAGATTCCACAATTTAATTTTTATTTTCCCAAAATGTGACAACAAAATATCTTCACTGCTGCATCTTGCTTTTTTAGATTCATCTTTTGCTTTTTTTAGTAATAATCCTGACAACCCAATACAGCAGCCTACAACCACAGATTAGGTTTAATGTTTTTGAAGGAGACAAAAATCAATTTAAATCTTCACGGACATATGTTTAAGGTCAAACCATTTGATACAAGGTTTGGTTTTTGAATGTGAAATCCATTTGAAGCCTGTTAAATAGATGCTTCTTTCTGTTTATATTAGCCACTCACTGGAACTTAAACTCAATATTTGGTTCATAATGAATGATTAGAATTATTACAGTTTATGTGTAGTTGTGGTGTCAGTCTGCATCTCTTTGTTCTACCAGAGTCCTTCCAGGTGGTGGTGAGAGGAAACGGATTCCTTCATGCCCGAAACGTCGACAAAGTCTTGTGCAGCTTTCGGATCAACGACACTGTAACCAAAAGTAAGTGAAACATCGCTGTCAACTAATGAACATCTCATTATTTCATTGAGAATAAAAGCATGAAAAGTGATCGACCACTTTACGGTAAAATCAGCTGAAACAAAGCGTTGGGTGAACAGGATCGACTGCACAGCTGGAGTCCTACTGGATCAAACACGCAGCTTTGCTGGTTCCACTGGCATCAGGGCCTTTTTAAAACCAGCACACTGTTGTTTTATGGCTCAATAAAATAAAAAAACAAGAGATGAAAGAGAGGCAGTGCCACACACGAGGCAGGGGATGAAAGTCTCTCTCTGTTCTTTACCAGCTTACTGTAACAGCAACACTTCCTGCTCGCCACAGCAGCTGCAGGAGGTAGAAAAGTGTTTAGCAGCAGTGAGGAAAATGACAGGCCTGCTTTACTGAAGATACACAAACCAAAACAAGGTCTCATTTTGTGCTGCAAAAAGATCCCGTTTCTCTGATCACCGTTTTGCCACAGTCTCATGTTTTCACAAGCACCTTCACGTTTAGAGTAGAGTTTTAATAATGAACAAGCATTTCTTGAAAAACAAAATCTTAGTGAAGGAAAATGTATTCTGTTTAACATAGCTTCTTAAATGCACTCCTCCATTCAGAAAATATAATTACATATCTTTATGCGCTATAATTAAACTGGGATTAATTGATGTGCACTCCATGTCACAGGTCATTCCAAACAGAGTGTACTTAAAAAGAGACAGGTTAGTTCAAACACTATCACCAGACAACAAACAGACACAGTTTTTCCATTAGAATATAGATTGGTGCACAAGGGGTTGAGTAACTTGAGGAGGAAGGGTTTCCCCCCATCAATATGACCTTTTCTTGCCCCTGTGGGGTGGCTCCACCTCAGATAAAAATTCTTGGTTTGATTCATTACAAAATACTCCGAGACTGAATAAATGTATGTCTTTTAGCTGAGTGGTGGGGTATGGCTTTATTCTGTTGCAATTAAATGTTCAAGTTTAAATCTGAATTTGTATTTGTGTCTGCTCTTGCCTCTCAGTAAAAACATGTTTCTTACATTAGCATAAAAAGTAAGGAAATGTGTGTTTGGTAGATTATTTTGTTGCAACAATGCTTCCCTGCAATTATTTTTTTACCTTTGGAAAGTCTGTTAATTTACCTTTTTAAGTGGTTCCACGTTTGTAAGGAACATGCATTTGTGGGATGAACAGTAGAGCTGAGGGTTGCTCACATTAAAAATTTACCAAATCTTCTCTACCAATTCCAAACAGCTTATTCTGCTGTTGCTGTTGACACTTGTTTTGAGCTTCTGTTCCCCCCAGGTGCTGCCAATCAGGTGCCTTGTATAAGATGCCAAGAAGCATAGATACAGCAGAGAAATAATCGACCAAACACAAATTTCCTTACGTTTTTGCTAAGTTTATATTGCCTTTTAAACAGAAATGTGATAGCACTTTGAATATTTGTTGTATCAACCACTACCACACCAAGGTTTAGCTCAATCATGTTTTGTGATTGTTAAGGTTGATTAGCTGTGGCAGCCATGTTGAATGTGGTTGACTAGAGATCATCAGCTGTAGATGTACATCCAACAGAAGGTTGTTGCTTCAATGTGAGTCTGTCTGAGAGGAATATTGAAATCTGTTCAGTGGATCTTGAGATATTTTGCTAATAGATGATCACAAGCACTGACCATGATATGATCACCCAACTTTTACAGTGATAGACCGTAAAACCTGGACTTTCTCTGAGTCTGCCTGTGTTTGATGGTATGAAATGAAAACCATGTCTCTCATTATACAGCCTCACTTGCCCTCTATGTGTTTTATGAATTCTGTCAAATGGTAAAAGAGGAAAGCAGCACAGTGCAACTGCATGTGTTAAACAGATGAATCAATGTTTGACTTTGTGTCTCCAGGAAAAAGTAGCAGCAAAGGCAGTCAGACTTACAGGGAGCTGGCAGATGTTATCCTGAGCTGTCTTGTCGTTTGATGACAGATGTTTCAGTGGACAACTGTTTGATTACAGCACGACAAGACACAAACAAATTCTTTCTTTTGTTCCTTCTTGTCAAGCAGAAAATGAAGTGATCCAAGCCACATTTGTATTGAAGCTAACATTCAGGCACACTGGTTCAGTCGAAATCCACTGAATGAATGTGAGGTTTGCCTTAGGTGTACAAACAACAGTTTCATAAAGTTTCATAAAATCAACTTTTATATTGATATTTCTAAACAACTGACCCAGTAAAAGTCATATAAGTTCAAGAGAATGTCTTTATTGAATCAAACAGATTTTAGAGTCTTCTTTAAATCAACCAGACTGGCTGCACACACCACTGACTGTAATGTTTGACCATTTGTCTTCAACTTAATCCTCCAATAATCCTATAACTCCTCATAATTTACAGGTCAAAGCTTAACTCGTCTGCAGCTCACTGTAAAACGTGACCTCTCTGGTTGGTTAGGGAGTAATCTGTCCAATAAAACATCCTGAACCTGGATGTGCACCAACACGTGTATCCCCAGCAGACCTTCCCAAAACACGAAGACGACACAAAATCAGCTTCTATCAGCTTCCATCAGCTTTTGATTAGAATTTTCTTGTGCGTTTTCTTTTGCCTTAAATGGGTAACTTGTGTTGGATGGCGCAGAAATCCACTATGATCAGAACTTGTTCTGGCAAGCAGCTGTTTTGTTGGCACCACCTCGGCCACCCCTCCTTTTCCATCTTTCTTTTATTGTCTCCAGTAAGATCAGAGGCTTGAGTTGATCGCCTGAGTCTGAGATATGCTCCCACCTCATCAGAACGAGCTGCCTCCTGGAGTCAGTTTTCAAAAGAAATAAAAAAAACAGTATAGAGGTATTTTCTTAAAAAAACAAGCAGGGGGATAGATATCCTTAAACTATAAACCTGCTTCTCTCAAACGGGTTGTTGGGGAATTAACAATGGGTTCATTCCCTTTAGTCTCTAATTTGATGCCTTGCAAGCTGGATTTTCATTGGCTGTTTAATTTGATTATAAGTGACAGAAATAATCATTTAAATTAAGTCTAAATAAAACAGATGTTTTCATATGTATTTACCCCCCTTTCTTTGAAGAGCCAACCATCACCATCAGAATCCCACACTTAGTTAAATAAGATCCACTGATAGACAATTTATGTGTCAAATGATCTCAGTTCTGACAGCCCCCAGAATCAACATCCCTTCCTCTTAAACTACCAACTAAGGAAGGAGGAGCAAGAAGACAAAAAATTTCCTAAACATTGTACGTCCTACAGAGCACTGCTAAGTCTATAGGAAATGGAAAAATGATACTAGGTGCTTGAAGAGGTCAACACCAACAACACCACAAACCTCCCATCTCTCAGCATTCTGAGAGCACCATCCCACAGTGAAGCATGGTGGTGGCAGCATCATGCTGCGGGGATACTTTTCAAATTGGTCCAAGTTGAATGAATCAGTGAATAAGAGTGTAAAATTTAGAGAAATGTTTGAGAAAAACCTGTTTGAGTCCACCAGAGATTAGAGATAGGGGGGACAATGACCCTGAACACTGAAGTGCAACTTCCTGGAATGGTTCAGTCAAAGCCAGTCCAACTGAGAATCTCTGGTATGTTTAAAATATTGTTGGACACAAATGGTACCCGTCCAACTTAAAGAACCCTGAAAATATTTATTTTAAAAACAAATGAGCTAAAATCAAAGTTATTACCAAGAGACTCACACCAATAGATTTGTAGCAGGAGGTTTATTTTCCCTGACACTTTCCATTCATTTTACTGTTAGCTATAGGCACTGTTAAGATTTTAGCACTTCTCATGATTTGTTTCCATCTGCCTCTCCAGTGATGAAGCCATTGATTGTTGAAGACGAGTATCTTCTCTGCCCTGCACCTGTGCTTGAGGACGAGGGGATGTAAGTTCTTCAAATTATTTCAAATACCCTTTTGTTTTTCTAAAGAACCACTTACTGTAAATGACAGCTGGGATATACAGTATATATATATATAAATATATTTTTTTCTTTTCTCCTCCAGGGCTGCAAATCTTTACGTCAGCATGAACGAGGGCCTCAGTTTCATCTCCAGTTCAGTCACCATCACCACCGTGAGCTGTGTGAGTTCAAGCGAAACAGCACTTGAGGGTTTTTTCCAACTAGAATGAGCAACTAATGACAGAGTTACATGCAGAAACCTGAACAACACAATCCATATGTCAGGTTTTCACTACATTTCTGCAGCATTAAAGTCTTACAGTGTTTGTCTCAGGATGAAGGTAAAAGAGCTTCGTCAGTTCAAAGCTTTAAGCTGACAGACTTGGAGCTGATTCAGCTCTGTCTGACTTGATGAATGTGTCTGTGTTACAGTCTGATGGGACCATCCTGGTCATAGCTTTGCTCATCCTCATGCTGCTCCTGATTCTGGCTCTCCTCTGGTGGTTCTGGCCCCTCTGCTGCACTGTGGTGAGGAACTCGTTTTTTTTGTCCTTATTTTTTTTCCTCCTTTTTCCTTCTAAGGTCTAAAGAAGCCCACCAGTAAAAAGTCACACAGGTTTTTCATGGTATTTTTAGGAAAGAGGTAGAAAAATAAACAAATTAGCAATATTTTTTCACATTGTGCTGGTTTCTAAAAATATCATATATAAATAGCAGTAAAACAAACTCCTATACATTTCACATCCCTCATCAGATTTATGAATACAAATTTAGAAGGAAGAATTTCATTTTCACACACTGATTTTCCTAAAGCACAAATATATCAGCAAGCTCACACACTGCTCTAAAACCTATTTAAGATGATCTTATAGCAACACGTATATTTTTAGGGTAAAAATGCTGCTTTACAAACCGTAAAAATCAGCTTTTTTTTGACTAACAAGACATCTTCTAGTGAAACAGCAAAAGGTCGGGGTCAGTGAGTCCATAAAGATCCTTGAAGCTGAAGTTAGTCCTCAGCCAGATGAGATCCGATCGGTCAACAACTAAACAGGTGTTTAGATTATTATGCAGCTGCTGAAATCATTTGGGTTTCAAAAGGCCATGAGAGGGTGACCTTTAAGTTTTCCTGCCTTCCCTGTCTTCACTATAAGAGCCAAGACAGTGTTTTTTTTTTCTGTTTTTTTTGGTCACATCCCAGAATAATTAGAATTTTCAGCTGGTGATGTGAAAATAAAAACACACTATAAACCTTTTAGGTTCATCTCTTTCTAATAAGATTTCTAGAGATGACTGTCCAGAAATTTTAAAGCACGGCTTTTTAAAAATAAATAAATAATAAATAAATGCCATCTGCTCTGGATTGAGTCAATCACTTTCTTTGGGGAAAATATGTTTGCCATTATTTAGACAGAGCTCAGTTTGCCAGGGTTGCAATTATTTGAAGAAAAATAAATGGGTAAAAACAAAAAAAAAAAAAAAAATAAAGATTTTTATTTGGAGCCCACTGTCAAAGTCTTCTTTAAAATCCACTCCAATGTTTCCAGTGTTGGCAGCAGGAGAGTTAAAAACCGCCAATGAAAGATGTCAGCTTTTACAGCACAACTTTCTCTCCCCATTCACTTCTCCTTGTCCTTGTCCATTTACCCAAACTCTGAGCAGCAAGAGTCTGTTTGGAAAAACGATGAAGGGTTACCATGGAGAGGCACCGTGTGATCCAGGACTGGGAGAGGCAGGCATGACAAAAATCATAAATACCAGTCAGATTGATTTAAATGCATTTGCAATAATAAAAGAAAAGAAATTTGCAGGAAAAAAAAAAAGAAACTGGAACTCACACTAAAACCTTCTTTTAGTGTTGTGGACTGAAAGTAGAAGTAAACGATGCATCATCAAATCAAATAAAGCCAGCCTCGAGGTTTGTCCACGAAGAAGAGAAGAAGATGCTGTGTTTGTGAAATCTTCTTTTCCTTCTGATCAGCACCATGGGGCTCCCAAAAAAAAAAATCTGGATGGCAGGTTTTTAGGTCAACACACTGCTCGTGAAAAAACTAGTGATTAAAAGAAAAAAAAACACCAACCCCTCAGTTGTGTGTTGTTGTGTAACCAAATAGAAGACACATTGTTTTGACATGCACATATTTAAGAAATAAGTTTTTTGTCTTGTGTCATCATCTAATTTCCTCCTTTCTTGCTCTTTTTTTTTGTTTTTTGGCTCCTGCAGATCATCCATGAACCCCCACCCCCACCTGTGGAGGAAAGCTCGGTATGAGCCTCTCGCCGTCTCCTCCTCCTCCTCCTCCTCCTCCTCTCTGCTTCTCATGACTTAGAGGAGTGAACGAGTGCTCGTGGTTTAGGAGCTCAGCAGCTGCTGGTGTTTAAGTTGTGTAATGGCTGTGAAACTGCTTGCTTTGACAGTTTAAACCTCAACGACCACGCTGCGTCATTCACTCTCAGCCTGACTCAAAACCCTTTTCGACTCGTTTGGGAATTCATCAAACGTCGTCAAGTTAATCCCCCCTTATAGAGTAATAATGAAATCACAACATTTTTCCAGTTTTTTTTTTCTTGTGATCCAGATTTGTATTTATTGTATGAAATGACACCTCCTTGGCTCTTGAGAAATGTAAAAATGTTACTTATTTTGATAGTTTGCCATGAATTTGACAACTACTCACATCTAATGAGAAAACGCACATCAGGATCGAATTTATTCAAGGGTGTGGAACGTGTCGTGCTACATTTATTTTTTAATACGTCAACAGAAAATGAGGTTGAAGGGGGACTTTAAAGACAAATTTCAAACTCCACCTTTGAGCCAAATGACATAAAAGTGGATTATGAGTCAGACTGAATTAAAGAGCTGAAAAATCCTATAGTCCATCCAGAGAGGTTTATTTTCTCTAACAGGACAACCCCAGCTGAGGGGGTGGGACAGAGTAGACAGAAAAATATTTACTTTGAATGGATTCTCAGGTTTCTAATGAGTTTTATTAGTTGAAAAACATTAGTTAAGTATTAAAAATGTACTTGCTTTTTGTTGCTCTCCTTTAGGATGAAGAAGACTTTGAGGGTCCTAAGAAAAAATGGCCGACTGTGGATGCCTCCTACTACGGAGGAAGAGGAGTGGGGGGGATCAAAAGGATGGAGGTGAGACGTTGCGAACATGCTCAACAAATTAACAATGCAGTGCTGAGGAAAACTTCCAGAAGGTTTCAGAAACTTTTGACTTGAAGTGGTGTTCTGTGGTGTTTTTTAAGTAATCAATATCTTACCTGCAGTAGAAATCACTCACATTGTTATGAATTTAGAACATCAGACAGAAGGTCTGTCAATATAGACAGGCTAAGAGTTTGAACAACACATATTTACATAAAAAAGTTTATCCCCTGCTGCCATGAAAGATGAGCAATCATGGAATTCACTGCATGTGTGTTTACTTGGTTGTCCATTAGCAAAATATCTCATGAACCAGCAAACAGACTATTTTTTTCACCTCTCAGAAAGTAAATAATGGGTTTGAATATACTGATGAACTATTGGAGTAAACCTAATTAAACATGTTTTTCACAGCTAAGTGAGTCAATCAGTTTTATAGCTAATGAGCAGTTTGGTGTGGAAAGAGTCATTCTCAACACATCAACATTGTAACAAATTGTGTGATAGCTTTGTGTAAAGGTTTAGGATGTGAGCGATATGCATTCCTTCAACTTACATAAAAAAATGAAAGTTTTAATGAGTTTTTGGGTCGTCAAGTTTGGTCCATGTGATTATTATGTTGCAAAACAGGATGTATTGAGCAGATAAAATATCAATAAAACAGTGTTGGCTTGAAACACTATAAAACCTTTGGTTTTTACACCAAATTACTTTTTCATCAGACACTTTTTGTTTTGCAACAGGAGTTTTACCTGGATCGGTGGTGGGAACAAACTGAAGTCAACGCAATTTTTGGTGTAAAGAATTATAAACTTTTAAATACAAAACCAATGAATGCAAACATGGCAGTGATGTAAAGGGTTAACAAATGTGTTAGCTTGAGTTGGTACAAGTTGATGCAGAAACCTGCTTCAGTCTTGGCCCTGCTCAGATCTGATATCTCATATAACGCCGGCCTGTCAACCCAAACTAACAATATTTTAAGTGATTTCCACTGTGTTGATGACTAATTAAACACTACTGGCTACTCTGACAGATTTGATTTAGTGACATCAAACAAAGCATGGACAAATCACTGATTAGAGTTTGTTTTCAGGTCCGCTGGGGGGAAAAAGGCTCCACTGAGGAAGGAGCAAAGCTGGAAAAAGCCAAAAACGCTAAAGTGAAGATGCCTGAGCAGGAGTACGAGTTTCCTCCCACACGGGTTCTCAACAACGGCATGCACAAACCACCGGAGCCACGCACGTGGTTCTCCCCCATCAAGGTACCAGAGTGACAGGAGGAAACTAAAATAAGGCTGCAGCTGATTCCCTCTTAACAATTTAAAAAAGACGGCACATTTCATGTTTTCTGTTTCCTCTGCTGAACATAAACAAGTGATTCTGGAGAATTTCTGAGTTATCTAAGATGTGTTTGAATGTGGCTCAGATAAAAGCACTTGTGGCTGCTTCACAGTTTATCAGACATAAAAGCTTTTTTTTTATTATTATTTGTTAACATGTGTGAAGCTTAATGTTTAACATGTGCTGCTAATTATTCCATGCTAAGTTTGTCGTATTATTAATACACCAAAGTGAGCAAACTCCCATTAAGACAATAAGGTTTAGGTGACTGCTGGCACCGGGCCCTTCCCCCGAGGGCCAGCGAGAGGTTAAAGGAGTGAAGGCTTTCCAGTCAGCGGGGGAATGCTAATAGAAACCAGACTCCTGTTGGACTGACCTCCAGGGAGAAGAACTGCACAGCCAGCAGTTTGTGAGGAAAAGCAGCTGTGTTTTCTGCATTTATCCTCCCAACTATTTAGTGTTTTTCTAAACTACGAAGAGTCACTTAACAACAAACTGGAACCGTTTCTGTTTGTCACTTTGAAATGCCTGCAGGAAGGAGAGAAAACGAGTCTTTTTATTGATACTGGAGCATGAGTCCCCGAGTGAGAGGGAAAGAAAAAAAAACTAATAAAAAGGAAGCAGAAATGGATAAGCCTGTATTTAAAAAAAAAAAACAAAACTTGACCTATTTGTTACAATTACATTTTGATTTCTTCTTTTCTGCAGAGCAAACTGGATGCACTGTGGGTGTTTTTGAAAAAGGGCTACGACAGGGTGTCTGTGATGAGACCACATCCAGGTGACAAGGTAAGAACACAA
>JARVGW010000750.1:17663051-17673279 GCA_031762495.1 Anablepsoides rubrolineatus
GATATATCTTGTAAATGAGAGAAATCCAGTTTTAGAGTTTTAATCTGATTTCGAGTTCACTAAACTGGTGTAATTGAAACATTATTGAAACTGAGTCCAGCGTGCCCCGTTCTTCCTCTCATGGTTTCTCTGCGGTCGCTGTCCCGTGTCCGTTCAGGTGATGCTGGGGGTTGGTGTCCTGCGACGGCGTCCCGCCCGCGTCCTCTCGCTCCTCCTGCGTGGAGCTGCCGCTGCTGTCTCGGGACGCCCAGCTGTCTCTGCGGCGGTAGGCCTCGCACAGAGGCAGGTCGTTGCTGTCCCACTGACTGTAGCTTTGCGGAGCAGAAACCGGTAGAGGAGGCAAAGAGTCAGCGCAGTGCAGAAGGAGAGGAGCAGACAAGAGCGAAAGGTCAGAAATTAAAAACCCACTGGTGCACGTAGAAAAGCACAGGAAAGCACACGTTCGTTAGAAGCTACGCAGAAGCGCGGGAAACAATGACTCCATGAAATCAACAGGTTTGATTTGATCTAGGATTTTGATCAACTTGACCTCAGTAAGGGTGAAATTAGCTGCGGATGGAAATAGCAGTGTAAGGGCAGCGAGAAAAGGCAGGTCCACACCCAGCATGCTCCAAACACAACCGAGAAATGATGCTTAAAGAAAACACAAACTACTGCAGCGTTTTGTCTCTGCTTTATTTCCCAACCATCCTGAGTTTATGGGACAAATCTAAAACTGCACCATGTGTGGCTCCTCTCATGGTTACAGATGCTGGTTATTTGGTTCAAAAACATTACATCTGCGGATTTACACTTACAGAATAAACATCTATTTAGTAGCATAAAATTTGATTTAAATAAATCAAACTGAAAATTACATCTAATTTTACAATTCTTAAAATCTAACATATACGCCATCATTTATAAATGGAGGATTTCAAATAAAGCATATAAATATTTTCTTAAATAAAATTAGACAAATACAAATTCTCATTGTTTTAGATCTTCCAATGTGCTTCCTAACCAAAAATCAACTCTTATGTGGATTAAAAAGTAGTTGCGTGCTTAAAATCCATTGTGATTTCTTGCATTAAAAATACTAGTAAACAGTCAACATAGGCTCATTTCTCCTGTATTTTATTAAATGATGAATCTTTGCGGATGTTTATTAAAATGCCCCAAGTTTATTGAATGTTGCAGAGCAGAAAAAGTCCTGGTTGTTATTTAAACAACAAAAAAAAAAATAGCTCTGCAGTAAACACACACATACCAAGTCTTTGGTTCTGAGTTATAAAATGTGTTCCTACTGTACAACAAACGCAACTGGATTCACAGAAATACGTGTCGACTTGGAGTCTGAGAGCTGGAAATGCTGATGCAGCAGATATTTAGTGTTTGTCCAATGCTCGAGCCATAATAATGAAATAAACATAAAAAGGTCAGGTCACTTGCTGAACAGTAACATGAAAAGGCAGTTGGTGAACTGACTCAGATGGTTTGAGCCGATGAGGACTTTAAACCCAAATATTGTCAGATGGAGCTGAAGTGAAAAGGTTAAAAGGTGAACCCCCTCGCTGTGCGTGGGACAACAGAGGAGAGGTGGGATGGGTGAGAGCCTATTATTTGTACCTGGAGGAGTAATATTCTTCCTCTAGCTCATAGAGGTCGATGGCAATCTCGTCCCGCAGCGAAGTGAGCTTCTTGTCGCAGTCGTCCTGCAGCGAGCGGAGCTGCTGGTTCTGGAGGCTGATGGCGTCGTTCACGGAGGGAAAGTCATTTAAAATCAGGAACTGCTTCAGATCTGACACCAGTTTCATGAGGGACTCGCCGGCACGGACCTGAAACATCAGGTGGATAGTTTGAAAACGCTGAACTGAATTTTATTTAGAGAGTTAAAGATTACAGCATTTTAGATATCACAAAAACATTAGGATAAGGAAAGGGCAAGTTCACTCTGACATGGAAGGTGTTTGATGATATGCATTTATTTAAGGAATGATATGTTTGATTTATTCAGTGGTGATATGAGAACTAAAAAAAAAAAATCATACAAAAGGTCTATTCTATAGAAAGCAGTGTGCTTGTAACTAGCTCACTCTGTTCTCCTCTCTTAACTATTTCCCTTTACAATCAACCTGTAAGGTGATAGAAAGCTGATCATGTGTCACACTTACAATGTTGGCAGCTCTCACGTGCATCTCATAATGGTCCTGTTCTGCTTGGGTTGGTCGAGAAACCTGAGTCTCATCTTCTATCTGGAGAAAGAAAACATCGGTTAATTAGATCTTAGCATTAAATGAGTCCTTAAAGGTAAAACCCAACGTGAGTGATGTTGTTCAGGTCTTATAGTTTTGCTGACATAAAAGAAACTGAGTAAAATTAAGAAAGATTACTTTGGCTGTTTTGATGATTTCTGTGAAGTTGTCCATGATGGACTTGATATCATCTTTGAGCCTCTTGTTGTAGTTCTGCAGCAGAGTCTCTTTGCTCTGAGGGAGAACTCTCTGATTAGCCATGATGACGAGTAAAACACACCTGTTCAGGTTTAGACAGAAAAAATAATTAGCGCTTGAAAAAAACAAAACAGCGGGAGAAGCGCAACAAACGACTGCAAAATCTCACATCTAAAACAAACATCGTGCCTACCATACAGCAGAAAAGTATATGAATGATTTATACACTAATTATTCACCTTTTTATCGCATTCTTTCTTGTTTTCGAATCTCACGGTTTTGCTTTTTCCTGTTCTTCTTCGTCTGTTCTAATTTTTTCAGACGGCTCACATCCGGTATATTTGTACGTTATCGCCCCCTAGCGACAGCTTCTAGATAGCATCAAATTTAAACTTTCCAAATATTTAGCTTCATGTGAGTCAGTTGTAATCTTTTAAAAATGTCATGATCAATAGTTATTCACACTTTAAGTAAAATAAAATAAATAAAACTGATCTGGTTGCTGTTTTATACTTTCTGTCCAGTCTTTGTATAGGAGCCTCATACATTAGTTTATTATACTGTAAGGCTGATTTTTAGCCGATAGCTCTTTGGAAATCAACATTATGGAAGTAAATAAGTATTTTGTTTGTCAAACTGTGTTATTAATTTATTTTTGCATATTCAGCAAAATAAATAAATTGGATAAATTACATATTTGTGACATGCTGCTGGTAAGAACACACCTAAAAATCACATTTGAAAATTACCCTTTTGCCAAGTTGCTTATTACAGTTAGACAACATTAGTTTATCCTTTGAGTTTAGGAGCCTTTTTATACCCGAATTCAGATGTCAGAGTTAAGTGGCTTAACCAGAAAAAAAAAAGGTCAGGCACTGGGCTGAAAATTAATTTAAACATCACTTCAGTCACTGAACAAAATGTGCAAAAACTGTAGAAAGTTGGATTTACATTCATTTATTGGTTTTGTGTACAACATTCTTTTTAAAGACAGGCTGTGCAGCATAACAAGCATTTGGAGTGCTTTTATTGTCCAACAGCATCATCTGCTATTCCTTCAGGGTTTTTTTCTCTTTAGCACTCAAAATGCTTTCTTTTTAATTTTTTTTACAGCTGACTAAACACATTCTTCAAGAAACCCGACACTTTGGTGGTGACCATGTGCAATTTTCCATATGTGCAGGCTGGGGGAGAATAGTTAACATGTTAAAAAAAAAAAGATTGTTCAACAACAAAAACAACAAAAAATATTAACCTCCACAAAAGAACAAATCAAGTTTAAGCTTTGGGTTGAAATATTCTAATTTTTTATTAAAAAAACAAAAAAACAAAAAGGAAACCAATTAGTGTTAAATGACTTAAAGAGCAGAAAACATGTCCACGGGATGATGGAAATAAATAAAAATATGGTATCAATCAGATATTCATGATCTCACACTACTGTCACAGCAAGTGGCTGAAACGTCAAGGCCTAGGTGCTGTAAATCCACCAAACATTTTCCCTTCACTTGTTTGAAAATAAAAGAGAGATTTAGGAAATCATAAACATGATTAAAACAGATTCTGGCATTGGTTGAGAGTTCACTGCAGACAGCAAGTATTTGATGTTGAAAGCATGTGCAGTTAAATGTTAGACATGTAGCCATTTTGTTTGGACACAAACGGCAGGTAGAATTTTGATTCATTAACATCTTGAAGGGAGCCGAAATAATAAAATCTATATTCTTCCTTAATATCACACAAGACATAATTGTAAGTTTTCTGGCCTAACAAATATGGTCCAAGCTTTAGATGAAACAAACACGAAATTATTTTGATAGGACGGTGACCACAAACAAGACAGCCATGACAAATTCTGAAATCTTCTAGCTGGAAAAAAATAAAATAAAATTAAGTTTTATTTCAAGTAAATAAAGGTTATCTTGAAATGTCTACAGTATTTCATCCTTATCCAGCATCTACTTGTCAAACAGAAGGGCTCCAAACTTTCAGATGATTTTGCATCATAAAATTAAAAAAAAAAAACTCCCAGATTTTATTTTCTAGTGTTATTCAGAGTTTTTCTGGTCTTCAGTGAAGCTGATTATTTTCCTTTCTGAAAGTGATGGAGGAATGAGGCGTCATCAGATCACAGTTTCACGATGAAGCTTAAATGTACAGGATGTAATTGCGTTAAAGCTTCAGCCAGTTTACCATACAAACATCCTCAAATAACTGAGGTAGACAGAAAAACAAGCAAATGCTTCACCACCATATTGCATTTGTGTGGATCTACATCCGAACGTTTAAATGAAAGTTTGGAGGTGAAAACTACAAACTGTCTAAAGCAGTAGGGAAGATGACATTCCACTACCAAAACTAATCTGAGATCAATAAGGATGAGATCTATACGGGCCTGCAGTCCAGCTGCAGTGCTGGTTACAGCATGCAGTATGTTTGATGCAGTTTGCATAATTCAGTGTCGTAAATTTCCACTACTTGGTTTTCTGATTTCAGGGTTTTTCTTGTGGCGCTTTTAGGTTAAAGGGTGCAGAGACGAAAGGGTCAACAGTGTTTACTTCAGAGGTCCATGAGTAAAGCGGTCCAGCTGGGACGACTGCCACATCCGCCTGCCTGCTCACATCTGACACGACGCTGTGAACTGCACCCTGCTGCTGCGGCACAGGTCCCTCAAAGTGTCTGGAGTATTTGGACAGAGCTTGAGGCCGGAACGGCTGTTGGACCATTTGTCCTAGCACGTCCTGATCAGAGGTTAGGCTCTGAGCCGCAGCTGCTTGGGGGTACAAGGTCTTCGGTTGTGCTGTTGTGGGCTCCTTCCTTTTGCCGAAGGGAGCCTGTGAGAACACGTCGAGTGGCTGCTGGGCTGTACGTGGGCCGCGTGGAAATGGAGCATTGGCAAACACATCCATGGAGTCCTCATGTGCGATTGGAAAGGGAGCTTTAGAGAAGACGTCTGGAGTGACATCCGTCCCCTTTGCTGGCTCGGATACGTGCCAGGAGTGATTCTGACCTAAGGTGCTTGGTGGAGGTTGGGGGAAGGGGGCGGATGATTGTACTGGTAATGTGTTGGGGGGCAGTGATGACTGTAGTGCTAACTGAGACCCGTGCTCCTCTTCATCTTCAGAGTCCATCAGTAGGGGTCTAGAGCCACTGCAGTCGTGTGCCGCGACATTACTCTCAACTGTTCCTCCATCCTGTAGCTCCACCTTATGAGCTTCTTTCTGCTCATCTTCATCACTGGAGTGCTCACAGCTATCATTGTTCAGAGTGTTTTCTTCAAGATCTTCAGGTTCAATCCCTTCCTCAAGAACAGTGTACCCGTTACTCTCCCCTTGGAGATCTGTACAGGACAGCAGAGACGAGAGACAAACATGAGGGGAAAAAATAATCAATAGACAACCTCAGCAAAACTCTTAACAGTCTGAGAGTCCAGCTGCACATTTAGGTACTAGAACATTGGCTAGATTCACATTTGACAAATGCATGACAGACGGACCATCTCTAAAATCTGTAAACCACAGATCAATGAGAATGACCCAACAATGATGAACCAGCACAAAACTACCAAACAAACTCTACTCTGAACAAGCACAGACAAGACTAACAGCTCAACTATTACAACATTAACAACCTTGTTTCCACAACTTAGTTGCAGCTGCAGAGTCTCCAACTCAAACTTTAAAAGCAAGCGCTCGTGTCAGGAGTAGACAGTTTAGATTGTTGTTAGTACAGATTAAGGTAAGATTCAGGGAGTTTAGACAGACTCAACAGGTCTGTGGAAACAAGGAGGAAAAGTGTCTTCAGAGCAAAGGTGAAAACAGTTGGGAACAGACAGAAAGGTTTGCACAGATTAGTGGGAACGGGTCAGTCTTACCTCAGAGGCGTTGGCAGCAGCTGTTAGCTGGCAGCTTGGCAGAGATGTTAGTTGCAGCCACTAAAGGAAACCACAAGTTCTCCGTTTTGTCCCTCGTCATTCTTCTATTATAAACATCCTTAACCTTCTATCCGACGCAACACATTTACTGCAAGAGGTAATAAAACTAAAAAACTAAATGACTGTTTGGTATTTCACTATTCAGAGCAGACAACTCAAACATTGAGAATTCTCATGTAATAACCAGAAAAGCGCTAAAAATCTGGCCACAAATAACAATAAATTCACTTAAATTAAAAAAATCCTAAAACTGACTCCAAATTCAATCAATAGTAATACTCAAAAATATTTATTTACATTAACTTCATGAGTTTTATTGTCTCTCTGCTGCCTGTCTCGCTAAATTGTGTCCTTCAAAACTATTAAAAAAAACAAAAGGAACACACACAATGACCCTGACACATGAACCTCTGCTGCCAACTCAGAAAAAACCTCTTTAATGCATCTGATCTGAAATATTTTAACCCAACCAGCAGAAAAGGCAAATAAAATCCACACAGTGACACAAGTTTAACTTTACTGCAAAAGCTCTACAAGATACAGCATTGGAGTCTCTGATAAGAACATAAAGCATTATTTTAGGATTGCATAGATAGATGCAAAAATGACTACTGCAAATTACTAAAGACTGAGAGGAAGAGGAAACTAAATGTACCAAATTTCACCACTTGATACACAGAAATTTTTAGAAAAATCTGTCCCAAAATGTTAAACATAAATTGCACAAGCGACAGAATATCAGAGGAAAATGTGCAGTTTTAACTTTTGGATACACATGAAAGGTTAATGTATATTAACAAAACACATGAATATGCATCGAAACTTCCTGGAAAAGCTAAAATTCTAAAGCATTATTTGGTGGAAATTTGGACACTTAACATACAAATTCAACTGTAGTGACTGTGATGAAATGAAATACAACTTTTATGCATATTCCATCTAATATTTTCTCATCCATTCATTAAAGTGAAAGTCCAGAAGCATCAGGAAGAAAATATCCCATCAGAGAAAATGGACCTCAGTTATACACACCAAAAACAAAATCAGGAGCATTTTGTTTCTGAGGACACCAAAACAAAATTTCTAACTGAATAATGTGAATAGTGAGAAATTATTATTATGGGAGAAAACAAGTGAAAATTTACACCAAGTTTGGCTTCATATGCAAACATGTTTTATCTATATATCCTTCAAAATGCTGTACATATTCCAACATGTTTCTCCAGTCATACATTCATCCTGAATCACAATCAATAAGTCACATTTAGTCACATCATTGAAGATTAAATGCATTTAAATAATATGCACACAAAAAGAAAAACAATGATTCTACAAAGGCTGAAAAAAAACGTTAAATTGATGAAAATTTTATAGGTCCGTAAGAGAGATTTTTTTGAAAATGGCTCTCTTGGATTGAAATTATGTCCACATTTAATGACAGACTGTAAGAAGAGGCTGCCTAGGTAAGATGGAGTAACATAGTACCCACAAAAATTTACTTAACGACCTCTAAGTTGTATCTTCCTCTTTGTAACGTGCATCTATGCTGAGAGCAGGATTAGAAAATCTCCTTTAGCTTTGGTATTGCTTCAGATCAATAATTCTGCTGATATTATGTTGAAAATATGAGAATTAAAGAATTTTTACATCAAAGATATCAGTGACAGTAGGTGTGTTGCGGGGTCAAACTGATCAGCCACATAAACACCAATGTCATCATCATCATCATGCCACAGGCATAGTTTTAACATGAATCATTGTTGGTTTAACATTCAAAAAGAAGAAAGTTTTGTTAAGTTGATGTTTTGAACCTGATAAATATACTTGGTGTTAGTAAGAATTACTGATTAATATGAGGAAATCAAACAGGAATGAACATATTTAGGTTGTGCAAACAAAACGTTTGGATAAAGCAGACTAAATCGTCTTGTAAACCAGCAAACAACAGGTACAAAAGCTGACCTTTTTCTCCTCACTACTTCACAAACTGGTTCAATCTGTGCACCAGGAAATATCCACGTTCATTCAGGTTACAAACTCATTCATTGTTCAGAGTTTTCACCTGAAAATGTCAGAGCACCGTTTTATTTCCTGTCCTCAAGCTCCAATCAGACCCTTAACCCACATGACCATGCCTGAGGGCGGTGTGTTTACTCAGAACTTCAGTCTTCAACAAGTACACCAGGTGAACACAATGGAGCTGTGATCAAGCAGTGCATATAATGTGGGTCAATCACCACGGGCGAGCACTCAATGACAGCTATTAATGCAAGTATGAGGAAGCGTGAGAAAGACCATGGTGAAGCGGGGACAAAAGCAGACAATATGCTCAGGCGTTAAAAAAACAAAAAATTTTACCAGCGCGAACATGTCAACGGCCAGCGGAGATGCATGAAACCAGCTTATCAGGCTACTAGAGATGGAGTTGAGGCCAAGGAGACACATAAGGAGAATGGTTCGCCTGAACCAATCCATGCTGGCTTTTATCACTTTAATAGTTGCTACGTTAAGTGCCTCTGTTGCCCATCTCTGTCCCTCCATCCCCCGCCCCCCCTTCCCCTTTGTTAGGATTTTGTACTCTGCCCCTTCGACCTCTCCCACCCCCCTCTAGAGGTCGATGAGCTGATCCACCAGCAGAAGAGAGCAGGCCAAGTTGGGGATGCTGGACTCTGAAGTGCCACTGTTGCTGTGCGAGTGACCACCTGAAAACGTGCCAGAAAGAAAGAAAGAGACAGAGATGGGCATGGAGGAGCCATGGGAAATTGTAAGAAACAAGCAAATGAAAAAAAAAAAGTCATTAACAGGGGGTTGTATGGAAAACAAATTAGAAGTGAGGAGATAAGAATGAAAGGGGAGGGGGGTATGCATGAACAGGGACAGAAAGAGAGAAGAAGCAGAGAATAAGCTGGGATCATGTTTAAACAGATGCATCAATATAGGAAGAAAGTAAGGGAATGGCATTCTAACATGAGGGAGTTTTTAAGATAAACGCTAAAAGAAAAACACCTTCAAACTGAGTAACACTGGCAGCTTCACTTCAGGCACAAAGGAAAGAAAAGAACTAATGTGAGAGCTTGATGAGGGAAAAAAAAACAGCCTTGATGTGACAAGCACACTCATACAAGCCTTCTTGTATTAGCAATCACAAAAACAAGCTGTGATGACTAAACTAGGGCTCAAATCATTCATCTCTCGGGCTTCAGCAGGTGCGAATGCTCATGTCACAAATCTCTCAGCCTTACCTTGATTTGAATTTTTGGGGATGAGCACGGGAATAGGGTCAAACTCATCGTCATTGACCTTTTTCCCACCAGACATGAGGAAAGAAGAGGAGTCTGAAGGAAGAGGGTGTGAAGTGATAACAAAAGGAGAAAGAATCCACAGCCGCAGAGAAGAAGAAAGAAAAAAGGATGCAGCAGATAAAAAAATTGATTGGGCCAAAACAATAAGATTGATTTAAAATCCAATAATGTTATATGGTTTTATCTTGAAAGTCAAAAATCCCGGTTGTATCGATTCAGTCTAATACAATCCCTTTGTCTAAGCCACTGTTCTCCATCAATAAGCATGCACTGCTTATGTGAGGTTGATCTGTGCTTCTCAATTGTGGGGTCAAAACGCTACAAAAGGAAGATCTTACCAGGAGCAGCAAGAGCAGGTTGGGGCTCCTCCAGACCAGATCCAGAGCCACAACCAGGGGGAACAGAAGAGTAGGAAGAGAGAGCAGAAACGGGCTGGTTTCCACATGAAGCATGAGTTAACAGACCACAACCCAGCAGAGAGTCCTCCCCAGTGAAAGAATCTGAGGCAGAATAAAGCAAAGAGGCTCACAATATAATATGACTGTTAGCAGTGCAGGATG
>JARVGW010000750.1:17810470-17820699 GCA_031762495.1 Anablepsoides rubrolineatus
ACCATTTACGCCTTCAAACATGTGATCAAAACAATTTTGCCTTTTGGTCTTGCTGGCAACTCACAAATGATGACGACCCAAATGACTCACAAGATGGAGGGTGAGTGGGTCATGTGACTCCAATATTGTCCTCATTACAATTTATTACCTCACAACTCATAACTAAGATGAGAGGAATAAAGTAAACAAAGTCCAGTTGTATTTTATTTGAGTACTAAACGTTTTGGATACAAAACTGACAAACCATGTATGAAGAAGGATTCTGAATTTAGCTTGTAAGTGTTTATTCTGCAGACTGAAGGACATCTCATTTGTTCTGAGAAGATTTCTAAGCTCCATTCATGCATGTTTGTATTTTGTGTGATTGTCCAAACTCTCTCTCAGCAACAGCAGTTTGTTTCATAACAAATATGTGAGGGAAACAAAATGCTCCAAGCTTTTCCTCTACATTGTGGAGCATGGTTCAAATTGAAAACAGACATCTGAAGCACAACCTCCAAGTTTTCCACCCTCAGATATCCATTTCCTTCTTTTCCTCTGACAATATTTCAACATTAAAACAGAAAAACTGCCTAAAAGTCTGGTTTAAAGAAGAGTAAAATAGTGGAGGCCACACATCTCAACATGTGGTCAGATTAATTAAAAATGCAAACATCACTATGCATGAGAACTATAAAGAAGCCTCGATGAAGTGGTAAACATTTTTACGAGCAGTAGCATGAGCTGTACACAGCATCAACCAACAGAAATGTATGGCTGGTTTCAATAACCACAGTTGCCACAAGCGATCAGCGATAATCTTCTGAATGAAGCAGAAACTCAACATGTACACAAAAGAAACACAAATCTGAGATCACACAGCTACATCTCTGAACCTGGTTCTCTGCCAGGAAAACAATTAAAACATGGAGGAATTAAATTCTGAATGAAAACATGACTCACCTCTAAATGCAAATAGCCACAGAGCAAAAAGGAAATGAAAAATTTAAAATCCAACAAAAACAACTTCTAATTACAAACCTGAATTTCTAAAAGGAGAAATTTTTGATACGAACACAAAATGTGGAACACACACCTCTGTCTAAACCAGACAGGACAGAAAAACACGATTCTGAGTAAAAGGTGTGCCTCGGGGCTGAAATTCATTGGCCACGCAGCATGAAGAGGTGGGGAAATGGGTGTCACTGAACATTTGATTGGCTGAAAAGGAGCAGGGGGTGTCTTACTGTGAAGTCCGGGGGCACAAACTGGGGGCCGATCAAGGGGAAAGTCGTTTGTCTGCTTTTTGGGGAGAATATTGAGTTTTTGGAGGGAGCTAAAACTTCTGACACATCCTATCGCTCGCTGCAGTTACCCAGGGGAGAAACTAGAGCCAAAGTCAATCATTCTGCACTGAGAAAACACAGAACCCAGCTTCTCCAGCACGATATGTGGACACAAAGGATTACAAGAGAAGCACAAAGAAACATGCCTCTTTACTGAGGACAAATACTTTCACAACAAAGTTCAAAGGGCAACATCTGCACACAGGAAGATGAGTCAGATTACAGCAGTACCATCTTAGAAGGTTGGGTTCCTAAACTGCAGAGGTGGACAGAAACTGTAGCTTTCCTAAATTATTTGATGTATTTAACTGCAAATAAATGTGCATACTAAATACACTGATAAATATGACATGTTTCACATTCCAGTTGGACTGGAAACTAATTTTTACTGACATTTTGAAAAGAAACAACAAAAAAAATAAATCAAAATCTTTTAGTAATGTGAACCATTTTTTATTGTGACAACTATAAAGAGCAGGAAGATGCAATTATCAGCTTATCGTTGCATAACACTTTCTTTAATCAGCACCTGCACCTGTGGACTCCATTATAATAATAACAATATGAGTTGTGAAACGCAAACTTTTCCAGACATTTTCACGATGAGCTGCATGTAAGGACGGATCGAATCAAATTAACTTTTTGCTGCGTTCATTCAGGCAGCCTCAGGGGGTTCAGTGTTGCTATGGGTGTTCTGCGTGCAAATACGAAGAAACACAAAGAAACAAACTGTAAGCCCCAAAATCTGCTAAACATCACCTCCTTTATAACCCAAAGTGACAATATTTTGCTCTGCACACCTCTAAGAGTTACAGAGCTGTTTAACAGCTGGCTGTGTGCAAAGTTAAGAACAAGTAAGTCTTTCTGCAGCTGCATTCTCATGTATATTTGTATTAATTACAGCAACGATGAGGTTTCTTACAGGAGAAAGACTCATTCATTTATAGACTGTTTAAGGGAATTAAGGGATTTTAGACATTTTTAATCACGACTTTCTGTCAATATTTGAAACTAATGATAAAAGCTACTATTAAAATCTACAGGCAGCTCTGTCACTACATCAGTTTTTTGTCAAAATGCTGAAGAACCAGTTCAATGAAAAAACAAACAAGTTCAGCAGGTCTCATATCTAAGAGGAACAGATTTTATGTGTGAGTATGGTACCTTAGAATAAAGGAATATTACTTATTTTAGTGTATTTAGCAACTATTTAGTGTATAAACTGTGCATACCTGCGTCTTGGGGACAAGGGCACATCTTGATCAATGGGGCTATGAGGCGAGTAGCATCCTGGTGGGGTCGGGGTTCTGCTGGAACCAGAGTTTTGTCTGAAGTCTGAGGGGAAGAACTCCTATGAAGAAGACAAAACAATTTATGTTCAGTTTTGATGCACATACGCTGGATATGTTTGTGGATTACAGTTTCAAACATCAGCAACAACTTTACGACACAAAGTTTTGAATCTCAGAGGCTTGCCTCGACAATCTTAAATAAAATAAAAATAAACAATTTTTTAATCTGTCAAAACCAGAACAGGGAATAAATCTGTAGTCTAAATGAGCAACATATGAAAGAAACATACCAATCAGCTCATGTCATCTTTCTACATAATCATGTTTGACTGAAACCTAAAAAGATTCTTTCACTTTCATGTAACTAAAACAATAAACTCTTATAGTTTCATTGTGTTTGGTGCAATGGCTTTCTACTGCCCAACCTTCCTCTTAAAATCCTGCTGTTCCTGCTAATTAGTCATGATTACAGCAGCCCCACATCCACTTTTTAAAATCCAGATTGCCTTTTCTAAACAGAACTATGCTTCATTACCTCAGCTAATAGAGGACAAATTAGGTTGCTGCAGATGGTTCAGAGTAATTGCAGAGTTTGTTTGATAAGAAAATCACCTTGAATTTAATTTAATGGGCTTCCAAAGGCTGCACAGAGATGTGAGAGGCTGTCACACACTTCTCTGTGTCATAAAATGAGTTAAATTATAACATTTATGACAAGTGAGGAGAGAAAATGAGACTTTTGTAGTCAAATAGTGTTTGACAGTAGAGGGCGCCAAATATCAACAATCAGTTCCTACCAAGAACTCAGATGTGCAAGTTACTCATGTTCCTTGTTTTAAGACACTAAATCTGAAGCACACAGGCATGAAAAAGACAGAAAGAAAGAAAGTGCAGAGGATAATTTATACCACAAGACAGCATCAATGGATAACTAGAGGAAAATATAAAATGCATGTCCATAAACACTCAGAACACCAGGGACAGGTCTGCACAGCTCATATTTCAGCCAAGACACTTTTACTGTCAGGAATTTCAAAACTACAACACCGTCTGGTATTTAACCATGTCCACCTGTAAATCTGACCACTTCCTGATCACGAACAGTACACGGGTCAACAAAAGATTCAAAATGGAAGTTTGACTTTGCCTAGTTTAGAGAACATGATTCTCAACAACGATTGGTCTGAGAAAATATATTTCTTCCCATTAGTTGTCATTACAGTTTACACAACTTTACAGAGAACTGAAGAACACATTTCCACAGTGTTGTTCTACTTCAACCATCACCAGCTGGCATCAGTGTTACATAAGCCTTCCAAAGGACAAACAACTCCACCCGACTCTTTAACCAGTCTGAGCCTGGAGTCAGAACGAACAGTGGTGCTCGAGGCCAACACAGTGGCATGGAGAAAATTACCAAAAAATAAATAAATAAAAATGTGCATTGCCAGCACCCGCTTCCAATTCAGCAACTTCTTGAACAATCTTTCTGTTCTCAACTGAGTCCAACTTTCCTTTTCTTTTTCCTGAGTGAGTAGGCAGATTAGGGGTGCATGCCAGGAAAACCTTCAGCAGGAAAGGTCAGTGGAACAGCTCCCTGTGATTTCTCCCTGTGATTTCTCCCCAGATAAACCTGATGTAATAAGTCAGGCTCATAAGATCACACATTTCATACTATCAGTACAAACAAATAGAGCCATCCATGGGTTCTCCTGCTGTGAAGCAATCTAAACAGCACATATAGAGATATATGCTTCAGGGATTGTTTGAGGTAAACCAAGGGAAGCCTCACAGTTTGTGCATATGAATCTACACTAATGCAAACCAAGTGTCTCTTACATAAGTGTCTGGCTACTGACTGAGGATCCTCAGGCTTTCCAACAGGATAAGAGTTTGCTGATAAAAATCACAACTCTGATCTATGGGACCCAAGAGGAATGCAGTCAAATTGACAAAAACAAAACAGAAGGGAGGAGGAAGAAAGCCCCACTGCGACAGCTTGGATGAAACACGTCTGTACAAATTAAAACTGGAACACAACCCAAAACTTCTCTCATCGTTTTCTATTCTCAGGGATCCGGTGCCAGAGTTTCACTGCAGTAACCATGACACGACTGGCGTGGCCTTGCGCTGTTTTTCACAACAGCTAAACAGATTACTGTTCCATTCAAAGCCACCAATGTATAACTCATGCTCGATCTAAAAGCCACAATGCATTTGATAAACTGCACCAGGGCAGTGCCAACAATGTTCCCATGTTTTATGAAGCAGCAAACAAAGGGAGGGGCGCAGGCACAGTGAGGAAAGCCTTTATTTTGTCGCTGGTAGTAACGCAGCCATAGATGGGAGAGTACGAATATTGGCCAATTTTCAGTGGTTCCTGCGGCTGCCAAGAGGAGGAAGCTCTGATTAAAGCTGCACTGAACTGTAATCAGGAGTTCATACTCAACAAACCCCAGATCATTAGGGCAAGTAGCTGGTATGCTGTGCTGGTTCTAAGCAGCAAATACTGATTTTTTTTTTTTTTACTTCATAAATCAGTCAACCTTCAGCTGATAAATGCATGTAAACAGACTTTCACTTCTTTTAAAAGGGCATTTAATCATATCAAAATTTTGATACTATGGGAATAATAAGGTCATTTACAAGCAAAAAGTTTTTTAGTGTTTTAGTTCTTTGAAAATAAGGGTATAACATTAAAACTTAAGAACCAAACAGTTTGAGGGAACAAATAAGTCAAGTTTTTTTTTTTTAAATAATTAGATTTGTAGATGAAGGCAACTCATGTAATGAAGATTTATTGTGCTTTTATTCTAAGCATAAAAAAAGAAAGTGGTAGTTCCTGCCATTAATGTTTCAGCTTTATAAAAGATGTGGCTGCTGAGAACTTGTTGGCCATGCTTTGAAAAACATGCATGGAAAACATATTAATGTAAAAAGACTTAGATATGGATACTTAGATATGGGTGGCTGTGGTTAGGGGAGTCGTCCTGAAACCGGAAGGTCACCGGTTCGATCCCCCATCCAGCCGTTTCAGTTGTTGTGTCCTTGGGCAAGACACTTCACCTGCCTTGCCTACTGATGGTGGTCAGAGGGTCCGGTGGTGCCGGTGCATGGCAGCCCCACCTCTGTCAGTGTTCCCCAGGGCAGCTGTGACTACAATGTAATTTGCCATCATCAGTGTGTGCATGTGTGTGTGAATGTGTGAGTGACTGTAAGTGTGCAGCGCTTTGGGGGCTGGAGGGACTTGATAAAGTGCTAAATAAGTTCAGTCCATTTACCATTTTTACCATGGAGCCTAATACTGACATTTAATAGATATTTTTCTGTCCTTTCTTGCCCTGGAAAAGATTTTAGAATAATTCATTTGTTTTGATTCCAGTAAATAACCAAAAATAGGGCATAATACAGATAAAAAACTGCATAAGATCATGGTTATTTATAACTGGTCCTTTCAAGCAACAAGCAAGAAAGACATGTCAGGCTGCAGTAACGTCAGCTGTTTCAGATCAAGACCAATGGGAAAGAGGATGGTTCCAGGAGATGAAACTTCAGTCTGGCTCCAAGTAAGCCACTCTGTATCATCATTACCACCCTGTAGCTTCAATTACAGGGCATTGGTCAGCAGCTCAGAGCAGCGATGCCTGGAGCAGCTGATATTTTGGGAATCCTGATACTGCTGCGGGTCTGTGCCACAACTGCAAATTCAGTATTCAGCACAGACAGAAGGGCTGCACAACAACGAGGTGAGACACAGCAGAAAACCTTTGTGGGTAAACATTAAAGCCATGTTCGGAGTTTATCATTGCCGTTCACTGGTGAAGGTGATGAGCACAAACACATTTTACACTGTTAACAGACCAAGCTTTGTAACTACGTTCATACAATGGTGCATTGCACTTTTTTCAGCGAATAAAATGCAGTTTATGAGTGAAGATATGACATTATCTTGTATAAAACTCTTGTAATTGACATTTTTATAGAGCTAATTGTACTACTGATGTTGCTGGAACAATGTTGATGGGTACACAAAAGCTCGCTTCACCAGACCAGAATACTGTGCATGCTGCATCAGCACTACTAGAATGATCCAGTTGCACATTTCATCATCTCTGAAATGGTGTTTGCGGAGGGGGGCAATCACAAACACCACCTGGGAGGCAGCAATAGAGCCAGTGCAAACTTTTATTCTAAAGCTTAAATCAACAAAACAGTCTTCTTTATTACACGATACAAACCATTTTTTGCCATTTACAACAGACTATTTGACTGGATCTTTTTAAAAATAAAGAGTATACACAGACAAACTGTTAAAGCCTGGCTTCTCCTAGAAACTGGCTCTAGTCAGACATACTGAGAGCACAGTAAATACAGCTCCAATAAAACTCATTCAGTACAATGAGCCTCACTCTTTTACTCTCGGTGTGTAATATAAATAACTGCTTATAAGACTTTTTGTTATCATAGCACATAGTTTACTACATTGCTCATCAGTACTGAGAAGTATTCAGTCCATATTGAAGTGCACAGAAGAGTCTTAAAGTACAGCTCAGTTTTCCACAATCCTTTAATGCAATTACATATGAAAGTTTGCCATAGGCTTACACAGTGCAGCATTTAATAACAAGGAATAAAGTGTGGCAGATCTTTGGGCTAAAAGAGCCAATACAAACTCCTCTTTTGCACATTTATTCACAAAGGCCACACATAATAAGACCGCAACAGATATAAACCATATGTACACAATTACAGGTCAAGTGAACAGTAAAGAAAAGATGACAACAGGATAACTAAACATTCAGTAATTCATTCCAGTTTTCAGTGTCAGAGCTGTAAACCAGTCTGGTACAGCTCTGAATGTTCAAGAACATGATCCAAAATTCAAAGAAAATGACAGTTATTCTGTGATTTATAAATGAATGTGCTGTATTTGATTCTTGAGGCACAAAAAATGAGGATAAAGCTGGATTAAAATGTAGGTGGTCTGCTGGAGGCACTCACCCACTCCACCACCAAAACCCAGGCACCAAAAGTGATGAATTTGAGTCTGAGGGTTTATTTATACGCAGATGGTGCCGTGAGCATATTATTCACTTCAACTAAATTCAACAAAACAGCTTTAACGGAGACAGCATAATCAAGCTAATTAAGCATCTGGGGCTCATTATAGACTAAAACTGACTGGACTTAAGTTGCCCATTTCATAGTTGCACCACGAAACAGACAACCGGGTATAAGAACATCCCAGACGGTCTTTTGCATGTTGTAAACGCATGCACAGGAAAGCAGTTCAAAACGTTTAGAGATGTAACTCTCTAAATTCAGTCAACAAAGAAAACAAGATTTCCTGTTTAGTAAACTCTTTATCAAGACAAATGTGCAAACATTGACATAAAAAATAGCTTTTTTTTTCATCCCCGATAATTGATGTATTCATATGTATGATTCAGAGATTGTAAAGTACATACATTACCAAAAATAAAAATTAAATATTGAAAATACCAGCTAATTTAGAATGAATGTGTAATATTAGACTCAATAAATGAAAACCACTTGTTCACACAGCAGGAGCTGACCAAAACTACACATCTCTGTGAAAGTCTAATAATTTAAACAAATAAAAGTGATCTGAACCAAATTGTTCCAAGTTTGATAACACTTGATGCTTTAACTCCCAGATTTTCAATAAAGTTTTTTGACTGACAGAACCTGTCTTGCACTCAAACTTCACATCCGTATTTCAACAGGACTTTGCACCAAACGTTCCACCACATAAATTTAAAGTGTCAGCAGATTGTACATTCATAGAGTCTCTGCAGTAAAACTAACGCAGTTTTAACTGCAGACGCCGTTTTTCACCATTAAATTATGATTTATGACAAACAAAAGAACTAGTAGCCTTACTTTTTACATAGGTGTTGTCTGGGGGTAAAACTACTTTAAATTTAAGCCAATATGTTTGTTTTTGTTGGCATGATTACAATGGGAGTCAGTTATTAATGTTGCTGCCTTGAAAACAACATCTGGAATGATGGCGTACCCCTCAACCACCTTCACAAACAGCACCAACTAACAAAGAGGGCCCATCTCTGCCCGCCAACATTTCCCCCATAAAGACTTGAGGCCAACTAGCCCTCATGTCTGCACCCGGAGGCCTGGAAGGCACAGGGAATCAAAAGCCCTCCAGTTTGTTTTTCTGCTCCAGGGGGGGAAAAAAACATGCAGGCTGATCAGTCAGTGGGGATGAGGAGAGGCATGCTGCCCGTGGAGTAGCCACAATAGACCTAAGCTTAACGGCTAGCAGCCCATGTGAAAAGGCCTCACAGTGGTCATTCACAGAGCTCAGTGTGCAGAGGAGGAGAAAACATTCATCCACTGAAGCCACAGCCAGCAGCACTCCCTGGACACTGGCTTGGCTTAGTCTAGCGCCAACATGCCAAACCAAACAGGAAGATCAGTCACTGCAGACCTGAAATAGTACATCATTCAGAGTCATCGTCATCATCGAGTATGAGATGGGTTTGTGTGTATCAAGCACCAACTGAGCTATCATTACATGTGAGATGTGTTTACCCAACAAGACTGCACTTATTCTGAAATCAGTTTTCATCCAGTGTTAAAATGGATAAAATGAAAAAATAAAAAACCTACGATCTGATAGATGAAGCTCAAGATGACATCATCCAGTTTTTACACATTATTATTAAAGGTTATTTGCTTGTTTGAACCTGTATTTTTAGAAATCCTGTTTTTTATTTTGAAAAAAATGGGTATTAATGAAATTAGTCTAAAATACAGATGTGTTTTTGCACTTTATTTTTGTCTATACTTATCCAAACCTGGAAAGTCCTAAAAGAAAATTCAATACTTTTTCATATTTTCCTCTGTTGGAACCTTGTGGATAGAAACTGACCCGGCTGACTTTGGGTGAGGAGGTTAATGACACATTTTAACCAGCCAAGACAATTTCAACTGTATTTAGCACTTGGAAGAAAAGTTTGCTCTTAGAGTATCCAAAAGCATTCTTCCTCTCGACAGAACTGACCACTCGGTCCTTGAAAGAATATTTATACAGCAGCTTTTGTGTCCCTGCAAACCATCAGGCATCCCACAACAGCAGCCTCATAATGGAGAGTTACAAACAGCCAGGGAGCTTTGTCCTAACGCCCGAGTGACGGGTCAGGTTTCATGAAAAGTAGTTCTGTTTTGATCCCGTTCAGTGCAAGAAAGATTTTGTTGTGGCTACTTCTGAATGATATAAACAAATGATCTGAAACATGATGGTTGCCAGGCTCTTTAGATACAATCTGATGTCCAGCTCTCAGGAATTTACCAAGTATTTACTTCTTTTGCCACAGGAGTGTGTGTGTGGATATGGAAGCTTGTGTGGAGAGTTAACATCACATCATAACAAATATAATCAATGATTATATTGTTATTAATGGATTGATACGACATCAGAATCTGAAACTTAAAAAGCTTTACTTGCATATTTTTTCCACCAAGGTTTTCTGTATTTACTTCTAGTGCACTAAATAGGGGTGTCCCGATACCGATACCGGTATCGGTATCGGGTCCGATACCAGCGTCAAGTACTCATACTCGTACTCGT
>JARVGW010000750.1:17860433-17905594 GCA_031762495.1 Anablepsoides rubrolineatus
GTGTGTGTGTGTGTGTGTGTGTGTGTGTGTGTGTGTGTGTGTGTGTGTGTGTGTGTGTGAGTGTGTGTGTGTGTGTGCAAAGAGCAGGTCTCTCTCTGGCCAAAGGCACAGCAGGGAAAGAACGGAGCTCTTTCTGTTCCTGCAGCTCTGGAAGTGTTTCAGGGTGATTGTTCTACGCCAAATAGCCAAGCAGTGACAGCACAAGTTTTACCAACTTGTTTTCCATGATCACACACCCACACACACACACACACACACATACAAGCTGGAGTTTTAAATGTCAAGGCAAAAGGAAACAACTGAGAGTCTGATAACTTTTTTTTTTTGCCAAGTTCAGAGGCGAACTATTCAAAGCGGCAGCTCAGATAAGTCAAATTTCTGCTTTGCAGATTGTGAAACCACCACGCCAAACAAGAGGCAAAAAGGAATGCGGGCGAACTTAAAAGCCTCCTGCTTTTCATCGCAGATCATTCTTGCATCAGTAAAAAACCTGGCGTTCCAGTTTGCCCACAGTTTTTTTTGCCAACCAAGTGAGAAGCTGAGCGGTGCTGACAGGGTTTGGCTGGGAGTCCTCTGCAGGTCGGCTGGAGGCACAAGGCTTCACATCCAGTAAGCAAAATGTGCTCTCACCCCGCAGGGAGGCTGGGTTCAGTAAGTAAACTAAAAGCAGAACAAAGAATACTGTTTACCAAGGTTTTAAGGAGTGATCAGTCCATTTGTTTTACCATCCGTCTGCTGGCCATCATGAAAATAAATGGCTCAACCCTTGTTAATAATTCAGTGGTTTGGCCTGGTGGAACAGATCTCATTGTAGATATCCGTTTACTGCACCTCCTCAGACTTGTTTTTGCCAAATGCTTTAGCTGCTTGAACACTGTGGGTCCAGCTGGGTAACACAGTATAATCTGCATCCCGCTGGAGCAGACTTTCACCCTGCTGGGACCACATCTGACATGCTGTCACTCCACAGCTAAATGAGGTAATCACGCGAGAGGTAATTGGAGGCTTGGCACGCCGCTCAGCACCTCTCTCTTAAACAGAACGCTCAGTGTGTTCATAGTTCAAACACAAGGAGGGTCCTCGTGTCCAGCTCCATGTCTACCAGCAAACAGGGACAATCAGGATGCAGGATCTTCACTGCTGGACTTTCACACAGTGTCAGAATGTTGGAGCTTTATTAGACAGATAACAAGTTCCAGTGAGAGATTAAACCATGACATAAACTGGTTATGTAATCAAAGCTTACAGCATTTGATGACTATACACCCCTTTTTTTATTTGGACCATCAGCTTTTTGACACAAGAGGCAGCAAGTTTGAAAAAATCACAGACAAAACATGAGATGAGGATAAGGAAATGTGGGCATCATTCACAGAGAATGTGTCACAGAGAACATAAAGTCTAAAAGGTTATAATTTCCACCGATAAATAACTAATTTGGATAATGCTCCTAAATCTTTTTCAAGCTTTAATGTTTGTTTTCTTGATAAGCTGATTTGAACAATAAATCAAGCACTTAAATCAAGATAACCATCTTCTGAACAGTGAAAGTGATACTTTAAAAAAATCAACCTTTATATATATATTTTTTCTCAGTGGTTTCTAGTTATTATTCCTAAAATCATGTTACAGCAGCTCATCCAAATTGTCCATCTTCCTGTCAGCCTGACCCTTGCTGTGAAGAAGAAGAGGCATGAGTTATAGTACTTACAGCTGGCTGCACAGTCAGGTCTCTGCTGCGCTGAAGGAGAGAGGAAGTGAATGAAAAAAGTAAGGAGGGAGCTGCTCTTCTCTCTGGATCTCCCTCCCTCTTTTTTCTGTGTCTGAGGACAACAGGGTGGCTTTTATCTTTGCTGAATGAATCAGCGTGGGTCTGAATGTTGGACTGTCTGTCTGTAGCCATGCATGTGTGTGTGTATGCATGTGTGTGTGTGTGTTTGCAGTTTAAAGCTCATCAGGGAGAACATGCTCAGTAATAGTTTCCATCCACAGCTGGAAATGATACAGATTCCCATCCAGGATCGGTGGTACCACCCTCCGGGTTGTTTTTTTTTTACATGCAGCTGAGGAGGAGGAGGAGGAGGTTTCCACGGACATCTTCATGAAGGGGCCTGAGTGACACACTTGTTAGAAAAGGCCGGTCTCGTCAGCGTCTGAGCCCTTTCAGATGTTTTGTCTGTCACATTTGTACCAAACACAACAGACAGTGTGAACAGGAGGGATCCTGTCAGCTGACTTGTTGACCTGTCACCTCTGAAGTCTTGTCAGGAAACTATTTCTCACTTTGTCTTCAAATTCAAATACATTCCCACACACGGAGAACACTGGTATAGCCACATTCTACTGCAGCAGGCATTACTTACCTCTCAGAGGGAGACAAACACGGCAGCAGAGCCATGAAACGGTGTAGTTTTTTGGAGATTAGTTGTATTTCTGTGACGGCTATAGGCTTCTGTGTGGTTTATCTGTTGATTCTCGCTCCTTTGCAAAGAAAGCAGGAGCAGCTCGGTTCTGTCATCCAAGGTAAATATTTAACAGGTAAACGGATCAGAAAGCAAAGGTCACGCCTCTGTCTTTTCTCTGGAGTGGAGTCTACCTCACACATCAGAGCAGGATTTATCCAACAACTAACAACTACTTTAATTACTCCAGGAGCCACATGTGCAGATTTGTTATTTGTTAAAATCTCTCGACACAAGCTGCTCTTTGAGGTTAAGTGATTATTATGATCAATATTTACCAAAGCAGAAAAAAGTTCTTAAAACAAGCATCAGTTTTCAAACACAGTTTTACAAAAATACCTAAGTTTTATTTCTAACCCTTTACTATTTATTTCTTCTGAAAACATTCATGTGATAAGTAATACTACACCCCCACCTAGTGGTTCTGAGAAGAGCTGCAACTTTTATGTTGCATTTCAGGAGGTAAAAGACAGATGTCGCCAGAGCTTGGCTTATGTTTAATCTGTGGCAACAACAACAACAACAACAACAACAACAACAACAACAACAACAACAACAACAACAATAATAATAATAATAATATCTTCCTTTTAACATGAAGGGAGTCAAAGTCATTTTCATGAGGGCCACATGAGTATTATTGTTGCCCTCAAATGGCCAGTTCTAATTTACATAAACAATTTGTGTTTAACTTGTACAAAACACAAAACATCATGTTTCTTGTCTCAGTGCACGGCTGAGCACCACCGACAAACAATAACTGAGCTCTACGTGGTATGTCCTGCATAGAAACAGTGTTTTAACATGTATAAAGATTGAAAAGCACATATAGAATGACTGACTAAATGTGAAATAAATAAAACTGAAATCACCTTAAAGTAAAAGTAAGAGAGTTTTATTCACTGGTGAGTTGTTGGAAGTAGTTGCTGTCTGCTGCTGAATTCTGCACTCTCCCTCTTTGAACAGAGAATTCCCACTGCAGGGGTGTTACAATTTAAATTTATAACATGAGAAATCCCCCTGTCCCAGTGCAAGTGTACCACAGAAAAAGAACAGAACCCTGTGCAACCCACCTAGTGGTGGGATGTCATCATTTTGCAGCTAAATTAATTGACATGCGTTATGCGAAATGTAGTTTATGTTCAATGCTGGCTTTAAATGTAATTTTAAGACATTAAGGTCGTATTCACACCTGATAGTCCAGTAGACTCAGTTCGATTGGTGACCAAAAAGCAAGATTTCTTTACAGTTTCAGTTGGTGTGGTTCACATTCACACTGCACTTTGTCAACCAAACTAAACCCAGAGAACAACCTGTTCCCCCACCCTCACCTGTGGTGGCTCTGCACCAATACCCCCTGACGAAAACGACATAAACACCTGAGAATAAGATACAGATTCTTCAAAATGTAAACAAACATGGAGTGACATCATATCTTAGTCGTTGTGGGATTAAATATTTGTTTTTGGCAAATGTGCCAAACAAATAGTCTTTACCAATGGGCTCAGCATGAGAGGAACATGAGGTGGAACCATGGAGAAGGTTGTTTTCCACACAAGGAGGCTGAGCTCCATGTGAGGCGGCGTTCACCGAGTAGGAGCGAATCCAACTTCACAGCAATGATGTTCACCTTATACAGACATCAAGCAAAGTATTTACAAGATATGAGTAACTTTACTGTCATTACTCAGAATGACCCGTGTTATAGTCTGCTTCCTGCTTTTGGGTCAGTCTCCAGTCTGGTTGGCGTGCACACATGCATTCAAACCACACCATTTGCTTCAACCCAACCGAGACCAACGTTTGCAGGCGGCGCAGAGAGCAAACAAACTAGAGTTTGATTAAAGCAGACTAAACAGGGCTGGTGTGAATGCACCCTTAAAAATCTTTGAAGTTCTTACATATATATATGTACATATATATACATATACATATAAAAAGCTAAGCTGGGCCACATTTGGCCTGTGGGCCTTGAGTTTGACATGTAATCTACATGAACACTGAAAATTTAAGAGTATTGAAAAGACTGAGAATAAGGGTCTGTCACACTACAGCTGGCCTGCACCTTGGGTTGTCAATATTTTACTAACAAAATCAGTCACATTATCAGAATGCAGAGCGGCTGCATCTAACATGGGCTGGATGCCATTTCTCTCTGTATCAAGTGTATCACACATTGTTCACCACCTGGACAGCCGGTGGTTAAATGTTGACAGAGGTGTCAGACAGTGGGTTTTGTAAATGATTCTCAGCTACAACCACACTAAATATTAACTCAATAACTGTTAAACTGACTGAATTAGAGCATGTCAGCTAGCCTTGGCAGCCATCTTGAATACAGTTGGCTACAAAGTCTAATGAGTCGTAGAGGTACGCCCAATTATGACTTCCTTAAAGTTCCATTAAAATCTGTTCAGTAGTTTGTGAGATAATTTGGAAACAAACGAACACAAAAACACAGAAACATTCCTGCCTGCTTTTTGTCTTTCAGTTGTGACTGCTAATTAAAAGTAATGAAACCCAACCATCAATTGTTTTATCATGCAAAGGTTCAAAGCAATAAGTTGGCTGGTATCCTGGCATTGTGCAAAAATATTCCACTTTAAAACTCGCTCGACCAGCCAAGCTACAATAATAAGAATCATTATTGAGAAACTGGAACTTTATTGGGAGGTTAGGAAATAAACTGTTATCATCGTTTCATTATTTGTGTAAAAAAAAACTGGCTAAAATTAGAAAATGAGAAATCCAAAGGAATACATTTCCACCACTGAACACACCTCGTGTATCAAACATCTCTCCTTTGCAGGAATCATAAACAATAATATCCTCAAAACAACGTGCAGGTGTTCAAACTCACGTGGATCAAATCAGCCATCAGAGACAACACGAGCTCTTTCACTTTTGGATTAAACACAAAAATAACAAAACAATCTTATTCAAACCTTTGGATGCTGATGCAGATTGTTTCTTGCAGAATCAGCAACAATTTAGGGTTCCAAGGTTAAAAAAAAAAAACAACTACCCTTGTATTTGGATTGATTTTAACACATTTTGTTAATCGTTTACTTTGCTGTAAGAATATAACCGGAGCAATCAAAAGCATATCAAATGTAAATAAGTCAAAATGAAACTGAACTGTATGCTTTCACATTTGAAGAACAAACATAGACATTAATGATTGCAGAAACCTTTGTTATTTTATTAGCAGTTAAGATTAGATAACTTTATTGATATATAACTTTTTGGTTTGTTGTTTACCTCCTGATCAAACGTTTGCAGAGTTTTGTTATCAATTCTGCATCTACAATAAAAAGAATGTTACTTTCAGTTTGACTGAAGCATGTTTTCTGTCAGTCAGTAATCTAGTATCCAATCTGCCTGTTTCCAAACAGTCAACAAAAATAATCTCGTTTTGAAAATGCCGTTTTAAAAAATACGGGCATTGATAGATGTTTGTTTTATTGTGTAATGTTTTGGTTTCTAAGAAGGTCTTATTGTGAAAGAACAAGACAATAATAAGACAAAGTATTGAAATGTAACACAATTGATCATATTCTGTATTATTATACTGTATCATAAACATTAGTGATATTTTAAACTCATACATATATTTTATCAGATGTATTATAACAAACTATTCATATAAAACAAACTAAATAAAAAAATGTAAAGGACTGAATGCATTTGATCCATTTATTCAAAGATAACAATAAAAAAATATCACATATACAAATGTACTTCTAGAGAATGCAATCAAGACATATAAACGTGTATTTTTATTAACATTATTTTACATAAATAACCAGCTTTCTTGAGTGCAAAACAAAAACATTTTCCCTCTCGGGTGATTATATTTACAATAAATGTGCAGTTTTTTTACATTTATTTTACAAACATTATAGTTTTATATATACCATTTTACATTATTTACAAAACGAGTACATGTTGTCCTGGTTTAACTTCAATCTGGGACATTGTGGCTACAATAATCCATCTATACCAGGAACCATAGGACACATTCATTCCACTGTCTTTTTTTTTTTTTGTTACAGTCTTTGAGTAGTTTGAAACTTTAGCTTTCAATCAGCTCAAGAGGGAATGATGATTGCCTCTCGACAGAGCGGACAGGTCCCAAATTCTTCCAGGACTCCGGGGGTGCAGCGCTGACACAAACACTTGTGGCCGCAAGGCAGCGTGTACGTGGATTCTCGCATCAGGCACACCACACAGCAAGTTTCTGTGACCAGAGGAGAGAGAGAGAGAGATTAAAATTACAATCTGGCAGTTTACAGTCAGATAATTGCTTTATCCTCTTCTTTTACAAGCCATCTTATTGTGCTTCGTACCTGCGGATACTTCCGAGTCCAGGCAGGAGATTGAGTCGTCGTCGTTTTGAAAGAGGTCTATACGATCGAGTCTGAAACTGGTGGGTATGGTGAAAGTGACAGGTGGAGGGCAGGAGGTTTTAATGCAGAGCCAACCTTTTTTCTTAGAACCTGCAGCAGAGAGACATTCAACAGTCAGTCAGGGATTTCTTGGTATTAACAGTGCAAATGGCTGGCTTAGTCAAACGAGAACAGGAAAATCGTGCTCTCAGGCAAATAAAATGTAGGTGTGTTCCACTCACCCAGGAGGCAGATGGAGGAAGTCTGCCCGTAGACGTCAATCATGGCCCACAGCGGCTTACTGAGGTCCACTCCTGACAGGAGCTGGACGATGTTGTTGTTGACTGAACAGAATATTTTCCCACTATTAGAGACCCAGAACTCCAACACAGAGCCTGCAGTACAGAGGGATTCATTCACAGGAGCGGCCCAGTGGCAGGAGTCCTTGGTCAGGTCGGGGATGGCCATGCCGGGCAGAGGCCGTGATCTGGATGACGGCGGCACGTTGGTGAAGCCCACGCGCACCGCTCCCATCCACCTGGACACGCGGTTATTAACCCTCAGCTGAATCTTCTCGTTGGGCTTCACTGGGCGGCTGCTGAACACCAAGCCGTCCCTGAAGGTGTTCTCGTTCCTCTCAGCGAGCCGACCCCCCTGGCTCAGGCGGATCTTGTCTCCCACAGCCTGTCCGTGGAAGGTCAGGGGGCCGAGGCAATGCCAGCCGCACTTGTGCACCGACGTTAGCGTAATATCTAGGAGGAGAGCAGAGGTGGTGAGAAAGCTTGCCGTGGCGAGATCAACCATGCTGACATTTGCACAACGATCAGAAGCTATCATAACTTAATCATAACACTCAGACCTGCTCTGGTTTACAAGCATTCTGCAAAATAGTGAACAGGTAGTAATCAAACTAGCCATCAAACTCAAGTTTCACTTTTACGAGTCATGCAAAGTGTTTCACTCTGCTGACAGCTTCTTGGCCTCCACTGTTCCTGTTTACTGCCGTTTCCTATCAGAGGAAGTAACTCCCTGAAAATGCTTTTGCTGTCTTCTTGCAGACAGAAAAAAGACATTCAAATTAGTTTTAGGGGCTGGTTGCACCAAATGGACCACAGTATTGTTGCTCGTTGAGACAAAGTTTAAGCCAAGATTCATCTTTAATTGTTTGCTTACTGGAGATGAATTTACCTGGCACCGGTTAAATTTGTTCCAGTAAGGAGGCTGTTTGGCTGCTTTATTGAACAGCTGGAACACAGACTTTACAGCATATATTCCTCTAACTCATTAGTGACAAAGTCATTTTTGGTAAAACGCTCAGTTTCCAGATATCTTCCCAGCTGCACATTTTACTGCTCTCTGACTCATATCACACATCTCTGTGTTTGAAGTCTTCCTCAATAAAGCACTTATCATCTGCTTTACAGCCCAACGGTTCCGGTGCTTCTGTTTTACAGGTCGAATTTATACCTCACTTTCCTAACAGATCTAAATGTAAAGTGTAGCTTGTTTTCCAGTTGTCACAATGTGTCATTTGTTCCTGATCTTTAGTGATCAAACACACAACTGTTTAAGTTTTTTTTTTTTTAAGCTAAAAAAAACCTTGTCATTTGAATGAAAATGAGCCCAAATGTTTAGGAAGAATAACTGTCTCACCAGAGTTCTTGTCGTCTTTCATCATGTTTAAGTTGAAGTCGGTGATCTCCATAGAGCTGTGCTCTCGTCTGCTTCTTTGTTTCGTCTGTTTGAAAGCGGGAAGCTTGTGCGCTTTTAAGGCACGTGTGGCTTGAAAACAAATATGCACTGACTCACATAGAAAGCAAAAGGAGGAGGGATGAAAAGGGGGAGGAACCAAACTTTGGAAATTTACCCAAAGAAAGAAAAAAATGCGAATGAGTATAATTCATTTTTGTTTATGGTTTCTTTATGCGAAATCTGATTTGTTTATTGGAGTTTCTGTTTTAATCTGTAAACTTTGAACCAGGAGAACACATTTAAAATCTCAAATGGTTTTAAATGACTTTTTTTTTTATTAAAATAATGTTTTACTTTCATTGTCACTGGCTTTTAACTTATTAACAGAAAGCTAGCAGTTCTTTTCTCAAATATTTCTCCAACATCTTGTTCAGTTATCTACAGGATCTACTGACTTCATGTGTCGACATTCTCACACCAAGAAAATACAAATGTACAATAAAACCAGCAAATATCTAAACTTATCAGTGTATGACTCACATTCTTTATGTTCATATAGAACAATGGCATTTGGAAACAATATGTTAGTAGTGGCCATTTTTATCAATGCAAAACTCAAAAGTTTGTGCTTTGTGACTCACAGAGGTGCAACAAGTTTGCTTTAAAAGTTTCCATAACGTCTTCCACCTTGTATGTTTTAAACAAAGATTTTTTTGCAATCTATAGTGCTTGGAGTGTGTGTTGGTGATGATTCAATATCTGCTAAATCGACGGAGTTCCAGTCATGTTTGTGTTTGATTAAAAAAAATGATTAGATGTGGCAGCCATGTTGAATCAGGTTGGTTTCAAAAGGGAATCAGTTAGAGAAGTATAAAGCTTCACTGATATCTGCCTGGTGGCTCAGGAGATATTTTGCTAACAGACATTGACTCTAACAGGTCATGCTGCATGTTGTGCTCAAAGTATGTGTTAGCGATGACTCTCGGCCACCACCACTACTACTACTTTATCTTGATATTTGTCAAGTTACCACCGTTTTTTATGTTGCTAACTTTGCATAGCTGTGACGGCCATCTTTAATCAGGTTCTCTCCAGAAGTTAATTAACTGCAGATGAACATCCAATTATTACTTTCGAGTTTTCTTCTAATCTATTCAATAGTTCATGTAATATTGTGCTATTATGCACCAACACACAAACAAATACATCATTGCCCACATTTAAGTTTATATTTAGAGTAAATCAAATAAAGCACTGATAACTATCAGTTCCTGTAAATTCAGTGACACGCCCAACATAATTATGTGTATTAAGTTTGTATAAATGAATTGTCTGGAGGATTTGAGAGCTGAGAAAGCGTGTCCTCATTGGCTGAGGCCTGATCATGTGACAGGAAAGCCCAGCTGAAGTCATCCCTGTGGGAAATTTCCTTTTCTATCTTTGTCCCTATGCTGCAACACATGAGTAACAATCAAACAGTGATCCCAACATCCCCTAACATTCTGAAGTGGACATGTTACAACATGTATTCCTAACATGTCCCAGCTGATTGTTAGGAATGAAAAGCCAACCTTTCAGTTTCTGCTTCCAGATTTACCATTTTTATACAAAAACTAAACACATTTTATCATTTATGCCACTGTTTTGTTTTGTGTTTTTTTTTCTCTCAGAATCAGCTTAACAGAAACCACAAAGTCCTTTTTTTTCTAGACAGAGGGCAAGAAACTACAAAAACTGTACTGCATATATTTTAAAAAGTGACTTGTTAACAAGCTAATTAGGAAAAGAATACTAGATCATTAATTTGTGGGGTCAAAACATCAGCATCACGTGGTTTAGGGGAAAAGCGAGATGTCTAAGGTGCTGTATGGACTTGTTGCAACATACCCCCACACTGGCAGCGGCTTTGAGATAAGGTGTGGGAAATAACAGAGGTGCAAACGACTGCTGTGATTTCCCATTTATATAAAAGTTTATCCACACCAAATAACCAGGTTTCATTATGTTTCACTTTGATATTTCTTTAAAACATACTTCTTGTAAATGTATTTTTTATTACAAAGTGTTTGTAAAGTTAGGACAAATATAACTGAATTACATTTGGTGTTAGCACAGTTCAACATGGCTGCCATAAAAACCTTTGTCTTAACAGATCATGTGAGATTTCGCAATATCACATTTGTTCATTGTTGGACCAAAACAGGTACGGCACCATCACTTCTTATAAATATCTTATCATTTTTAATCTTTATGACTGCAGCATAAAAAGCAGTGGGCGTTATGCAACTCTTCAAAGAATGGGAAGTCCTTCATTTCAAAATTCAAAAAAAAACATTCAAAGTTCCATTTGAATTATTTCTTTCACCTTTTTTTATTTATGTTGCATTTGTCTTTTTAAATTCGTCAACCCAAACAGATTTAAAAGCCTTCAAACAAATCTGGTTCCGTGGTTTCTACAGTCTGCCCTCCTCGGGTCAAAACAAAACTAAATCATCGCTAAAGTTTCATTTTGACGCCAGATTTTTCAAGAAATAAAAAAATGAAACAACGGGAACGCATGAAGAGAAATTTAAAAACAAATAGCAGGCTGTAAAAGATTTTAGATTTATTTGTAGAAAATATATTAATGAATGTAAGAAATACATGAAGTATAGTTTCTGTGTATTTAGTCAGATTTGCAGACGCATGTTTCACAACTGACAGCTGAACTTCATGGCACACATCCAGCTGCAGACTGAGCATCAACTGTCTGTAGGCAGTAAGTTCCTAAAACATGCTCCACAAAACAAAAAGATGAAGAATCTATATGGTAAATATGATAAAGCTATAAATGTGTTCTTATTGAGAAAAAAATTCAACCAGAAAAAAGGAGAGAACCCTTTTCTTTTCTTCCTCCTCCTCTCTTCCTTTGTTTATTCCAGCAGCAGCAGCAGCAGCAGATTTGGTCAGACATGGCAGGCCATCAAAAAACCTACTAGTTCCCACTCCACCTGTTCAAAAAACTATTAATCTGCAGCCGTCCAATAAAGGGCTCGGCCCTCAGTGAGGAGCAAATAGAACGGCATTAAAGCTGCGAGACCCAGACCAATCCTGGGGCTGCATTCTAATGTGGCCCATCTTTATCAAGGTGCCACTCCACTTCCAGATTCTGCTTATTTAGGATGATCTCTGAAGGGGGAGCCTGCAGGAGGCATGTGTCTGTAGGGGCATCACTGAAAACCTTGTGTCCGGAGGGCTCGACCCAGACTTCAGACATGGAGATACCTCACGCCAAGCTGTGGATACAGGCAGAACTGTTCGTGGCTTAGTAACTTTGACAGTTTGTGGACCTAAATAATCAAAAAATTGTGTGTGGGGCCCAGATAGACATCGCTTTCGGCTGGCTGATCTCTCTCTCCGGTCCGCAGAGGTCTCAGATTTTGCTGGATGCGTTCCTGATACCCAGACGACGATAAACCTTCCATGGATCCGAACATCCAGGGGTCTTTCCTCTTCAACAACAGCCTGAACCAGTTCCCCTCAGACCTGAAGGCGCCGGTGTGCCAGTACTCCGTGCCCAACTCTTTCTACAAGCTCAACCCGGGCCTCAACGCCCAGCTGCAGCCGGGGACGCCCCACGGCATCAGCGACATCCTGAGCCGCTCCATGGTGGGCGTGGGTTCTACGGGCACCACCACCCTGCTGTCCGGTTACCCCCCCATGGGAGGCTTCGGCCCCTCTGTGACCGGCGCGTCCATGTACTACAACCGGGACTACAACGCCTCGCTGGGCGGCTTCGCCAAGACGGCGGCAGAGTGCCCGATGAAGGGTCGCAGTGTGAGCTGCTGGGCAGAGAGCAGCTGTGAGTGGAGAGGAGGGAGGCAGCAGTGCACCAACAGTGAGTCCAAACCGCCTCAACAACTAACACTAACCTGGAGTTTCTTCTTAGGACTCTAAACCAGCAAGACCATCAGATTAGGAGACATTGATTTAATCCTGTTTTTAACGCAGCAAATGTTTAGATGCAGCATGCCTATTCTTAATGGCTTTTATTAAAAGTTGATTAGACCTAAAATAAAATTTAAAAAGTCATCTTTTTTAAACATTTGCTCTAATTCTATGATGTCAGGATCTCATTTAAAATGTAATATTAAACTCTTTCTACCACTTCATAGGATGATAAACAAACAAATACATGTACACAAATATTACAACAAATTATTATTATTTTTTTTTGTTTTACTCATGGTTAAAAGTTTTTTTATTTTTTCTGTATAGGCAGTGGTCCTTTTGGGGAAATGTCCAGCAGGAAGAAACACACCAGACCAACGTTCAGCGGACATCAGATATTTGCTCTGGAGAAAACCTTCGAGCAGACCAAGTATTTGGCCGGGCCGGAGAGAGCGAGGCTGGCTTATTCTCTGGGGATGACTGAATCCCAAGTTAAGGTGAAATAACACTCCTTTTGCTTTTTAGCTCTGTCATTTATTGTTAGTTTTTGCCTGCAGCAGGGTAAAATAAAAAATTAACTATGTGGAAGTTGTGTGAATTCATAACAGCTTAATTTTTTTTTTTTTTTAATGTCAGAAAACAAGACACACCGGTTAAACAACATGTGCTCATTAATTACAGCCATCTACTCTGTGTGTGTTTGTGTGTTTGTGTCAGGTGTGGTTTCAAAACCGACGCACCAAGTGGAGGAAGAAGAGCGCCTCGGAACCGAGCTCCACGCAGGCGAGCCACGCGGGGCCGAACGGCGAGGCCTCTGAGAACGAGGTGGAGGACGAGGAGTACAACAAGCCTCTGGACCCGGACTCTGACGATGATAAGATCCGACTGCTGCTGCGTAAACACCGCAGGGCCTTCTCAGTCCTGCGTCTGGGGCCGCACCCTGTCTGACTCGTTCAACACACACGTCCACACACATACACTCACGTACTACTCTGCAGACCTGCATGCTGAGAATAAGAAAACAACAACTTTTATTTGGATTACAAAAACTCCTCTGTAAGCATGTGTGTATGAGATCCATCAGAAGAGAACTAAAAGGACCTGTAAAATTAAAATGTTAAATAATAATAATATTAATATTTCTGGCCTGTTACACTATCACATAGAAAACAATTTCTTGCACACAATCCTGTAAACACCTGTGAAAAACAAACTTAATTTATAGGTAAAACAACATCAACAGTATTTACATTACATGCATGAAATAAGTTACTGTAATTATTTTGTTTCATCACAGACCTAAATTCTAAAATAAGGTTGTTTTAAAGATGCAAACTCTCATTTTCATTAGATAAAAATGTGGAAACGTACAGAATAAATAAACTGATGCACTGACTGTCTAACAAGGGCGTCAGTTCAAAAATTAACACAGATTTGTTTACATTTTGTTTTGTTTTTAAATAAACTGTTACAGCTTAAACTAAAATAAAATATGTCTCTTTATCAAACCTCATGATTCTTTTTAACTTTTAAATAAAAAAAAAAAGATTTTGTTTCCACATATCTTCTGCCGACTGACAGCAAGCGGTGAGCGTGAGGGTGCGAAAGCTCCGGAGGAGGTCAAAGATCAAATCTTGTGTGATTTACTGATGTGGTTTGTTTTAAATGAAGACAACGACCCCTGTAACCCAGTTGAATAGGAAATCAATACTAGATAAAAGCTCTGGTCACCCTTCAGGCCCAGCGAGGAGTTTTTTACTGTGGTTTGTCCCTCTTCAGCCGACAGAAAATGTTTACAACAGAAAGAGGCTGAGGAATGCTGCAGGGACAGTTTGAAACAATGTTAATCACATTTTCAGGCAATGATAATTAAACAATGTGGAGGAGATTAGTCACTGCCGCTCTGCAAATATGCATTAAGATTTAAGTTTAGTCCATTCGCTTTGTTTTCTGGAGAATTCTGAACTGTGAATCTGGGTCAAATCGTTTGAACAAACCAGTTCTGTGAATTTTGGTGATTTTTATTCTAAACCTTTTTTTTTTTTACTTTGTCGATTTCCAATGAGTGGAGCTCAGTAATACTGAAACTGAAAGTAGAAACTTACAGATTTACAGGAATAAATTCTATTTATAGTATTATATTATTTATTGGACACGACTCTGGTTGACATTTTGAAGACTTAAAATAACATATTTTGTGGAAAAATAAAGATGATTAAATACTCATAAAACAATGACAACATTTATAAATATAAAAAATACAAAGAAAAAATTAATAATAAATTAATCCTAACATGGTTTATGTAGCCAACAGTATGTTTTTATTTTAAATGTATTGGAGGATTAAAATTGCTTCTGCATGTAAATCCTTGTTTTTCTTTATATATTTACAAGTATTATTTGTAATAGATATTTCTTTTTATGCATATAATTTAATGGTATGTTTACATCTTTAACATGCTTTAATATTTCCATTTTGCTTTTCCAAAGAACCAAAAAATAAAAAAACAGCTGTAAGAGGAAGTAAAGATTGACTTTTAATATTCAGCTCATTCAAATTGAGAGGATTTTATCTGTCTCAGGGGGACAATTAAAGACACACATTGCTCACACTGAACTAATGACAACTCACTACCTTTATTATATTTTTTTGTATTCAATGTACTTATAAAGTGAATTTAATGTTGAGTAAAGGTGAAATAAATAACTGCTTTCATGTTGTCCTGAAATAAAAGGTGTGGGGAAAATTATCACGCTAAAATCTGATTGGCTTAGAGCAGAAGCCAGAAGGAAATGTAAATATACCTATTCAAATAAATATTTTTGCAGATAAAGCAAATGAGGGAAAAAAATAGGATATATAAAGATTTAAAAAGTGAAACCAAAACCATTTACACAGCAGAAATAATTAAAATGTAAATAAATTAAGCAAATAAGGTGTCTGATAAATAAATTAATTTTACTTTGTCAAAATCTATTTTTCTTATTTATTCAGCTATAATTCTTTCAAATGTATTTCTGAATCGACATAAGTCTAAACTGTGTCAATCATGAATAACATTGAAACATTACTGAGAGCAACACTTTATTTACAAAAGTAAAGCAAAAAAAATAATGTAGTGTTTGCTTAATCTAAAGGTAATACTGGCCTTACAACCAACTCTGCTGCTTTACAATAAATATAAACTGTTTCAATCAACACTTAACATTTATATTGCTGCAGTCTGTCGTAAATAACTAAACTTTCTATGAATATTTGTGAGCTTGTGTATTTTCTGTATAAATATAGATTGGTGTCTCACCACATTACACTCCGATGAAGCAACATACAACAAGTAGCAAACATATTTCACTCAAACAGTTCTTAATAAAACCCAAACAAAAATGTTGCTGCACTTAAACTAAAGTAAAACAGCAAAAAAAAAAAAAGTTGGTCATAAAATGATCATAAACAAACAGTGCTGCATGTGTTGTGTGAGGGTCCACGTGTATATATACTGCATTTACACTAGATTTAGGTTTTAAAAAGTCTGTGAATAAAAAAAAACACATTTTCTAAAAAAAACAAACAAGAGGATGACAGTAAAACTCTTTTGGCAAAGAAATAAGATTAATGTGAACCAGAACAAAGGTAGAGAGAAATGTTTGAACGTTTTCGCTGAGGACAGCTATAAAAGAGAACAAACTGAGAACTGTGGAGATGTAGCTTGTCGGTAAAGCACTTGGTATTATGTACAATAAGTACATAGAAAGTACACAGAAAGAACATCCCTATAAGTTAAGCAGGGGAACACGTTCAGTTTCCCCATTTGCGGCAGGTAAAAGCTGGTGTTGCTGCCATAAAAGGTCACTACCTCAAACAATGGATTCCAAAACTGATTTTATCAGGACTTCAGAACTTTTTCACTCAGTCATACTGCTGTGTGTGTTGCATTAAAAAAACAAACAAACAAAAAAAAACAGGTGAGTAAAAAAACATCAATTCAAGTCTATCTATGGAGAAGACCAAACTAAACACGTCAACAAGAAACTGAAGGAGCAACATTCCTCCTCTGTGGAAAAATGCTACACTGACTAAAAATAATGACAAGGGTGTGACAAACAATAAGAGCAACACATCAGAATAAACATGTTATTTTTTCAAGAAAATTAATTGTACTTTTATGGTCTATATTAATTAATTACTGAGAGTTGACCCTCACGTCAAATAATTGATGACATTCATGACTCTAAGTGATGCATTAGCTCCTGACTGGAGGGTTTTAATTTATTATTTAGGGACAGTAAGAACCTCATTTTAGCTTCATAACAACAGTCTCATCAGCTGTGAGCAGACGTTCCAGGAAGGTTCTTACAAACTGAGACATTTGAGACACTAAAGCTCAGAGAGGTGGGTGTAGAATCTGAGTAAGTGTGAACACATCTGTGGCCGTGATATTGGAGCTGTGGTTGACAGGATGTACAGTAGCAGTGAGATCTAATACCAGTGATGCAGAAAGTTCACGGCCCTGATGATGCCGATGGCTGATGATCGTGCCGATTATCTGCTGTAGGCGAGCGGGTTGTAGACCTAAAACACAAACACACACTTTAAAATCACGTGTCGACCGTGGACCAGCAGCACGTGAATGAGATCAGATTTAAAAGGAATTCAAACAGTGTGAAGCTTCCTCTTTCCTATCTCTTCCTGTTTTTAAGAAACTAAAATAATTAGTGTTAATACGTGAAGTCTGGAATAAACCAAGTTGTTGTTGTTAGTATTTTTTTTTTTGTCTCAAATTGTAAAACACAAAAAAGACAAGAGATAGTTGTAGCACCTTTCACTGTGTGGCTCTCATTATTTTAAAGTCCACTAAAGAAGAACACTCATGATAAAGCAGTCCATCCTGAGATAAATAAATTTAAATGGCAGCAAAACAAAATCATGGCCGTAAAAATGCCAATATGCTGTCGGAGACGATAAATGCCTCTCCAGCCGGCCATCCAGATGGTAATTAATGAAAAGAAGTCCTGAGATGCACTAAACGTGCAGCAACAGTGACAGTGGAGAGGATTCGATAGGCATAGATCAGTGGAAGGTGCTGATCTAACTACACTGGACACAAAGGAGTGCTTGTGTCCCGCTGGTACTTCATCTTAGTTCATACTCTGACTCCGCAGGGCCGTTCGGGTTATGGCCCTTCTGGGAGCAGAACAGGATTACTGCAAACTGTTAGAACTGCAGAGCTGTACACACTAACACACATCCTCACCATTGAGAAGCATCCCAGTCAATGGTTATCCGTCTTCAGGGAGAAAAACAGGAAAACGGGCTACAGGGAAAAACAAAAAAAACAGGAAGGTGTCACTCCACGTGTCCGATTAATTATCAGGACAATATAAACATTTTTTAAACTCCTACCTTGTGGTCTCCCATACAAACATTAGGACCCATTGTGTTGTAAACAACACGCTTCTCATCAGGATCAGTGCTCTGAAGAGGACAAGAAACACTTTAATCATTTAGAGCTAGAAAACATGGAAGAGTGAGGACATAAACATGCAGGATTTTCAAACCGACCCTGTGGATGAGATCCTGGGCCGTGTGTGACATGAGGATCCGATCACACCAGGCGGGACAGCGAGTGTTCATGTACTGCGTAGGCTGAGTGTAGTCCTCGCTGTAGGGATAGCTAAACATAAAACAAGGAAAGAACGTAAAAGACACAGAGAGGTTTATCTTTTAAATACATTTTCTTTACAGCTTTTTGCTCATTCAGCCTCACCTGGGTGGAAACTTGATGTCCTCTTCTGTAATAACGTCATGAAAGGACCGGACTTCTTTATCATATTTCAAAAGCTGGTGGACAGAAAGTGTAAATGTCAACACCGGGGAAGTTGAAAAGTAGGTCAAATTCCAGTTTATTGTCACACACATTTTGTTCCATTGTTATCGTTTTTGTTGTTTGACATTTAAACTACTGACTGGATCTAATCTAAGATCTTTGGAAGCATGGTAAATTGTTGCTCAATAACTAGCGTTTCTTTGTTTTGTTTTTTGTGTTCTTACTGCTTCACCGTTGTCCTCTCTGAAAACCGCCTGGTGCAGGTAGGCAAACAGCTTCTCCTCGATCTGAAGCAGCACCTGAAGAGGAAGGAAATGAAAGCAGGGCCTGAATCAACATCTTTGGATGATCTCTTTCCAGGTTTTAGTGGTTTATATTACCTGGTGGTCATTGTTTTTTTCTTCGTAAATGATTTTCTCCAATTCATTACTGCTGTCCTTCTTTACTGTCTGCACATCTGCTTCAGTGGACAGGTGCTGGTCCCGGGAACACAAACACAAAAATGTCAAAGAGAAAATGTCAGGTGGAAGCAGCTTTGGGGAAAATGAACGTTGTGACATACCTGAACAAGACTTAGAGTATCTAGACGGAAGTTAAAGTCTCCAAACAGGAAAAAAGGCAGCACTGTGTAGCGGTTGTCTGATAACCTGCAAGGAAAATACACTAGTCTGGCATTTTTTTCTTTGTTTCAACATGTTTTTGATGAAATTTGAATTGTTAAGATGGTAAAGGAAAGCTTGAATCACACTTTGGTTGAACTGAGCGAGCAACAGCCCTGTTTTCTCTCACCTGTTGATGACATATTTGAGGGCGTTTTTACGGTTGGCTGAATAAATGGAAGGGCTGGAATTGCAGGCAATGAGGTTGGAGGCATCGTGGAACAGGTGGACGTTGACTAGGTCTAAACCTCTGAACGACAGTAAAACCTGAATGTTAGCCAAGTTAAGGGGTGTCGGGGTGATGTGTAACGTGTTACGTACTGGTTGTGGATGATCCAGCGGGTCCTCATGAAGCCCTTTCTAGACCACTTGAACTGCAACAGAGACAAATGGGAGTGAGTGACTAAACCCCAGTGAGCTGTGTCTTTAAACTGATAATTATTGATTCTTGCAGATAATTTGTCTCATCTCCCTGTCGGAGCAGGCAGACAGCCCCCGCAGCCCCAGAAGACTCATTTGTCCAAACATCTCTCCTCGGCCCACCAGCACCCCATCCCGTACCTCTCCCACACACTCGTGCATACACACTTACATCGGGCCAGAAATTCTTTGGGAATTTTTCTTTCTCCACAGTGGTGACCCTGTCCAGAGAGCCCACGTACTTGTTCTGCCCCACCACCGCTTTGAACTCCTTAACTGTGAGAGAGCGAGGCGGAGAGAGCGTGGCGACATGGAAAAGAGTGAGAAAACATGCAAACAGCAATCAATAAACTGGTGTTAACCTCATCAGAGCAGCATACGTGATGAGAGAATCTATACGAGGGCCATTAGACTTCGTTTGGTGCACGACAATTGGTTTGGACCGCGCAGCGAGTGGCAGCTCCGGGATGTTTATGGTTCTTCCATAAGCTTTTCTGTGGAGCTTTTTCACATCTAACGTGACTGGACTACGTAGCAGCAAAAAGAATAGCTCCGCTTTAAATTTTAGTTCTTTGCAAATACCTGTCTGGAAAGTGTAGCCATCAAACAAACATTACACACACAGCAACATCTTAAAACTCCTTATAGCCATAAATAAATAAAAAAAATAATATAAGAGTTTGCCAGTCATATCCAACAACCTTTTGCTGCTTTCAAGATAGAACATTTTGCTGTAGTTAAATGTTTTCTATAAATTATTAAACCATGTGACTCAGAAGAAAAACGATAACTGCAAATTGATCTTATATGGACCAATAAAAGTTAGGGTTGCACACGATGTTAAAACTTTACAGAGCAATATTGATGTGTGCAATATCGGCATCATAAAGGAGGCAGTGAGACAATAAAGCACACAGGAAGTGTTATATCTCACTAACAGTACAGAAAGTGGGAGTGAAGAAAATGATCTTGGTTTAGTTGTTACAATAGTACATAATCTGAATTGCATATATAATGTAAAAGCCCAAATAATAATTAACAATAAAGACAAAAGAAAAAAAAACATGTATTTTTTTTACCATTAAAGTCATATTGATAGATATTTTTCAGTGTCTTGTGGATGAAGTACATGCTTCCCAAAGCCTGTGAAAAGAAAACAGAATTGTTTTAGTAACTAATTTACATTTAGGGAAGTGAGTAAATCCTAAAGTTATGTCTAAGAAAAAAAATATTGTGCATTTCTGTTAGTATATTTACATGCTTTTCACCTCAAACTCTAGCCTTCAAGTCAAAAACAGTTATTTAGGATAAAATGATGTGCTTTACTTTATTAACTTTAAAAAGGTTACAGCATTTTAAATCAAACCATAGATCTTTTCTGACTCATTTAAAGTGGATTGTCACAAAAGCAACCAAATATGAAGGGAAATACAGAAACTATCCTAAAAGACTGAATAGTTTATTTGGTACCACATATGTATTTAAATGTAAAATTAAACTCAGCTACTTTCAGTTTCCATAAAAACATGAAACTTCAAAGACCAAAAGAAAAACGTTCAGCTCTGCCACTTTCAATCCCTCATGCGCGCACTTCAGCGCCCAATCATCCCTGACGTGGGGCTGACAATTTTTAATGTACTAACTGCCTGCTCCACTGATCTGATTAATCATGCCCTGCGAAATCAATAAAGACAGAAAATTAAAACCATTTAAAAGGTATTAAGCAGTAGCTCTGCTGTCTGCCAGCGCTGGCACTCTGAGAGGGGGCCGAAGAAAAATAAGCTGGCGCGCGGCGGGCTTGGGAACGTGACGGACCGCTGGACGACACCCCACCCTTTCACACACACACATAATCAGCTGGAGCATGAGAGATCTCTCCCTGAAGAGATCGTTTATCTTCTGTGCCAAAATCGTCCTCCTTTAATAAAATGGACGTGTCTCCACTGACGGCTTCAGTGAACAGCAATTAGTGTCCAACTTGTCTAAACTAATGTTAGAGCGTGACTGAGGGGTTACTCGAAGAAGTCTGAGAGGGTCGGCATCTGAAGAATGCTGCTGAAATGCAAGAAAAATTTTTTAGTGGAGTCTAAAACTGGTGTAAGATTACCCAAAAGTATTCTTATACGAAACTAAAGAACTATAATTTGAAGCCTAGTTCATGTTGGATTTGTAAACGCTCTATACAGCCAAACACACATACACACACACACACACACCGTCACATACTCTGCCAAACACCTATCTTCATCAATCAGGTTTGTGCACAGTTTAATAAAAAAATATTGACTTTCAAGTGATTTTTTATCAAAACACCATTTGTACTGGGAATTCATGCAAGTCTGCCACCTCTGCTTCTGCAGCCCCTGTGAAAGGAGACCCCCTCCACCCCACCCAAACTCTCTCTTGGCTTTATAACTGATGATCTGCAGCCAAGGGGAAACAAATTGAAAATCAATGCGGGTGGCACAACCGAAATGAGAATGAGGCATTACATGAGGTGGCGGCGGAGGGGAGGGGAGGGGGGTCCTGCAACCCTCTCAGGGCAAAACAGTGAAGGGTGCAAACGCTCGAGTGCAGGGGAAACTTAGACCCAGCTGTCCTCCACCCCGCTGACACACTTAATTTATCGTGTACAAATAGGCTGGGATCAATAGTTTTAATCTAGAGTTAAATGTATTGACTTTGGCTCGTGTTTCTCACACCTGGTCACTGACTTTTACCCCCCACCCCACACACACACACACTTCACTTCACACACCTTCTGTCTACAGATGCGAGCAATGACCCCTACTGTCACACGCGCAGTGTGAGGGTTTCACCTGGGAGGAGGAAGGGTTAATACTTTAAGAAATACTCTGCCACCTTTCTGTTCCGTAGAGATGATTCTCCCAACAGGGACTGAATTTCACACAAACTACAACTGACACTCTCATTATGGGGAACTGAGAATACTGTTTAAAACCACAAGGTATAAATAGCAAATATGAAATAATAACCTCCAACACGTGTGGAATTGGAGCCTGTGACATAAACATCATCATAACAACTCAAAGTGTCTTCACAGAGTTATTAGAAAGCTGCAAAAGCACTAAACCATACATAGCAGTGGGAGTGACTCAACATCCCTGTCACTAAAAACATTACCTCTATCTGTGCTCACATGGTGTAAAACAACATAACATTACCTCACACTACATCTATGAGATCTATGTTACTTATATAAGGCCATGGTTTTGCACACACCTCACACCTCTTGACGTATGAAGCTCAAGTAACCTGAATCCACTTAAAAAAGGCACAACAATAAGTCCTTTGTTGTGAACAGTAGAAACAGAGATCAATCTTTTTGATTAATTCATCCAGTGAAGCTGTATTAAACAATGATTACAACTACAAATGTTGGATTTAACAAAACACAGTTAATCACTGAGGTGTGAAAACATTTATTTGTTTTTAAATTTAGTTCATGACTCTTTGACTTGGTTTTATATGCAGTCAAATGTTTTGCAGCAATATCAACAGACAGCTGCTGCATCATGAAATGCCTCCAGGCCCATTTCTGTGGAGGAGAACGCCATCTTGTGGAAGGAAACTGGAATTACTTTTTATTTTCTTACCGTGAAGCTGTCTTCTGCTTGGAACTTGTTGTCAACATAAATGCATACCCTGTTAAAGTCTTTCATTTCCTTACTGGACTCAATGTTCCTGGGAGGAGCAGAGCACAAGAGAAAAAATATTGTATTTTTTAAGAAGCAGAGGAATCAATAATTTGTTTACTCGAAGTTTGTGAACTTCAATTTTTTTAGTTGACAAACAGTATTTAAACATTCCTTTAACGTAAGGAATCTGTCACACTTGTTTTATTAAAATTTACTCTAAAGTACACCTATGTGCTTATGTTAGCTTGCTGAATAATGTATATGCATCAATATAGAACAATTATCAGATAAACATGCTGAGGGTTGCATGAATACTGTACATTCCATTTTACAAGAAAGATATGGGGAAAAAAACAGCTTAGTAAACATGGATAAGGGTCTGCACATGAACCTTACCAGAAGAAGTTTTCTGCTTGACCCATGTTGACCACGTAGTCCTTCCCTCCCACCTCCTGGAAGTGCAGGGCGATGAACTGAGGCTTGCATTTGTGGACTGTCTATTATAAAAGAAAATATGTTGAGTTTAATGACCCGCAATATCTAACATTACAGATCACTGACATGTAAAAAGGCTCATCACTGTGTTAAAGACTGTTTTTGTGTTTGTGATTCTGTGCTACTCCTTGTGTTACAAAGTGCTGTTTGTGTTACAAACCGGTGCATATTATCTGTTTTTCTGGAGGAAGATGAAATTCTTGTATGAACTGGAAGGTCACTAAAGCAATGAGGCTGGCAAACAATAAAAATGAGTATGATTTGTATGCCTTACCTGAAAAATTCTGTTCAAAAATGAGAAAAAATGTCCAACTGATAAAAGCTAAGTACCAATATAAAATGTTTAAACTTACCTTATACAATTCTTGTAACCACCCATTTTGAATTTCACCCACCTATGAAAGAACAAAATATAAAGTAATAAATGCATCACTTGCTAATGTCTCATTCAATCTGAAAATAACAATACCTTTTTTTGTTATTTTGATTCAATGTTCCTTTCCTTTGTCAATGTCAACATCAAAACTGCAAAATGACCATTTTTATCTTAGGTTGGTGTCTTTGTCATGACACCAAAAAACAAGTCTGTATTTTTTAGTATTTTTCCTTTTTAAATTTGTTATGAAATTCAAAAATTCAAAAGTTTATGAGGCAGCTAGTACCCTGCGTAATCTACACGGGCTGGCCAAAAAAAAAAACATTGCCACCCAAAAAAAAAAAGGTCACACACTCTAATATTTCATTGAACCACCTCCTAATTCTAATTCTCCTGCAGTCAACCACTGCTCACTTTCTTGGAGTGCTGCGTGCGAGTTAAAGGGCGTGGGGATGGGTGACAGCGGTAACAAAAATACATAATTAGCAATGAATCACTCTTGGATTTTACTCAGTACATTTTATATTCAATGAAATCAAGGATGTTAAGAATATTCTGGCAATTTAGTGATATTTTCACAGTTGTGGTTTTGACTAGCCTTGAAATAAAAGCCTGAGTCCTCAATGTCCGAGACAAGATCAAGTATAAATGCGGTTGAGTTCAAGAGAAGACCATCAGAAAGTGGTCTTAAATCAGTCTTGAGACCTGTCTTGTGTACTAAAACACTGCAATGTGGATCAATGTATTGTTACAACCCTATAAGTAGATACTCTTTTTTGATTATTGCAGGATTTCATGTATTTGACAAAAAATTAAGTAAAAACACCCTCATGTAAACAAACATATTATACTGTGTATTGCGTAACAAGCCAAAATCGGAACGCCTAAACACACCCTAGTATGATTCATCAACTTGCAGAGCTATCTTTAGCAGAAGTACCTTTCATCTTCTTTGTTAACTTTTCAGCAATTATTGGCCCAATCTTCTTTAGTTTCAGTTTGTTGAAGTTTGCAGACTTTCTTGTTTTGCAGAACTAAAATCTTGCCACAATATCTTCAACTGAACCTGCACTGAATCATTACAACACGTTGAATATAAATTTTTGGTTATTTATTTTGTTTTAGATTTGCTGCAATAAAGAGGATTGTTGCCCTGCTCTTATGTGAAGCAATTTTAGTAACTGTTTGACTCCAAGTTCATGTCTGACTTATTGAATGCAAGGTGCCCAGGTCATGTGTTTGCAAAACAAGCCCAAATTATCAGCCCTCTTCCACCGTGCGCAACAAGTGATATGAGGTTCTTGAGCTCAGAGGTTGTTTCACCAAATGTGACCCTGTCATTACAACCAAACAACTCTTTTGTCCGATCTGTCAAAAGGACTTGTTCCAGTCTTCATGTGGTTTGTTCAGATGAAATGTAGAAAAAAAATCTAGCTTTTTAGAAAGTCTTTGCTCAAAGGTCAAAGGTCTTGCTCCTGACAACCCTAACAACCCTAAATTTACGTTGTAAACAAGGCAAACGTGTCCTTCAGTCTTTTTGACATTGTCATTATATTTGAACCTTCTTTATATTTTCTTGCAGTATTTTAACACAAATAAAAATGAACATAGTATCATATATGCTGGCTTTTTAAGTAATTTTATATTTCAAATTATAGAAATAAGTTAATAATGAAGACCAATAATTTTGTGTTATGGTAGCAGGAGGATAGGATCCAGAAGTGCATGAGAAACAAGGAGCTCTAGTACAAGACTAACAATTTGATTTGAACAAACTCTGACCTGGCATTCAAAAATACCTTACAAACCTTACAGGATTGTATCATGGAAAGAGCACCAATGGCCTGAGGAGAACCAGACTGTGGTGCTGAAACCAATAATGCACAGCTGGTGAGTAATGAGACAATACACAAGACTGGGGTAAACAGAAAAGGGAAGACACCTGAGCTAAACGCTGACAGGTGTGTGGCTGTGGAACAGGTGAGTGGGCTTGGAAGGCTGACTGAGTGCAGAAGCTGAACTGAGGGAAAGTGGATGAATACAAGAAACACTGGTAAAACAAACAAACAAAGAAAAACTAAACCTAAAGATTACAAAACATTAAATAAATCTAACACAAAAAAAGCTAGAGGGCAAGGGTTGTCCAATTCTGGTCTTCAGGGGCCACTAACATGGTTGTTTTATTTGTTTCCCTGTTACAACACACTTTATTCAGTAATCAAATGTCCTAAATTTGTTGTGTTTCCAGAAGCAGTGTGCAGTTGTGTGTGTGTTTCTCCCCCTTCTGTAGGGTGTGACAGGCTCAGCTGCTTCCAGGTGCAGCTTGTTTTGAGGCAATCAGCCCAGTATAAAGGGGAGCAGCTTCAAGCAGCAGTTGCCAGATGGTTTACTCACTTTGTGTGGTAATCAGGTCCTCATAGTGTTATTTTGCCCTCGTTCAGAGTTTGTCCTCAGTCTAACTGTGCCCTGTTTCATCTCTGCAGTCCCTCAGTCTGGATTATTCTGGTTCCTTGGTACTCTGTTGCAACACAGTAGTAGGTCAAGCACACTGTGATCCCATTGAAGCTGGTCTACACCTTCGCCTGCCTGTTCCCCCTCCAACGCTTGCTATCTTCTGGAAAGGAAAGGGAAACCTCTCCAATCGTGCCACAACTGCCACCTCTGGATTACCAACATCCTCCACTAAGTAAGATCCACCAGCCCTTTAATAAATATCAGTTTCTGGAAAATATATTAATCACCTGCCCTCTCTTGCAGACGTGGTTTCCATCACCAGTTCCTGAGTTCCACTCCTATTAACATTTGCATTCCCTTTCAAATAAACTTGTTAAATTTTTCTGTGTCCGTGACTGTTGCTGCCTATGAGTCTTGGCGCAAACATGACAAAATTAAAATATTTCAAGTTCTGCACAAGCCTGTTAATCAGCTTTTATTCAAATCAAGTGTGTTGGAGCAGCAAAAACTAGTGGCCCTCGAGGACCAGGATCAAACAACCCTGGCCTGCACTAACAAAAAAAAACACAGCTCCTGACAATTCGTTTGTCAAAACTCTTTAGTTTTTCATAATTTCATTTTTACCTAATGTATTTTTGAATTGAATGAAATAACCTATTTGGGCTTAACAATAACAAATTAAAACTATTCAACAATATATTACTTTTTGGGTATAAATGTATCTCTAGACAACTAGGCAGGCCACATGAAAGTCAGGTCATATCAGAAAACCTTAAATAAATGACAGTAAATGTACACAATAGAACAACCAGAACATAGGATTCTGTGCATTTTAGGAACTGTGTTTTCCAGGATATCAACCAACTTCAGCCACACCTGAAATTATCCCACATGATTTTCTCTCTGGATCTGCCATTTCCCTACACAGGTGCTCCAGAATCTGCCTTGCAGCGTTTTAACAGAGTAAAATACACCGAGACACATTATGTGACCACGGAAAGAGATTTGCATTCTGTATTTGCATGACAGGGGTGGCTGCAGCTCAGCCTTTATGACGTGGAGGTAATCTCCCACAATATTTTGTCTACAACCACAATCACGGTTTGAGTGCTGACAAAATAATCAAGAAAACCGCTGTCATTCAACTAATCTGTATTCCAACTCTAATTAAAACCATTAGTGTTTTTTTCAAGTTTATAATTACACTGAAGATGTAATTCTGTTTGTCTAAATAAAGGCTGAGGCAACAGAATTACACATCAGAGAGAAAAACGTGTAAAAGAAATGTGCACAGTACAACAGCAAGCCTGAGCTTGAAGAACAAGAGCTTTTAAATGTCTGTTTAATATTATTCAATTATTGCATCCAAATCTAGACATTTAAATAAAGCTCTGTACAAGCATCATCTCAAAATGACAATATCAATCAAATGTATGTTCCACAACAGGACAGAAGTCAGTGTTTTAACTTGATGAGCTGCTGCTAGTACTAACAGCCTCAGGATTTACTCTGAGATGTGCTTAGGTTCCTGCTCTTATCCTTGAACGCTCAGGAGTGTTTGTTTATAGGAATTGAGGGGCCTGAGGAAGGAGAAAAGCTTAACTCCCTTTGTGGGGGGAGGAAGGGGGAGATATTCATCTGTTCACGTGTTTCCCACAGTGGGATCGTACATGTGTTGATTAGAACAACTCTGCTAAAAGGAAATGTGGTCCAGAGCCAAATTTCCATGACTGTAAAGAGCCCTCCTCCTCCATGCAAAGTTGGCCTGAGCCAAAAACAAAAGAACGTAATGGATATTTAGACAAGTTATATAACATACACTTTCTCCTTTCATTTTGTGCAGATGTAACGTTAAATTTTAGTAAAGTGCAAACATTCTTGACTTGGTTATAAATGACAACTACACATCATAATAGAAATAAGACCATAAAGTATTATAAACATAAAATCTAAGCAACACAGGCTTAAAGAGGGTGTACAGGAGCTTAACTTCAACTTTTAGAGCAATGGTTCCCAAAGTTGGTTCAGTACTACTTTTTTCATTATAATAATTTTTTAATTGGCTTAATTGGAAGGTTTTAATCGAAAATAGCTTGGGGTCACAAGTTTCCGCCGCTATTATATTGTGGGTAAAAATTTAAAACAACTTTGGGAACCAATGCGTTCACATCACAAGAACCAGAGCCAAGTGGAGAATGTTGAATAACTGAAATAAACATAACTTTGTGGCAATATTAGTTGGTATGTGAAGTCATATTACACATAAATACACACTAACAATAATGATTTTTGCTCTATTTTTCAAGAAGCCTCACCTTTTAAATAGGTGGTACCAACACAAACAAGTTCTCTGTGAGTTTAAATGTTTATTTTAAATAATAGTTTCATTTGCTGGCTAGACATCTAAAAGTTTTGTGCCTATCTGGAAATGTCACATTTATGTGACTCGAATTAAGGCCTTAGGTGATAAGGATCAGGTCACGTGACTTGTGAACAGGTAAATGATGGCTTAGCCTGCACTTTTTTTCTTATTCAAAGATAGCGGAAGAACACAGCAGAGTGCAGACAGTTCACCGCAGACAAATCAAATCGACTCAATGAGGTAATATACGTAGTATACGCCTTAAAACAGTCGTAAATTACAGGTCATATTCTGCGTATTCTGCGACTGAGAACACCTCATGTCGTCAGAATGTATGCTAGCATGAAACATTTCGAGGTAAAACTCTGAACTTGCTACCCGTCATTTCTCAGAGTGAACCTAACCGGGTAACACGGCGGCGATGTGTACTTTATTACCGTAGTTGTCTACTTACGTTGTCAAAGAGCGAACCGACGTTCGCGGTGACCAGCAGCACATCCGTGAAGGTTTCCATCTTTAACCTGACACTTTCCACACACCGTCCGCGAGGAAACTCTCGGCGGAGTCGCCAAGATTACGCGCGTGCAGCAGGCTAACGACGGCTGTGCTGCGCGAGCTTAAAAAAAAGGTTTATCGCGCGTGTGTGTATGTGTGTGTCAAAAACTGCGTCTGTCAGCTACCGCTCAAAACACACCACCATCTTCCTGACAGCGCGGTTCCTGTGGTCCAGGTCGTCTGCTGATGGCGGGCTGTCGCGTCAAGTCGTCGCCGAGCGGCGGAGCAGCAGCGCTCATGTTCACCGTCGAACCCGCGAGTTTCTAAGTCCAGCTGAGCCGACACGCGTGGATTTCCCTCTACTCCTCCGGAGCTAATTGGACTAGGAGCTTCTTAGCGGACAAAAGCAGCCCGGGACAGAGCATCAGATGCCGCCTTCACGACGGGAGCCAGTTCAGTCAGCGATCCTCAGGTGCTCCTCCCTGTCTACGTAGAGCCCCTAGTTCAAAGTTAACAACCTATCAACACATGCATGGATAAAAATACACCCTGTTTCGGTTTTAACATTTCACCAGGTCCTAAACTGAGATCATAACAGCTTCAAATAATCAAAATAAACATTTTATTTTATTAATTAGGGGTTATGGGCTTTTTCACAGTTCTGAAAGTCCCACAGATCTTTGAGTTAGGGGTGAAGTTTGGACTTGACTGAGCCACTGCAACACAGATAACCATACTGTAACTACACATTTACAATCTGAGTTTGACCTATAAACCTGGCAATGACTCATTTTAATGCACCAAGCTGAAAGATGCTGTTTTCTTTTTACCATATCCTATTTAATCCAGCCAAATGGAAACCTGTTTATGTTCCTAACACAGATGTAGAAACACCATCAAATGTAATCAAACGTTACATATTTACAATAGAAACTTGAATAAGTTAAATGAAAGAGGAAGTTCAAAAACACCTGAAATTATTCTAAACTGGCTACTCACACAATGACTGTGTTAGATACAAAGCAGGAAGTTAGTAACTTTTCTGTGAAAATGTTTCAACAAAAAAACGAATTTCAGCTGAAGACCGCTTCTTTTCTTTAAAATTCAAAAGCATTGCATTTCTCATAAGTTGATTAACACTTAGCTAGAAGTGATCGTACCCCATTTGTAAAACCATTACCTGTAAATCTGATGCAATGAAAAGCAAACTTAAATTGAAGTATGTCTAAACCCACAGAGCAGCACTCCTCCAAAACTCAATCACCACGTCAGGTTTGTAAATTTCATGTTTTACAGTATTATCCGGAACAACCACTGTGGCTGTGCAACACCTTTGTGGAGTAGATGGATCTGTGCCTTTCAGATACTGGGGTACCAGCCCAGGGTAAAGCAGAAATAGTTGGTGGCCCGACTCCTCTCCATAGTGCTGTTACTGAGCTGTTAAACCATGGCATGAGTTGCACAACCAGCCCATTATAAGTCGTCTCCCTGTTTCCTCTTACTCCTCCTCCAAGGACTGTGTGCTGAATTCATCACTGTCAACAGATCCATTTGAAACTATCGCAACAGAGATGCTGACGAACGATGCCCCCGGTGTGGAAAGAAAATCAGTTAAAGAGGAAAACTCCCTGAGAGGAACCAGGACAGGAAGTCTTATTTAGACCAGATTGTCAGTATAATAGAAAACATAATTACATAGAAACCTAATTTACACTGAGATATAAAATTTCTTCCACAGATTTAGACGCATACTGTATATCGCTCATGCACAGTAGTACACTTATAATAAATGTTTATACTGTACATTTTATTTGATAATAAACACAAAAAGAGTAGAACTATTCAACCATCTTAAGGATTTTCATTTGTTATGTTAGTGTATTTTAAAAAAAAATCCTTATGGCTGCAGCAGGTATGGGTTAAAAACTTTAAAAGAAACTACTTTAAGTCAAAGGAAGAGTCACATTCTTGAACATTTATTTTGATGAACTGATTTGAGACAATCTAAATGACCATCTTTGAACAAACCGGTAAACCTGCTAAAGACCATCCACCATGTTCAGAAGATGGGTCCTCCTGACCTTAAGGTTGCAAAGGAGGAACTTTTTCAATGAGGGGGAAAATAAAGACAAGTTTTTAGAGTTCACCTAAAACAGGTGAGGTAGCATGGAAACTAAAACAGGTGGCAAATAAAATCGTGGAAATGAAAAAGTTTGATTATACATCAGCAGATCATCATTTAGATCTGTTTCAGTCAGAGGACCAGTGTGAGGGTCATTATTGTTCATAAATTCCTGCGGGCCATGAGCCTTCAAAGCGCAATGTTAAAACATCCTTATGAAATGCTTCAACAAGAGACTATAGGTCCTTTTGTAATTCCTACTTCATAATGTGAAGAGTTTCACATTCCATAGTAAACATGAAAAACATCAGGAGCTGGTCTGTAACACAGTTGACCACAAGTTGATACAAAGCTTAATGTAAAAAAAATTCTCAATTTTTTTTCCCTTGGAAAAAGCTCATAAAAATATCTGAAGTGTAACAAAGTCAGGCATTTCTCCCTTGTGCAGTAAGGACTAGCCAGCCACAGGTTTAGGTTTACAACAAACTAGGTTTCATCTATGTGATCTCACTCCTACATTCCAGGTATAATCCAGTCTGTAACTTAAACACGGTGTATTACAAACAAGTCTTAAAAATTAAAGTTCAACTACAGAACAAAATAAAAAAAGGTACTGAGGAAGACTTTCCGTTGTGTCACACACTGTCTTTTCAATTCTAATGCAAGCAGGGCTGTGGTCGAGTTATTCCAACACAAGAAGGGGGAGGATTATAGACCTCAGAACAGTGATGCAACTGAACATGCCAGGCTGAGGAGGTGACTGACGAAGCCAAATGGAGTTACTGTCCAAATCAGGAAGAGACATATCCAGCCCAGCTTGCTCCAGTGCTGAGAAATTCCCTGCTCACTAACCATTTAGTGAGAGGTGCCCAGTTTGGTCTCTGAGCCAGTCCAAGGTCATCATAGTGTTCAGGAGCGGCTGCGGTCTTCTTGGGTGCCCACCAACATTTTACTGTACAGCTTTTGTTGCTCTTCTTTAAATGTATCTTTTACCTTTTCCCGTTTCAGTCCTCCATCCCTTAAAACAAAGAAAAAAAGTTTTCAACTAAATTTCAAAGCTTCCGTCAGCATGTAGTCAGTCTGCAGGAAGAACAGGTTAAGGTAGACAACCTTCAGTTAAAAGGATGCAATAATATATTATTGGTACTGAAGTAGCTGCCACACTCAATGTCTGAACTTTTAGCTGCCAGACTTTCAGCATTGCTGCTGTATGGAGGTTAATGTAATGTGCCAAAAAATATCCACTGTATGGAAGTATTCTAAAATATAAAAGAAGGGCAATTTAATAAGACGCTGAACAGCAGTAAGCAGTTGGACAGCAACAAGCTAATGGCAATGCTACGCTTCAAAACAATAATAATTTTGACATCTCACTCGTGTGCTGAGCCAACTGGAGGGCTTTTATATGAATGACAGACTATTCATCGTTTAGTAATATTGTTTACATTTCAAAAGGCAAAAAGGATTATAGAATAACTGTCTAAATGTATTGCTTTAGATCATCTGACAAGGTAGAGACATATAAAAACTGTTTGCCAACACCTTGTTGATTAAAAATTTAAATAAAATAAAGAAACTTAAACAAAATTAATGCAGGTTTAGCAATTGCACTCACTGAAATTTGAGGTGAGTGCAAATATAACATTTCAAGAACCCAACTCTACAGCAGAAGTATGACATCATCACTGATTGGATCGTCACACTCCTTACAAACACAGAGGGTGTTAAAGAATGTACACCTGCAGAGGCTTTATGATTGTTGAAAACATTAACATACAACACCTTATATTTGTTTATTAGTAAACCCAGTTTTTAATTAGTTTAATTTCAAACCATGACTCACCACAGGAGGTCGACCAATCCACCTTTTCTGGCTATAGCTGCTTTCACACGATTGGCAAACTGCACAGCATCTTCTCCCTCCTGTTGGAGATGATTCAGATAAATTTAATGTTGGTGAACAAATGGTTTTAACAAACAAATAATACTGATATTATACATCATAAAATATTCGATCAAAATGCCACATCACAGGTGCTGCTTTAATGGATAACATTCACACCCAACAAAACAACTGGATTTGTTGGGAAATTGTTAATAATAAAGTAACCTAAGACAAGAACTGCTTAAGAAGTTGCATATCAGATGGACCTATTTTCCCAATCAGCTTATTACTGTAGGCTGATGTGCCAAACAACAAGGTAATAGTTACTATTATAATTTGGCATTAGGTAATGACCTCTCTGGACATGGGGGGGAGGTACCACACGCTGCAGACGATGGCCCAGCTGCTCATCATGTGTAAAAGATAGTTGACCATTCCAAACTTGCTGCTATTCCAAAAGGCATCTCCAAACCGGGGATCATACTATGAGGAGTACATCAGAATGAATAATCCATTGCTGTTAACAAAATATAGTTAAAAATGAGGCGATCTGGACGTGATCCATCACAAACTAAAGGTTAAGAACAAATACCTTAATTGCCACAGGGTAGACTGTGGCACCAATCTCAAAACTGCCCTTCTTAAACATCATAACCGATGTGTTGTTGATGCAGGTACCTGAAGATTTTAAACAAGGGCAAAATAAAATACAGTGAACTTAAACAACAAACTAGATGTTTAGTTTATTTGTACCTGATTACCAAACAAACTCACCTTCTGGGAAAATGAGAATAGGTAATTTAGATTTATCTTGTACGTGATCACTCAATCTGTAATGCAAGGACAAAGAAGTGTATTACAGTAAGTAAGTAACACCTAAATTCTATTGAACTTTCAGCATTTCTACTAAATGTCAAAAGCAGAAACAACATGAGAGGAAACACTGCAATGTTTCCAAAGAAAACTGAAGCAACAGAGTGAAATATTACCTTTTGGCCACTAGGTGTCTGTCTTTGACTTCTGAGCGTTCAAACCAAACATGTGGGCAGGCTTTAACCATGGATCGCTGTACAACACCCATTAAGCCACCATGAATTTGACCAACCTAGCAACACAAACAAACAGTGGCATATATTTCTGCAACAAATATTACTTCAGCTGGCTGTTTCAATTGAAATATGTTCCAGTGTTTTGGGTTTTTTCAGCTTCATGCAAGAAAAGGAGCATGTTTACCATGGCGTAGCAGTGGTCACTGGCCAGGATGATGACATCAATAGGCGAGGTGTGATTAGCCACGCAGATGCCCCCATTCTTGGGTTTATTCTCCCTGAAACAGTATGGAAAAAGACAAAACAATTAAACTATGTTACATGGAAGTCCTTTTAATTGAGGATCTATAAATAACACAATACACCCACTGCTCCTTCTCTTTAGGAGACAAAGAAAGCTGATGTCTGTGATAAAAGTTCTGATATAAACACGCAGGACTTGAAAGTTCTCAGTTTACATGCCATAGATAAAGTTACAATCTTAAATAGAGAGTGCAACACTTCCTGTGTCAGCTAATTATTTTTAGCTCCACACTGCAGAGGAACACATTCAAACTGGCTAAACTGTACTGGTAGCCAATATGAAAAGTTACAGGAAATTGTTCAGCCCATTGCCCTTTACACCACAAAAGATTGGTTGATCAATGATAACGTTTTAGATTTAATTAAGTAATATTATTTAATTTCCCCTGATTTAGCATGATATTACAGGCTTATGCTCTTAAATAATTTTACATTTACTCTGTCATGTAGTGCTTCTAACTTAAAGCAAGACTAGATTATTTAAACCACAGCTTGTAACAAAGTCAATAACAGCCCAGCTTCCTCCTCCACATCCTGTTTCATGTGCCACCCTCTACATAAAGTCAAGCCTTTTTTCAAGTTTCTTGGTTCTCACACTTGTAATTTAAACAAATTGTTCTACTTGTTTTAATAACAAAGTAACTGTAAACAAATCCTGTTGGCAGTTCATTCAACGCAGTGGCAATTTTACGACCAGCAGCTCTAAACTTCAAGTTTGTTTCTCTTTTATTTGTAAGAATATGTTCTTCATCTAGGCCCAAAATGGCTGCTCCTCTTATGAATATGAAAATACACAGTCTGGGTCTGGCCTCAGGCACACTTGCTTTCTGTCAAAACAGGAGGGGATCAGGTTTCAGCTGTGAAAACACACTGACTTTGGTTCTCCCAGTATAAATCATCTGGTCTTGCATAATCCAATGAGCACCGCTCCACACTCATGTCAGGGCCAGAGGTCTGCTGTAACTCAAGTTTGAGAAGAGGTAAAAAAATGGGACTTTTTGGCTTTGAAATATCTGAAAATTTCAAACCAAAACTTCGTTAAATCAAATTCATACTGCATCTCTTATGTCATTCAACTTATGTAAATAAAATAAAAATATTTTAGTAAGTTCAACCAACTATTTTGATTGTATACTTATAGTATACATTTATTAAAATGAACATACAAGTTATGAGGGATATACAAGCCTCAGTGTAGTAAGAAATCCTGATGTAGGCAAAGACACATGAAGGGAGTAGGTTTCAGGCCTGTTACGAGAGAAGTTTTTCTCTAAAGCCATCTAGTCTTCAGGGAATTTCTTGTAGGTAGGACAATCCTGAACGCCATGTGATAGGGGATAACGTTGGGCAGTTCTGAAAATTTAATGTCATCTGACTGCAGGCTATTGGTTAGCCAGAGCGACGTCAATTCTGAGTGTGTCTCCATCACAAGAATCAAACCGACCTTTTAAAACCCTCCCAACTGCATAAATGGTTTTATTTATATACAACCATTAAACTAGCAACACTGTGTTTGTCATAAGGACGTTCCTTGCTTTTTTCCTGATGACAAAATTCAGATGACCAAAAAGAATAAACCCTGCGTGGGGCCGACACATAGGGGCGGCGCGATTGTGTCAGTGTCTGCGTGTGCATCCTCGCACCGAGTTCAACATCCCAACAATAAACCTAGCTTTAGCTCTGTGAAGTCACAAATCATTTTATATATGATGTGAATATTAAATTTGTTCAAATCTTAATGGTATGACCCAGGTGAGTGACTGTACTTGTGAATATACAGAAACATTAGTAGAGCTGCTGATTTCCTGTTTTGCTGCCCAGCTGATAGCTGACTGTGTCGTATGGATATGTATTTATGTTGGTAGCTGAGATCTGATCACTCAGGACAGATGTGCTAAATCTTACACAGGGCCTTTCATTTTCATTTGGAACGTTTATATATAGCTTCTAATACCACAGATTAATTGATGTCATTAACATTTAAGGGGCAAAATGCTCTGCTTATACAAAACCGGTACAATTTCAGCAGTGTTTTAACTAGGTACTAAAACACGACTAAAGCTACATGCATTTAATATCAAGTGAAACTGATGTTTTAAGGAGGTATTGTTGCCGAGAACTCAAGAAAGGTATTAACAAAATAGTGACAAACTGATGTTTTCATAAGTTACAAAACTTGACTGGACCAAGGAAATAACTGCAGGTGCTTTACCTGTCATGGTAGGTAATGATGGCAGTCAGAGCGCGGACACATATTCTGTAGCACATCAAATGAACTTTCTCACTCAGAAAACTTTTCAATCTGTAAAAAAAAAAAAAAGTGAACATCATCATAATCACATCCACTAGTTTGAGTTCATCATACTGATGAATTTAAACAGTTGCTGGGATCAAATTTACCTTCCGTTTGGTAGAAGACCAATGACAGAGGTGAGGAACACAAGGAGGCTTACACCAGTGAAGGCAAGGGTGACCCTGGTGGACAGAGAGGCACATGGCAAATGTGACTCTTTAGGGAAAACATAAATGAAGAATAGACTTGAAATTTCCAATAAAGTAGAATAAATAGCTCATTAGTCATTTTTTGTTTATTTTCAGATGGAAGCACAATGACTTCATATTCTCCATACCATAATGATAAACCAGAGCCAGCAGGAAGGGACATTAGGCAGTGCTTATGATGGCCAACAAGTGGACTTAATCTGTATGAACTAATCTAGGGTTAGACAATGTGCTGATTAAAGTAAGAGAGGATTAGAAAAACACAGGAGACGTGGAGGTTTTATTCAAGTGGTAGGCAGAGTCTACGTTTAACTGGACAATGGCTGAATGAGAGAACTTCTTATAGCCACGCAGCAGAGTAGAGTGACGTCCATCTGTGCAGCAGTGGCCTGATTCGTCTCCCCACTGACAGCTGGAAATGAGCCAGTCTGGCTCAGTACTGAGTCACCGTCCCTGTGAAGCTCTAAGATGAGCCTGATCTCTTTTACTCAGTAAATGTTTAGGGAGAACTGACAAACCACCGCAGCGTGAAGGAGTCAAATTCTCTGCGGCACTAGGCGCCAAATACTTTAGCTAACGTGCCGTTTATATTGTTCAGCATGTGTTTACATCCAAATCCACCATCACATTTGTTGGCCTTGAACTGTGTAATGATAACAAGTAGAATGGTTTTCTTCTCTTTAAAGATGCTACAATGTTTCAAAAACAAACAAACAAACCCTTTTTACATGCACTCAGCCCATATCAACATTTTGGCTTTATGGCTGGAAGACATTAATGTTTCTAGGTTTTCCTTTTATAAATACAAATTCTAACTTGCATTTTAAAAGCAGCAGGTGACAAAAACAGAGGTTTCAGAAAGTGTCCCTGAGCCCACACACAGATTTCCATGACATGTCTGTTGGTGTGAAACACTGACAGCCTGAAGATTAATGTTAATTTAAATTACTTTGTGCCATATTTGTTTAGAGATTCTGATGAATTGTTTGAATTACCTTATGATAACATAGATAAATAAATGTCTACTTCTATGCAACTTTACAAGGGAAAACTATAAATAAGTAAAAATAAGTTGTCCACCATTATTTAGTATGCATCTCTATTCTAAAAATCTCCTATTACTAACCCGGTGCTAATTAATCTAATATAAGAAAACTGGATGTGGTCTACCCAACTAAAACAAATAAAGCAAACATGGAGGTGCATTAAACCCGAGGTAAAAATGGCCAGAATTTGTGCGTGTGCAAGAATCATAACAGAATTACTTGTCACTGAATTTCAAGAACTGGACAACCAAAATGTTGAACTCAAGGCTTTAAAATGTCGGCCCACAAAGCTAAGATGGTAAATGGTAAATGGACTGAACTTATATAGCGCTTTATCAAGTCCTTCCAGACCCCAAAGCGCTGTACACTAACAGACTTTTCACCCATTCACACACACATTCACACACTGATGGTGGCAAACTACAATGTAGCCACAGCTGCCCTGGGGCAAACACTGACAGAGACTAAGACTCAATAATGGTGGCTACAAGCAGCTAATGTTTTTTTATTGGAAAGAGGATGATATGATGGGGTTGTTTCACTATGGTGGCAGCACATTAATGGTACCTGAGAGGCAGCAGGAACCCATATCGGATCAGGAGGCCCAGCCACCACAGGACAGTCAGCCTCAGGCTGATGTATTGAAAGTTGTTGTTGCTGCGAGTCAGCAGATTCCACGACTCCAACTCCTCAGCAGTAAACCGTTTGGTCACCTCATCATCCATGATGCTCTCAACTCCTCTTCGAGCAAAATAAAAGATATCTGACATCTCAAACTCTGTGGCCGAGTCCAGGTCTTTGTTGCTGCCACTCCGCCGGATCTCCTTGATCTCCTCCTCCAGGGAGGTGGGCTCCTTGGCGATGATAGCTACAGGACAGGCAAACAGGATATAAATAGGACTCTCATACAAAACAACTATCAAAACACACATTTCCAGGAAATTAAAGGAAACTAAAGCATCTTACCATTTGAGTAGGGTTTGTACAGATGGTGATTCTTTTCTTTGGCTCCTCTCTCTATTCTAAGTGTGGCCCACTAGAAAGAAAAAGAACAAATACTGGAATAAAACTCAGGCAATTCTGCATCAAGCTGACAAATGCTTGGAAAACATGTGAAGTCACCTACCATCATGATACTCATTTTTCACTCATAGTTTAAAATATTTATCTACAAACATAAACCTACTGACTTCCTTTGAATGGAATCTCAGTTCTGAATATTTTCTGCATGTTGAGACATAAAATAAATCAGACCAGGAAAAGTACAGCATGTTCCCACAGCTGTAGGGTAGGTATATTCAGTGGGATGTGCTGTTGAAGTTTTATTTAGCAAACAATCTCGTATGACACTACCAAGCCTCAGCAAAACTTCAAAATATGTTGCCATCAGTCAAAGATAGTAAATAAAAACCTGTCAGTACATGAAAGTTCCTGCCTGTCATAAAAAAGTACAAAGAACTGTAAAGGGATACAGCAGCTTTGCATGCAGTGATTTGGTTGCATAGTCCACCCTGGTCAATAACTTTTAAAGCACTGAAATTATATATATTTTGGCTTAAAAAAATAAAAATAGGATGTTCTGAAAGCATAAAATTTTTTTTAAAAAAAATTGCACAGCTGTGACATTAGTATTTTTCTCTATGCTGGTCTAACATAATTAAAAAAAGCAAGTGTTCACCAATAACTCATCCTTTTTGCTTTCAGCTATGGTTTAATTGTGGCTGCAGCTGAAAGGAGCAATTCTTAGAGAGCTGAGATCACAGAGCTGCTCTTTCTAGTAAAACAGTGAACTGCAGCATGTGGCTTTTAACATCTGCACATAACAGCAAAAAATAAGATTTTTTCACAATTTTGAGTGGTTGTTTTTCAAAAGTGTTTAACTGCAGCATAAATGTCTAAATTGAGCAACAGATTGTTTCCCCAAATTTGTGGGTTAGCAGCAAAAAGCTGCGTAAGCAATAAGACACAAATACAATGAAGTAACTTTTCAGTAAAATACTCATTTACTGCACATAATCAAGCTAAAACCACTTCAACACAATGCACACTTTGTGCCGCATCTGTCCTTTGACCTTTTGTCTCAACATCTCAAAGCAGCAACCAAAATCAGAAGCTGAGACTGTATCTCATATGTCCCACTGGTTCACCTATTTCTGGTACAAGAGCTGCTCTCAGGGGCCACATGACAGAAAGTGATGATTGCTTTACACGTGAGTCTACACCAGAGGAGAGCAGCTGATAAATGACTACCAGGTTTAGTTATTTAAAGTAAAAACTGTGAGACATAGTCATGCCACAGCCAATAGTGGAAAGTTTTGAGGCACAGTTTTCTGTACTTACATAACAGAGGAAGGATACCCTGTAAGCCTGTTGTTAATCTCTAAATGACAGTTCATACTCCAGCCAGTGGTTGGATACTAAAAGCAAACATTAAACCAGCTCCTAACAAAACACTGAAGTCACATGCCTGACAGAAGTTAACTACTTAAATCAGAAAAGCTACTTTCATAAATTAAACATTGCTTAAAAAATACAAGTGGAGGTTATGCAACTTTCCAAGTTGCAGCAACTGTTCAAAAATGACAGCTGTATCACTGAAACAAATAAAACTTTGCTTCACAGATTCTTGACTACGTACCTCAAAGATTTTCAACAGTGTCTTCATATAGAGGCGCCGGATGCCAAATGACACCCCAAAAATGGCAGGAACAATAATGAAGACCAGCAGCAGGGTGAACCACACAGTGAAGGAGATGCCCAGCAGGATGCAGAGCAAATTATCAAACGGGTTAAAGAAGAGCTCCATCCTGAAGCAAAATATTTTCGTTTTTCTTTCAAACAGCTGGACGACAATGTTGTGTTTGTGTCAGAGGAAGTACAGGTCTCCACTTCCTGACCCCTGTTTGTCACAAAGGGGCCTTCATCAAGAAAACTTTTATGGAGCTTCCCCTGGCTTTTTGAGGAGAGTCAGTACAAAACTAAACGCATGTTCATGTTGCCCATTTGGGCAGAGTTTGTTCATGTCATTAGCGTCACCGTGAATGGGACAGTTTACTTATATGGGTGGGGAAATGGGTCGGATGGGAGGTAAGCCAGATGTCCTTTGCTGTTTGTGAGAAGCGTCCTGCTGATATGAAAGATGTAAACAATGAAACACAATCTAGACTCAGCAGGTGGTTCTCTTGTCTGGTGAGGAGACTGCCGCTCAGTGTCACGCAAAGACCTGTGGGTAGAAACACAAAACAATAGGTCAGGACCATCTGTTTCACAGCAACACGTCCCCTTTCCGCCCAACAAATGTAATTTACAAACACCGTACATCCTTCATGTGTCAACACATCCTGACCTGAACACATTTCAACTGATGCTATTCAAGCGATGCTAGGTAAAGATCGACAGACAAGTGCTTCCTATCCTGGAGATGATTTCTTTATTTATAAGTGTATATTCCTGTGACCGAGCATATGATCAAACATTACTGTTTAGCAGTTCGGAGCAGAAAGCTAGCTGGAGGCCCTCCATCCTCGTGCCCTCCAATGATGGAGCAGGACGGCTAACGGGAGTCCATCCCGATTAAAAGGTGGTTCCCACACCGCCATGGCTTTCTACTATCATTTAACAGTCTTCGAAAATCCAAAAAGACGTTTGTAGACATTTACACAAAAAGTCAGAATTGGTTTGTATAGATAAAAGACTAGCTCCACGCCGCTTCTCGCTTTGCTAACAGTCTGCTGTATGGCACGCGCCGCTGAGGCAGAGGATTTGGTACAACTCCCCTAAACGCCACACGATGTGTTTACGTCCCGATTCTAAAATGTGTGAGGTTTAAATGACTTCCCGTTTAACAAACCTTCAGCTGAATCCCGCGCCGGTATAGTTGTGCTTCACCCATCCATTCCTCTGGCTTTGTTTCGTGGACAGTGGACAGTTACTCCACCCGGCGGTGTTTCACACGAGCGGGCTACTAGAGTCGAAGCAACAAACTACGTGGAGCTACCCAAAGGAAATCCTCATCAAAATGGCGACCTGCAGCGCCACCTGGTGGCCAAAATGACACATTGAGTGTTTTAAAATTCATAAAAACCTATGGAAATCAGCTTTCAGAGGTTATTGGAGTCAAACTACTGCACTCTAATGAAAAATTACATCTATTAAAGTAAATAAAACATGCACCAAGACAAAAGTGTTTATTACATTTTCAGTAAGGAGCTGCAGTGCGAGAAACAAAATTGTCTAAGCTGTGCAACCTTGTATCTTACAATCAGTACAAATTTAAAACAATATAGGAAATTTTTAAACAAACAAATATGCCATTACACTTTCATCTGATTGGAGTAAACACCTAATAAAATAATACACTTTTTTTTACATATCTACATACAAGTACAGCTCTGACAAGTAAATAAAGTGTTGTAACTCAGCATGCCACTCAAACTTTGAATCATAACTTGACAATGCCATTCTTCAAAATGAAACAATAATCTCTCATTTTAGGGCATTTCAATCTTCTATTAGATGATGGTTTCCAAAAAGACAGCCCAAACAGTGATAATCCATCTTGCAGCCAGTGCTCTTAAACACTCTTCTCCAACAGAGCCTCAAAGTCTGGGGAACAGACCATTTTGTGTGTGACATTTCCTAAAACAGTCAAGTTGCCTGTTTTTTCTTGTGTTTGAACAGAGACCAGCTCCTGGAAAGCAAAGGGGGTCAGTGGAGTAAGTTGTCAAAAATGTTTACAACTTAGTAAGTATATATATAATATGATAAAATGACAGCTGTTATGTGGAAGAAGATGTCAAACAGTGGAGCTGCATGGAAACCAATACAACACAGACAAAGAGAGGAGTATGAATGCTATTATACCTGAAGGAAAGAACAGGATGTTCCAAGAGACACATCAAGAGTGACTTGTCCCAGGATGAGCTGCACCCGGCCAGACTTCCGCACCAGCATCTTCCCCACAAGTCCTTCCCGTAGATCCTTCAGATTGCAGCTGTTGTCTTCAGCTTCCTCTTCCTGTCACAAATTAAATTATCGTCAACCTACGTAGCTTTATAGATTAAAACAATCAAACCTGTTTTAAATCAAACCTGTGTCTCTTTCTTCAGTAGCACAGACTGTCCGTCCTCTGACTGCACCTCTGTTTTCACCGGCCGGTGCTCTTGGGTGGGAGGCTGGCCGGGCAGTGAGTCGGGCAGCTGAATGAAGAGCAGCTCCTCCTTTTTGCTCAGACTCCATTTACGAAGCAGGTCAGTAAGATATTCAGGCTCGGGAAGCGGAGGAGGCCTGAAACTTGCTTCAGTCTTCTTTATTTCTACTTCTTCTGGCTCTGGTTTTACTAAAGATACATTTATATTAAGCAAGCACCAAGACAATGTTTTGCATTAAAAAACACTCAAATAGGTATAATATCTAATAAATATGTGATGCATTACCTTCTACTGCAGACTCCAAGAGCTCAATGTCCTCCTCTGTCTTTTCAACTTTAAGGGACTTACTGAATTCCTCCTTAAATCCCCACCCTGACACAGCGAGAGGGAGTTGAACCGGACAGCTACTCCTCTCACCCTTCAGGAAAGGGTCATCTATAAACTACAAAACGACAACAAAATAGTAAAGTTTCATACATAAATGTTTAAAATCATGTCTGGAAACTTAAAGCCTCACACTGTCTCGTTCCAGCTTGCGCAGAATCTCCTTCGTCTCCTCCTCTGTCTCTTTCTTCTCCTTTTTAATATTAATTATGGGGGAGGGTCCCATGCTCGGAGCATCTCTTTCATTCTCATAAGAACCTGCAGGATATCATTGGATTTTGTAAATAAAAATACAAAAGGTGTCAATATTAATGTAAGTGCATTTTCTTATTTAAAAAAAAGGAGAAAGTGCTTTCTCACCTTTCCTTTTCATCATCATCTCTGCAGGCCCCTGCTCGAATATAGAGTGTGACTGGATGACCTCTGGGACGCCGCGGCCGCGACCCCTGCCCCGCTCCCGCGGGCCCCGACCTCGGTCTCCGTCTCTTCGCTCTCTCCTCTGCCCACCTTCGGCTTTTTGTCTGACACGACGGTCACAGCGCATCGTTAGGCAAAACAAATAAATGTAGAGACTATATGTTTGTTTCAAGGCAACTTACTCTTCTTTGACTTTTCGGCCAATGATGTTGGGCGTAAAGGTTTTCTGAAAATACAACAAAGCAAATATTAGACTTTGCCCCGCCCACATTTGATAACATAAAAAGCAGCTCAGTCTGGTTGTGACCACAAGACTAACTTCATCTTTTTCCTTAACTTTTTTTTAAGTCTACTTATAGGAACATTTTATCGTCTTTTGTACTTTTTGGTATTTTAAGCATGTTGTGTGCACTAACATAGGTGGGAGAACACATTATGAATAAAGGCATTCAGTAAACTTTTAAACAAATCGTACAAAACCAGTGTTTCTACTGCTCCCATTATATTAGAAGTTTCTTCATATTGTTTGCACAGTAAAATGAAAGTTCCCAAAATAAAAACCCATTGTAACTTTGTTTAATTCGTTTACAATTTCCACTTGGTGTTTTAAAACCCACAGTTGAGGCCTGACTCCAGTTTTGAGAATTGCTGTGCTAAAATATTTGCTAATGACAGCACAGTGTGATGTAAAAGTTTGGGCAGTCTTGTTAATTTTCCTGATTTACCTTTCTAAATCATCGATTGTTTGGATAAAAAATATCAGTAAAATATATCATATAGGGGACAAACACAGTGATTTTTGAGAAGTGAAATGAAGTTGATATGATTTACAGAAAGTGTGTAATAAATGTTTAAACAAAATTAGACAGGTAAATAAGTTTGGAGACCAAAAAAACCCTTAACTCAATATTTAGTAGATTCTCCTTTGGCAGAAATAACAGCCTCTAAATGCTTCTTATAGCTTCTAATGAGAGTATGGATTGTGGCTGAAGGTATTTTAGACCATTCATATTTACAAAACATCTCTAGTTCATTCAGGTTTGATGGTTTCTGAGCATGGACAGCTCTCTTTAAGTGACACCACAG
>JARVGW010000750.1:17907523-17937167 GCA_031762495.1 Anablepsoides rubrolineatus
CCCTGGCTTTTCTTTCTTTCTTTCTTTTCCATTAGTATTATTACTTTTACTGCAAATTACACGGCAAAGTTTGATAGATAAATAAATAGGTCAATTGCTTGTTAATTTGTTGAAAATCATTCTGTTTTAATCTGACAGATGAAATAAATGAAAGTTTTCTTTTTACCTGATTATGACATAATATATATATATAAATAAAAACATGTACAGCCTAAAAAATGTATATATATTAAATGAAAGAAACAAACTAATGTAAATATAAGGAAAAAGTATAAATAAATAAATAAATAAATAAATAAATAAATAAATAAATAAATAAATAAATAAAAAGGTAGAATGATAAATAAGATAATTTTAAAGCTAAGTTGTGTTGAGTTGAGTTAAATTTGGCTGGATAAAAATATTGGATGTTTCAAAGAATACTACCTTTACATTACTGCTTATGAAGGGCAAACATATTACATTTTCAATTGAACTGATCTGGAGTTTTTACATATTTTCTATTTTTTTAACATAACATAAAAGAAAAACTTCACATGCAGATAAGGTGACCAAAGCAGCAAAGCTATATAATTTCCAGTCCAGAATGTGTTTAAAAAAAAAAAAAGAAAAGTACTCTTGAATATTTAGTGAAATTAAAGTTTCACACTTTGAATATTTAAGGAATAAGATTAAAAGCATAAAATAATCTATTTTCATGAATCTGATTGCAGATACATTTGTAAATTATGTACTGTAAACAAATATATGTGCAAGTACAATACATTACATGCAGTGAATTGTTTGAGTCCACAGCATTCTTCAGTGCATTAGATATACTGCCACAATAACTAAACTAATTTGCATAGATGTACTGGTTGTAATTCATTAAATTTCTTGAAACAATGTCTTAGAGTTGCAGAAATAAATGCTCCTACATCCTAGCTGAGATCAGATTGTCTTTTCTGCCCTGTCCTGACAGAGACACCCCACCTTCCCTCCGGAGCTCAGAGGGTTACCTGGGCAGCCTGTCACTCTGCCACTAATGATGGATGACTGCAGCTTAATTACACTTGGAGGAATAATTCATCTTCAGTCAGCTGAAAACAAATGAGTTTTTCCTCAAACCTATAGTATGTGTGAGGCGGGGAAAAGGGCAATACATCACGGTCACTTTGTGACTGCAGACATTATGTGTTTATGAAAGATCACTACCCCTCTGTTATCTGTCTTTATACTGCGCCTGTGCTCATTGTTTCAGCTGCAGATTACTGCAATAATCTGATTAAGATTTCCTTAATCTCTAATGGAATCCAAAACAAAGTTGCTCCATGAGTTAAACCAGAAAAAAAAAACAAATGCTCCTGAAAATTAATGCCAGAGGAAATCTGCTTACTTTGGACTTACATGGTGGCATCCCTGGCCTCCGGATAGGCTGTGGGGGGAGAGAAGCCCTGTGGCGTCAGTCCATATGGCACAACAGTTGGCACATGTATATTTCTGAGGTCTTGATGGTGCTCTATGTAATCTACTGAAGCCTAATCTCTTTGGAATATGCTGGTAGAGCATGAAAAAAAATGTTGTTTTTCCTCCTCCGTTACGCTGTCAGCATCACCATATTGGAGAGTTGACATTTATGCAAGAAGTCAAGTGTTAAGACTACATTAGAGAGAGTGTGTGAGGATTGTTGTGCCTCCGGACAGATTCGGTGCCATGTGATGTGATGTGTGCGCGGTTGGCTGATGAAGCGGTGATGCTGACGGGGTTGACACTGTGATCATTTCACTTGGAAAAAGTCACATTTTTTTAAGTTCATCTGTATCTTTTTATTTATTTTTTTATTCATCCAGCCCTTTTTGTGGACTGCACGGGAGTCGAGTAAACACCAAGCAGCAGAGATCAGAGCCAAAAAAAAGAAAAAAAAAATCAGATTGGGAGGAGGATGAGAGGGAGGAGGGGGAGGGAAGGATGGCAGGGGGAGGTGGGGGTTAGTCTGTTTGTGTGATACGGAGAGAAACAGTCGGGGAGGAAGAGGGAAAGAGGAATTGAGTGTGTTTGCTTCCCCTCCTGTGATCAATTTTCCCTGAAGAGCCATCTTCCGCAGCATCAGTGGAGACAAGGAGAAAGAAAAGAAGAAGAAAGTGCAGTTCAGAGCTGCTGCTGTATCCTTTTCCCATCAGACGAGCTTCAAACAAGTGAGGACTGCTCCTATATGACAATTGCTTATTGATGCTTCAGACCTCAGGATTATAAATCCCTGTGATTGTTACTGTATGTGAACTTTTTAATCTTCAGAACAATGGATTTAGCTCCTCATGTTGCATTTGTGCATCTCTCTATGAATGAGACAATCAGCTGAAAACAACTGATTTTTGTGATACTAAATGAGTTTTACTGGCAGGTCGTTTTAATGATATATGTGTTTTTCCAACTTTGAGAATTCAAATCTGTTGTCCTTTGTGTTGCAGCTGCACTGAATGTTCACTGTATTGACATTATCCTATTAATGCTCAGTTTAATTCAGTTCATCTCCTCTAACAGCTGCCTGATTCACTTCACTGAGCAGACCTTCAGCTTTGAACATAAACTCATAAACACTTTTCCTTTTTCCATTTCCTCCAGACATCAGAATGTATTCTACTGTATTTCCACATGTATCGCTGCGGCATATATTTGTGCACCGTGTGTTCTGGTGCAGGCATGTTTGCATAAATTATGATTTGTGATGCCAGAAGAACTCATTATAATTATCAGTTGACACCAGCTGCCTTATTTGGAACAGCTGTCTATCATATCGTACTGGAAATAATTAGCTCCTTTTCTTTTTTCTCACTCGCTTTCTAAATGAGGGCAGTGGGATTGTGTGAATGATACTGAGACCTGCGTCTGAACTGGGTTCGGATCCAGTGCATAGTGCCCACACACGGGGGGGAGGGAGGAGGTGGCTTTGAGGGGGGCTTTGATGGCTCGTCCTGGGAGCATCTGCTCTTGCCCCAATTTCTGTCGCTGGGAAAAGACTTCATGGTTAGAAAAAGGGAGCATGCAGCTGGAAAAAACAGCATCATGGAGACACACGTGATGAAGGAGCTCTCTCTCTCTCTCTCTCTCCTTTCTGCACAGCCCCCCCCCAAACACACACACACACACACACCCCTGTGAATGAGCTATATCACAAATTTCACAGTTCACGGGCTTTAATGAGCTGATGCAGGCTGTCCATCATCCTGACTGCAGAGCTCCTTAGCAGACCCAGCGGTCAGAAAACTGACTCCACTGTACACCGGGCATGTGTGGGATCACAAGCAACAAAATGAGTGTGCTATTCTTAGCCACATCTTTGAATCAATAGGAAAAGAGGCTTTTAAGTCGAAGGGAAAATAAATGGGATGTGCCGCTTTGATGTGGAGGTGGTGAGATACTGATGGGAGTCAAAACAGAAAGCGACTTCAGGAGAAAAGTTTGACCCTTGTGCATGTGCTGAAGGCATGCCTCATCAGTTAAGAGCTAATGAAATGAACACAAACTGACCTGTGATCAGACATCACCTGCAGCTGCTAAACCTCCTCATTTCTACCTTCACACTAAAACAACTTGAATCGACCCACTCAGTTTTGCTGCTTACATCAAAATAAAAAGAGGACAAAACGTTTAATAAGCTTCCCATTGTTGATTGTTGCTGACACATGCAGAAGTGTGCCTGTTTGTGGCCACTTCCATGAGAATCCCAGGAGGAGACGGGGAGTCAGGCAGCTGATGTGCGGTTGCTTGGAGACTGCTGGAGGTGGATTATGAAATGCAGAAGGAAAAACAGAGACTACTCACTCAGCTGGGAGCGTACCGAGTTGTGTAATGACGGGAAGTGTCAGTTGAGGGCAAGGAAAGGGAGGTGGAGTGGAAAAACAGTTCAGAGAGCGAATCACGCACCCTGTAATGAGCGGCTAATTAAATTCTGTCTAGAGTGAGTTCATCTATGAGTTTATTTTTATTTATTTTTTTGTGTGTGACCATCTTTAAGTAGATTTGGCCCGTATCATGTACTGCCAAGTGCGTGTCTGTGTTTCAGCTCATATTCACTTTTATCTCCACTTCTAATGGCAGATGACAGCAATGAACGCCCCTCTTTCCACACCGTGCAACATCAAGATCTGTGAGGTGACCTGTGACTCCTTCCGCATCATGTGGGACATGACCCCAGAGGATTCGGCCCGTGCCACGCACTACTTCATCGACCTGAGCCGCAAAGAGAACAGGGACCCCAACCGGTTCAAGCACAGGGTCTGAAACAAACATCTGCATTATCTCACCCTCTCCCTGTAGGGCATGTGCTCTCCTCTGAGCCACCTATTCCCAGATTTACACTGTTATTCACAACACAACTGGCAAAAAACATATATAAGTTGTACACCTTTTTAGTAAAACCTAGTTTTATTAACACCTGCATTACAGTGTTTTGTGATCATCTGCATTGTTGGGAATTAAGAATAAACGCAGTGCAGTTGTTGCCCTTTCAGTCACTTTCAATCCAGTCGGAAAGGGAAACGTGTGCAGTCAACATCCTCAGGCTGGTGACTCAGTTTGGCATTGTTGCTTTTTAAGGTGGACAAAAGCTGACAAATTCAAATGCAGCACCAAACTGTTTCAAACTTACTGGAAGGGAAGCTCACAAGCAATCTTTAGAACAAGGCTTCTGTGGAAAGGTTCTGAATAATAATTCAGAGGTGTCAAAAGTATTCACATTCATTGCTCAAGTAGAAATATAGATAGGCCTACTAGAATTTAAAAATACTTCTGTAGAAGTTGAAGTATCAACTTGAGCGTTTGACTCGAGTAATAGTGTAAAAGTAAAGGTTTTAAATAATGAAAGTAAAAGTAATGTAAAGAAAAACAAAAACAAGCCTTTAAGGACAAAAGCTCCACCTCCCCCAAAATGTTTTCTACTGAAGATGTTGTATTAAAATGTTTAAAAACACAGTCAGCCTGTTCTAACCCTGCACCCAGGCTCTGACATGACCTCTTTGGTTCTTCATTCAGGATGTGCCAACAAAGCTGGTGGCCAAGGCTGTGCCTCTCCCCATGGCGGTCAGAGGACACTGGTTCCTCAGCCCGCGGACCGAGTACTGTGTTTCCATTCAAACAGCTGTCAAGCAGCCGGACGGTGACTACCTGGTGTCAGAGTGGAGCCAGGTGGTGGAGTTCTGCACCGGAGGTAAGATCTAAAACAATAAAATCATTAAAAACAAAAAGGGTACAGAAGTGGCAAATTGAGTCTTTACCAACATTTTAAATCTTTTTGTTCAACTTTGCAGACTACGCTATGGAACACCTGCAGCAGCTTCTAGACAAGGCCAAAGGTTCTGCGGGGCGGCTACTGAAGTTCTCCGTGTTCTACCGCAACCAGCACCCAGAGTACTTTGACTTTGTCAGGTCAGTGCTAATATTCCTTTCCTTTTATTCAGTTACAGCCATGTTCACTGGAGTTCACTGCAATGTACCTTTGTCACCCCCTTAAATTAGGAGGGAATGTGGGGGACTGATGCGTCCAGCTCTGAAAGACAACAGCGGGAGTCATGGCTCTCCGATCAACGGCAAACTGCACGGAGTCTTCTTCAGCTGCAACACAGAGTTTGATACGGGACGTCCTCCCAAAGACTCTCCCTACGGGCCCCTTCGGTTCCAGATCTCAGCTGGCCACCTGCTGAACCCCAACATCTGCCTGTATTTTGCAGACTTTTACTGCATGTACACGGCCTATCACTACGTGGTGCTGGTTCTGGCGCCAGTCGGTACAGAAGGGGACGCGTTCTGCCGCACCCGCCTCCCGATGCTGGACTTGACCTCTAACCCCTTCCTGACCTACACTGCCCCTCAGAGGCAAGGAGAGGAGCCTGTGTACTGCCACGCCAGCGATGTCATCCTGGAGGTGCTCTTCGCCGGGCCGGTTCATTTGGATCAGGGCGCCGTGGAGCAGATCAGCGGGCACCACCAGCTCATGAGTCTGACCACAGCTGACGCCAAGAAAGACCCAAGCTGCAAAGTGTGCAACATCAGCGTGGGGCGCTGAGGCGGTGTAGACACTAGGTTGGGCATTATTTTAAACACATATCTTGAGATCGGTCGAAGGTGCTTTCAAACCAGGAGTGTAGCACAGATCATCTTAGAGGGTCCTCTGCTCACTTGATCAATCTTTCTTACATACATTTTCAAACCCTTTTCATTCATTTTTGAGGGTCCCTCCCTGGGTAAGTGAGCCCTGGGTATACAATACCTCCCCCAACAAGTCCTACAAGCCTGCTTCCACCTTCCCTTTTGCCTGAATTAGAAAAGTGTGTTTTTAATATAAAATTCAAGAGTCAAAGACTGCACAACTTTAAAAAAGAAAACAGTGAAGCCAATACAAAACTGCTGTGTATAGAAAATGACCCATACTTGTTGAGATTTCGGTGCTCCCTTTGATCTTTTATTGTTTTTTTATGATTCTGTGACTTTGCTCTGACTGTTTCACTGATATTTGACGTTAAAAAGAGCATGATGGATATTGCAGATTTTCTTTATACCTCTAATATGTCTGTTTTCAAATTGCCAAATGTCTCAGATCTTAACTCGACTTGGCTGCATCCATGCCAAACACTTTACTGCGTTAAAATCTATCTCCAGAGTAATTATGACACTTAAGAATATTCAATAACATATTTAAAGTGATAAGAGCCATTTGGGGTGATCAAATTAGGTGAAAGGTGGCAGCTTGGATCAGTTTCCTGCAGCAACTGTGACGTCCGGCTCGGCTAAGATTAGCCTCTTTCCCGCTCTGGGGCCACTGCTGGAGCCTGCCCAGTGATCTCTGACCTATGCTAACACTGCCCACAGCAAATGGGATCCCTCTCCCTGTTGCACAACTCAGAGTAACTCATAAATTTCAGACTGTTCAAAATGTAGGACACAACACTAGAAAGTGGAGTGGGGTAAAAGATTAGGGCAAACTGCAAAAAGAAGACAATGGGCTTTATTTAAACAAAGCACAGCCAACAGTTAAAGAAAAACAATCGATACAGTAAAAATCAATCCTAACCTAAATGCATGTTACAGTAACCATTCATTGGTTGTAAGTCAGGCCTTTTCACTTCGATTTTCCCTGTGGCAAAGGTGTGAGCTCACACATACTATGATGCTGTAATTCTGTCCGTTGTTATTATCCCAGAATGGCTCGCTCTGCCCGGCTGGCAAATACTTTAGGCAGAACTCTATCTTCCTCTTGGCATCGAGAATTTTGGGAATGGCTATTTCAAATTCAAAGATGTCTGTCTGAGGCCCCCCGAAGCGTTTCTGCAGGTACGTGCAGGGAAAGTCTCTGAAGTTTTGCCACGAGTCAAAGGTGATGCGCACACGCACTTCCTTCTGGAAGTGGACGTTCCTGACCCGGACGGTACCCTGGAGGGCCTGCTCAGTGACAGCGCAGTTCTCCAGGGTCACCATGCTCTCTGCCAGTTTGGCACGAAAGGCCTGGAAATCCAAAGAGGGCTGCGGGAAGCCCAGTTTCAGCCGGGTTCCTGGGCAGCAGGTGCTGACGGTGCAGCTGTAGCCGTCCCCCGTCATGCTTCCCAAACCCTCCTGCAGCGAGGGCAGCGGGCCGAGGTCGGACTGATCCTCTGCCTCGGAAAACACTCGCACGGCTGCTAGGGAGAATCCCAGCGAGTCTGCAAACACCACACGCTTGTTCCGGATGGGGATCGGTGCATCGCCATCATTGTCGTTGTGCAGGTCATCGAGGAAAGACGAGAGAGGGTGGTTCGGGTGGCTTGTGACGTCAGCAGCCGGCTGCTCTGAAACCGGAGAACGGATGCAAGGCCTCAGGGGCTTCAGAATGGGGACCCACACATGAGGACACAGATGTTTACGCTGGTTCAAGCACAATCTGACGGCAATCTCCACAAGTCCGGCTGTCTGGGCCATCGACCCCAGGCCAACCAACGACAGGACACTTGTAATGAAAACAAACAGTGATTTAAAAAGACTGCTACCTTGGAAGTGTGGCTCAATTGGCTAAGATTTTGCTTCTCAGTACTTTTAAGAAATATATCTCAAGATCACCATAAATGACCCCACAGCTGCAGAATCACTTACGTTGGACTGGACATCTCCATGCTGATATGTCCTGATATGAATACAATCCTCAGCGTTTGTCTGGAGTTTGCAGAAAAACTAGTCAGAAATACCACAGATGTGTTCAGAAAATAGGCTTATTAGTATTTATGCCAAATTTGTGCATAAAATTAAAACTGTTCCTAAAAAGTGAAACTGTTTAAAGATGCAGATTGTCACTTACTAACTCCCATCAGCAGCAGGTTTCAGTCGATCCTTCTACCCACAGGAAAAATCTTGTTTATACCAGCTTATCATGTTTTAGCTCCTCCCGTCAGTCTCCTGACCAATCAGCCGAGAGGTTTATTATTCGTCTTCCCGTGTTTAAATCTGCTTGATCTTCCCACTGTTTGAAGCAACATTCTTTAGTTGTAACTTGTGATTGTTGTTATAAAGGTCTTTATTTAAAAAACATCCTGGTATGAAAATTTGAGTAAAATCCTGTTTTGTGTGTTGATGTAGTGGAGGGGGCATGTAAGGCTAAGCTTGTTTCCTGTGTGTAATTTGACTCTGCTTTGTGGAAAATATCCCAGCCATCCCGAAGCTCTATTCTCAGACCTGTCAGCATACACCAATCCCACCGAGGCCCTGAGGCTGGATCGGAGCCTCGGCTGGCCTTGTCCAAAAGCATGTGTGATGCTGAGGAAGGCTGGGTTACGAACAAGTCCCAGCAGGCAACAGTCACATTACACACGTCCTCCACGTACTTCTCAGGCTTACTGGGATGCATATGGACACAAAATTAAAGTCCACTTTAATAAAGGCATCTGCCACAGAGATAAAGGAGAAATCTGGTTATTTCTGAAGAGATGTTTTGCAATGTAGTTGGAATATATAATGTACCACAAGAGAAATTTAATAGAAACAGGATTGGCTCAAATAAATGTCATGGTTTAAGGTTGAGTTTAATGTGTTGGGGACAATGCTCAGCTACTACCACCCTAAATCTTACCTCAATATTTGGTAAATTGACACAGTTAGATATTTTTGCTAAGATCACTTATGTTGTGTTATGGTGGTCATCTTGAACTGGTTTAAGTCAACCAAATGACTGCTTTCTGAAACCGATTTGCTTTGTATTTTAAAAGTTTTATTTTTCTCAAAAAACCCATTTGACAGTGTAAGATCCAAAAATAACTTTTGAGAAGATTAAATGCAATAGATAATGAGATAAACAGCGCGCTGATATGAAATCTGTTCAGATAAGCCCACTGGTCTTTCTCTCTGCTTTTTATTAGTTCCAATTACTGAGCAATTTGTGTTGGGGCAAACAATAAGCACTGATTGCACCCTCTGTCTGAAACGCTTACATAACAATGTTGCAACATTTATAGCTCACGAAAGACAATGTTTAGTCCCGTAAATTCTTCCAAACTACAACTACACATTCAGTATTTACATGAATAATGGTCTTAAACACAAACACACACACGGACATGTGCACCCAAAAATGACAGGAGCATTGATGCCAAGTGAACTGATAACAAATCTCCTGCAAGTCCTTTGGTTATTGAGTCGTGGATGATATGATATGAGGACAAGAGGAAAGAATGTGATAAATTACTACATAATATTTTTTCACAAACAACAGCAAACAAAAAACATCACACACAGCCTCACTATCTAAACGTAACATTACCACAAAAGCTGATTCAACCCTGATCTTCACTTCTGAAGCCCCAGATGTTTCTGTATAAATGTCACACAAGTTAGTCTCTATTCCAGGTGACAGTGAGGAAGTAGTTTGTGTTTCCTGGTGTAATTTCTGCAGATAAATCAGATCTTTCTTTATTACAGCACAGGTAGAAATCAGGCACTCAGGTTTATGATCTCCTGCAGCAAAAGAAAATGCCCACAAACAACCCTGCAACATAAAAAAAAAAAAAAGACCGAGTTAGTTACATTTAATTTCAAATTGTAATTAAAAAAACACATCTGGTAGATTGCAAACAAAAAATATAAACTTTGCTTTGTTGCTAAGAGATCCAAGATAAATCCAGATTTTACTGCAAACCTTCTGCAGACATAATTTAGCAGATGTCGGTTCAAGGGAGGTCATTACCGAATTACCATTACCGTTAATGAGAATTACAACATCGCCGGTTACCTCAAAATTCAAATTAACTGCACAGCTCCACTGGAAACGAGCGGGGCTATGGTGCGATAACGCATCAAGTGCTGGGAGCCCTCCTCAAGATCCACAACATACTCTCTAACACAAGAGAGAAAGCATGTTTTTAAATCGATATGAAGATAAATAACACTGCCACCTTCTGGATGCTGAATGAATAACTTGCTCAAAGAGAACTAATTACCTTTGATCGTCTGTTTCAGGCTCCACAAAAATATTTTCTTGTCTCTCCTTCACTCGCAGAAAAACAAAGGAGTCCAAGCAGGGCTCAGGCACTAAGATTCAATTATTATAAAGGTCAATCAGCAAATGTCACCAGCACTTTGACTCAAAACAGGCAGACAGTATAAAAAGAGATTTTTACCTGCTTTGAGCATATCTACAGTCTGTAAGTTGGCCGGCATGCGTTTCAACGCTATATTCTTTAGGTAGGTTTCTGTGTTGGCGTAGTACCTGTGCACAGAAATGAACATATTTTTATTTGTTTTTTGTTTTTTAATAATAAACATACTCTTACTAAAGCATGAATCTCTTATACTAACTCTTTGGCAAAGGCAAACTCCTCAGGAGACAGCAGAGACGGCTGTCCCTCGGCTCGAGACTTTTCTTTTTCCAGAACGTGAGGGAAAAACTTTTCAATCTAGACAAAGATAATATAAAGATAAGGCTTATTTATGCACAAAAAGAGGATGTGCAGTGCCTTACTGACCTTCTGCAGACGAGAACGCAGGTAGCTGCTGAGGACAAAACGAATCCTGTCTACTTCCATGCGATGAACACTGGCCATAGCATCGCCCGCCTTTACTCGCTGCAAGTTGGATTCCTGTTTGAGGAAAACAGCACAACTTCATATGAAATTAATAGACTAAAAATATAAGCAATTAAGGCTTGAAATATTTAAAAAAATATGTCTCAATAAACTCTATATAATCTAAAACATGATGCAAAATTTTAGATAAAATGTTTAGATACATAGAATCAAATGGGTTATTACAGTATTAAAAACTTGCATATTGCAATGAAGAGATCCTTATAAATCGTATATATCATCTGATAACAGAAAATCTGAATATCTCTTGTTGATCTTTGTAAGTGACGTGTTTGTGAATGAGCTGCAGGTAGTTTACCATGTGAGTCAGCTGCTCCATCACACACTCCACCATCTCCGACTTGTTCTCCAGCAGCTCCGGGGAGAATTTCTCATTCAGCCAAGCCTAAGAGCCAAACACAAACACGACTGTAGAGATATTTACAGCAGGGTGTGTTGTCACTGAACGCAGAACAATACAGTAAGGTCGCTCACTTCTTCTAGTTTAGAAATCAGCTCCGCCGGAGTGAAGACGTCGTCCTCCGCCTCCTCCTGGTTGATGCCGTCTTCTGACAAAGAGTCCGACATAGTTTCGATATATGAACTAATACTGCTTTTTAACAACAGGTGTGCTGTTGTAGGTTTACAGTCAAACGAGACAAAATGATTAAATGTGCTAGGAAAACAGGAAACAATTCCTCAGAAGCGTTATTAGCTAGATGTACTCTTGTTTATTCGCGCCACTTGAAGTCTCGCGAGAGGTAGAGAATGTTGGACCGTGTACCGGAAGAGTTGTTATTTTGAGCACGCCCCAAATCACGTGAGTACTGCAAACATCATCATCAACAACAACAATAATATGTTTGATGTATAAACAAAGTTAGCCAGGGGGAATGTATACAAGTATGTAGCCTATAGCTTATATATTTTAAAGACAGGGTAATTGCTCTGCCACAATTTTTTCTATTAAATTTGAAATCAATGTTATTTTAGATTTGGGGATGAACTCAAGTTGTTTCAATAACAACACGTTTTTAAAAAGCGGATACCGCACCTTTTGTTAAAAATAAATGAATCTTCTGTTCTTGACACCTTCTCCTTTACTATCTCATCATGTAACTGCAGTATTGAAAGGTGGCCACCAAATGGCGCCAAACCTTTTGTTGAATTAAATTGCTTCAAAAACGCTGATCCTTTTCAACGCATCAGAAATCTTTGGTTTCTTTATCTGTTACTGTTAGAAAAACAAAATTTATTACTTAAATAGCCTACTTAACTTGTTAGCTATGCTATTTTATTCTGAGTGTTTTCCAAACATCTCTACTCATTTATATGAAATTTAAAATGGATTTTGGTGAGTCTTTTCTTTTCTTTTTCTTCTTACTTATTTGCAGTTATGGGACAGTCATTCTGCAGTATGTAGGCCTATGTTGCTTTTTTTTGCAATCTATTAGAACTGCAGACAGCTCTAATAGGGTCTTATGGGGAAAATACTTACAATCCATTTTATGTATAGTCATGCTTTTTGGAGGGAGAAATGAGTTGCGTGATTGCACTTGTGTGAATGCTACTTGTGTGCACAGCTATGTTTCTGACTTTTATTTATTTATTTTTTTAATAGACTGGGGTGTTTCTGCAAGGTCAGCAAAAGACATCCTCAACCTGAGAATGGGGGAAAGAGAGAGAGAAAAAAGAAAAAATATCAACACTAATATTTTTTTTTCATAGAAAATAAGGCAATTGTTATGCAGCCTAGTTGGCAAGTCATCTATGTAGCCTATCAAAATAAATAGATTTCTCTACTTACAGAAATCAATGTTGCTACTGATTAGCATCATGTTTAGATAGCCTATCAGAATAATCAGAATAATACATTGATCAGACCCTGATGGACAATGATGAGGTCAATAGCTACTCACCGCACTGATACTAAATACAATAACCCCCATAGTAATAATAAATAATTTGTGAGCTGTTAGAACTTCACATTTTATAGAAAATGTTTATTCAGTGGGCAGCATTGGCACAACTTTCATTAGTTTGCATGTTCTTTCTGTGCACATGTGTGGGAGTTTTTATGGGTACTCTGGTTTCCTTCCACAGATCAAAAACATGCATATTAGGTAAATTGGTAATTCTGAATTATCCTAGGTGTAAATGGTTATTTGTCTCTATACTTGCCATCTGTCCAGGAGGTAGCCTGCCTCTTGCCCAATGACTGCTGGAGATATGCTTTAGGGACCCCTGAGACCCAGGAAAAAAAAGGTTAAAAAAATAATGGATGTGATGAATGTTTGTTCAGTACAGTGTTGTACGGTAAATTTAATTAGATTTTCAAAAATTGACAATGTAAAAAAAATAGAGAAGTTCGTGTTTGACTTGTTTGGTTTTCTTAAATACTTAAAATGTGATTCAGTAACCAACAGAATACTATTTTACAGTGCTGCTCAGTTATTCCAACATTACTGACACACACACACACACACACACACACACACACACACACACACACACTGACGCCCTGTTACAGCGAGTTGTGTCTCTTCTCTGTCAGTTTTACTTTGTGTTTAAAATTACTTCCATCATCTGCTTGGCTTGTTCCAGCTGTTCCAGACCACACTGTGGCTTGCAGCATAAACTCATTTGTGTGATTTCCCCTTTCTATTTCCTCCTCGCTGCACTTGCCTCAAACTTCTTAGTTATTTTAATTTCAGCCCCGCAGCTTTCGTACTGCAAATTCAGCATCTTCCTCTGAGCTCTGTGCTACATCAAACCTGCAGAGGTGAAGTCCTGAAGCTGATGATTTGTAAAGCAGAGCGACACAAATGATGCAAAACAATGGTTTTTACACAAAAATTAAAAGAATGTGAGTGAAGTACAAGAGCTTATTAAAAGCAGATGTGTGTCTGTTTGACTCAAAGAATAATTTGGTCATTTTTAAGTCATGTTTAGTCAAATAGTTATACCTTACAGACATGACATCACTGTTGGAGCACAAAGATGAGAAAAGGGCAGAAGCTACGTGCTAGGCTAATTGCTAGTCAAACAACAACCAGTTTTATGTAATTTTCAGACTAATAAAGCAGCTATTTCTTAAAAATGTTATTTACTAGTTCAAAGAAAAACATTACATTAGCTAATTTCACTACTGTATTGCATCACACCGTGCACCTGTTTTTTCAACTTGTAGTCTCGCTTTGTTTCAGCTGTTCATTAATTATATATTATAAATTATTATAAATTGAACATATTACTCCTGTGCACTTTGGTTGGCCTTGTGCTGTTTAAAGTGCTTTATACATAAAAGTGGTATGGGTATGGTATATAGAGAACAAGTACCACAAGCTCGATGTTGTCCATCTTTGTGTCACAAATAAAATGACATCACAGAAAGATGTGCAGGTTTCTGATACGATGATCCCCGCCCTCATTGAGGTGACTCTCTGCTCAAAGCAAACACAACCTCCAAACCTTAGAGTACAAAATAGCAGATATTGGAGCTAAAGTAGCATAGCATTCGGTTGAGAACAGCAGCAAACTAATAAAGCTGTGTCAAGCACAAAGTGTGTAGCAGTTATAATGCAGCGTTCTTTCACACTCTGGTATTTGACAGAACATCTCTTCAAAAATGACCAGACTATTCCTTTATGTAACTGACGCATCGTCTCCTCCTCATTGATCTTGTTTTGCCACATTTCTGAATGCAAGGGGGACAAAAATGCTACAAAGAATTTTAATATTTGTGTGTTTATTTGTTCCTTTGTTCTTTCTCTTTAAATGAGCGACAATAAGATTTACATATTATACAAAAAGAAATATTTAACACTGAAATTAGAACAAACAGTATCTACATTTTATAATAGACTTTACAATACAGTACTTTAAAAACAAGTCATCTTTTTTTACATAAGCAAGCCATGAAATGAGGTATAGCTGATTTGACAAAACAGAAATATATTTAAATCTTGATCTGGATGTGTTTACAACATCAAATGGGAATAATTATACTTTTAACTATTACTTCTTGTCTGCACTAGTGTAAGCGCTGGATGAATGTTACATGCAGTAATCATAGATGACTCAATGTTTTACATCGATCCTATAAATATACCTAACCATCATACTTCATTTTTCCTCAAACTAGTTTGAAGCCCCAATAAAAATGTTTGATAATTCATAAAAAAAAATGTTTTCTCAAGTTTGGAGTTGACATACAAAGATTCACAGCTTGTGATGATAAATGGGATTCATGGCAGGTAGGGAATATCCAACTTGTGGGTTTAACATGTGAAAGGGGTAGTGATATGGGTAAAAAGCTGGCCCAATGACAGTGGACTGACTCGGACCCACTGGTATGTGGGGATACATTAGCTGCGACTGAGGGAGTCTCATTCTGTGGGGGAGAAACACCGGGTGGACCAGGTGCTGGTGTCGAGAGTCTCTCCCTGATTTGTCGTAGCTCGTTAGGACACACGATGCCGGCAGGCTGGGGGCGGAGTTAGACTGAGACAGACTCTGCTGTGTGGGAAGGATTTTTGGTGCCATTGTCCTGGGTCTGTCCCTCTTCTCTGTCAGATATTGCCAAGGGATCACGCTGCCAGGCTTCTTTGCGCACGTCAGGGAGGTGTTCTGCTGAGGCGTCCTGCCAGTGAGAATTTTTGGACTCGGATGGATAGGAGCAGGCCTCAGGAGCTGCCCAGATTTTGGAATAACTTTGGAGAAGCTAGAGGTAGAAGTTGCGAAGGATGTGGGGATTGACATGAAATGTTTGCCAGCCCCTTTGGGGTAAAACTTCCAGGAGGATTCTTTCAACTGGGTATTTACTGAGTCAGCGTACAGCAACTGGGCGCTGCCTTGAGAAGCATCCTTAGCCTGGGCTGTAGGGTTAGTAGCTGTTTGATCGCAGCTTACAGACTTCTTGTCCTTATTGACTTTGGAGGTGCTGGAAGAGTTCTCTGGCGATGCTGAGCTTGGTGCAGGTTCAGTCAGATTTCCTGCTGGAGCGTCTTCCGAGGAGACTGAAAGAGGGGAAGAACTGCGGGAAGACGAGGACGATAATGGCAGTGGTGAGCCATCAGAGTAATTGCTGGGAGAAAGGCGGACTGGAGAGAGGGAGCACTGAATGACAGAGGGTCTTTTTTTGTCCTCTCTTTGGGAACTCAGCTGAGCCATGCGCTTCTTTTTCTCCAATGGAGAGATGACCTCTCCAGTTACATAGGGGAGGTGAGCCCCCCAGCTGCTGGATTCTGGTACCTGCAGAATGCGATCGCTGACAGATGTGCAGAAATCGTCGGTGGTTCTGTTTTGTTGAGAGTGTTCCTTGTGACATCTGTCAGAGTTGGTTCCCCAGAGAGTGAAGTGAGAATGCATCATTGCTTCGCTTTGACGGGCCGTATCTGGACTTCTTTGGGCGAGTAACTGCAAGAAGGAATGTTTCGTCACTTAAACGACAAAGCTATCTTTTTTGTCTTCAATTAGATTTTCACCAGATGTACAATTTGATACCTCTGAGTCCAGTTCTCTCTCTGAATGAGTCCTCTTCCTCTTCCCGTCAGCCTTGTTAACCTTGCTCTCCAAATTTCTTTTGTACGGTTTCCTCGGTTTGCTCAGAGGCAGAGGTTTGTCATCCTCACCTTTCAAGTGGCGCTCAAAGGGAAGCACCAGCCTGTCACAAAATCAGCCAATTTTTAGCCTTACAGTAAGGTAATCTGTTGAAATATTTAGAGACAAACTGTGTCGCTCCCACCTCTCATAGTGTCTTCGAGTGCAAGTGGCAGCGCTGGTGCTGCCTGGGCTCCCTCCTAGCTCATCGTAGACTTTCTTCCAAAGACGTCGAGTTGTCACCTGTTGGTTCAGACAAAGAGGACTTTGAGAAGTTGTGTTGAAACCTTGCTAAAAAGATGGTACTTTGAATCTTTTAATGCTGCCTTATCATTCATCAACTCTCAGAGGGAGACATCCCAATCAAATTATGCAGTGCGGAGGAAGAGCAGCTCTACGCCGAGCTCAACCTGTATGGCTGAACTTCTTCTTATCCTATCTCTAAGACTGAGCCTGGCCAGCTTTGCAAAGGAAGCTAATTTCAGCTGCTTGTATCTGGAATCTTGTTGTTTTGGTCATGATTCAAACCTCATGACCGTAGGTAAATGTTGGAATGACGGATAAACAAATCACAAGGTTTGCCTTTTGATTCAGCTCGTTCCTCACCACAGCTGACCGGAGCAATGCGCTCATTACAGCAAACAAATCTATCCAGCAGCACAACATCTCAGTGGTTAGTACTGATTCCTCACAGCAGAAAGGTCCTGGGTTCAAGCCCTGGTTCAGATGTTTCTATGTTCTATGTTTCTATGTGTTTGTATGTTCTCCTCATGCTTGCATGGGTTTTTCTGGGTACTACGGTTTCCCCCACAGATCAAAAATATGTACAATAGGTTGCCTTCAGGCGCAGGCCACCCTTGCAAAAGAAATCCGCAGTCTCAATGGGATTTGCCTGGTTAAAAAAACAATAAATCACATAATCTCCCTGCTTCACTCACTCGTAAACAAAACAGCCAAAACCTGGAACTTCTCTGCTTGAGGCAAAGGCTCATCCTCAACCCTCGATCATTTTGATGCCTCAAGTCTCAAATCTTTACAAATATCACAATAATCTCTTAAGGGCAGATGTAATCTATGGAATCATAATTTAAGACATTATGTTTTTGTAACAAGCAGGTGAGACAATGAGCTGATTAGAAAGATAAGTTTTTATCTGCTGGTTATCAGATGATGTGTTCATTTCTTACAAGTAAGCCTATTTTGCACGAACAAATAAAATATGAGTCTTGTTTGTATATCAGGTTAAATGTGCAAGGGTTTAATGCTCTGCAGATTTAAAATATATATTTTTTTTTTGGTTGACCTTGATGCTTGCTTTCAGCATACAGTTTTCTTTACTGAAACAATGCTTTCGTTTTGAAGCTTGTGAAGTCGTGGGTTGGCATCTGTTGTTGTGTTTTTACACCCCTGGGGACATATTGTTGGTGGTCAACTCTAGCCTCAGTCTGGCTCCATGTAAGTACAAGTTTCACTTTCAGAACCTATTCAGTAACTGGGTGATTTCAAAAGCAACAAAGTGTGAAGCCCTGAGAGCTCAGCAGCACCTCTGTGCTGGTCCTTTTATAAGACCTACTGCCTATTTTCCAAAAGTGAACGCCGAAACCTCCAGATAAAAACACAAAAACTTACTGATTCATATCCCCCGAGTTTATCGACAACTTTGTAGATCATCCAAAGGTCAACTGAAAGTGCAAAGAAAAGAAAAAAAAAAAAAGAGAGACCACATTATTTTTAGCTATTTGCGAATAATTCAACGAGCAAACAGTGCTAATGTAACTCACTCTGTTTGAAGCCTAGATGTGGGATCCTTTCTATCGGTGAGCCTTTATCCTTCATGAAAGTATGCAAACAAGACACAAAGGTTTTCTCCTCCATCTGCACCTGATCGGGCCCCGCTTCTTCCCCATGCTCAGTCGTCAAGTCGTGAATTTCAACAACACAGGAAGAAGCCTGGCGTTTGGAAGTAAAAAAAAAAAAGTGGCTCTTTTACTTCAGACTTTGTCATTACTTAAAAAAAGAAGGCACATTTGACTGCACTGTATAGAAACCTGATTTACAGTTGAACGCATGATATTACGGATGGGAAAGAAGACTCAGAGTCATCTCAAAAACAGAAATGCTGAAATGAAACATGAAAATCAGAGAGTAGGGTTTTACCGCTAGTTTCAATAGATAACCGCTACACATCCTGTCTGGAGAGAAAGCTGCAGACTTGTGGGGTTTTTGGTCTAGAGTTGTCAGTCAACAGTGACATGATTGTTACTTTAAAAAACAAACTTATGCCAAAAAAACAAGACTTTAAACAATGTTCACTGCAGGGCCAAATATTAGGCAACAAGAGGATGAATTTTGGGTTATTAAAAAAAAGAGGAAGTATTAAACACCAACAGTAGCCTGTGTCAAAGTTAATATAGTTTCAGTACTTCAGCCTTGGTACACTAAAACAAGCCTGAAACAACTTTAGAAAAAAAAAACTAAACTTGCCACTTTGCACATTTATATATTTAGCTTGATGGTTTATTGCCCAAACACACATTATATTACACTTTATATTGCTGCAGAGCATGTTGACTTTTTTTTTAAAGCAAAAGGCGAGGGATAATGTTTTTGCCTGCGTGTGCACATTTGTCTGTCTGTTAGCAAAATATCTCATGATTAAGGGAATGGGTTTTATTGAACGCCCGCTTATTTAAATAGCTCAATAATAAACATAACCGTGTCAATAAGTTAAATATTTATTTCAAATCTGATGTTGCTGCTGCTGAAAGTCACCCTCAACTCGTACTCTGGGCACTAACAGAGTGCTCAAGAGCTTTGTTCTAGTTGTTTGTTAGCAAAATATCTCACACACTGCCAGACCGATTTGAACAAAACTCACAACAAGTAATTGTTTGATGCACATCTAAAACTGATAAACCTTTAGAAGCAATCTGACTGCAGATGGATGTTGCAGTTAGCCAATGCTAAAATGCTTATAACTCAGTTTTATAAATAATGAGGTAAATGCTGGTGTGGTAGTAGCTGAGAGTCATCCACAACATATTATCTGAGTGCTAACAGATTGTACATAATGTTATTATTTTAAGATTTGATGAAAACCACTATAACTTAATTCTCTGACTGATTTGCTGACCGGTTAAAGACAAAGTCTGAGAGAAATAGTTGAAAGTCTCAAACTAAACACAATGCAGTCATGCAGATAATTCTGTCTGACCATAAAGAGCAGCGTCTCATGTAGAAGATAATATTTTAAAGATTTATCCAAAAAGAGTTTGATATTTTGAAATAAAAAATAATTTATTTGAAGATAGAAACCTATCTTGTATTAAACATTTTGCTTACATGACTGATTATATTACTGGTCAGTTTTTCCATTTCTAAAGAAGTAAAAAATCCATTATTTGCTGACAGAAAAGGATCATTATAACTAACTGAAAAAAACAAACAAGAAGACATTTTAAATTGTGTTTTTCATGCCTGGGAGACACAACTTGTTCTGTTTCTTCCCCTTTGAGGTTTTGTTTCTTGTCATCAACCACATGTGCTCTTCTGACATTACTATTCAGCTTTTTTTAAATTTTGTTTCCAAGTATTATTTTTAATAAACATGTCTGATTTGCATTTTCTCTGCAGTAACAATAAAAAGAAATTCTGTACATTTACTTGATGATTCCACAGAAAGACTTTGACCTTTCCATCGATTTATTTCAAGAACAGCCCGGGTAGACATTTTCAGATAAAAGGGTCCAAATAGTAGCATTGCAAAATTGCAAAACGCTTATCATCCTCTACAAGAAAATTACGACAGTTTTAACCGTTTCGTTTAAACCTTAAAAATAAAGTCATGCACGGTCTCGTGGGAAATCACAAGATGCCACGCTCAAAGTATGTGCTGCAAATGACTCTCAGCTACCACACAAATGTTTAGTTCAATAGCTGTAAACTTATGAAGTCAAAGCCTTTTTTTGGGTTTGCTAATTGGTTGTGGCCAATCTTGAATTGGGTTGGCTCCAAACTATAATTAGTTGTACGCATACATCAAATGATTACTCCCTGAGAATTTTATTAAAATGTGTTTAGTGGTACATGAGATATTTTGCTAACAGACAGAGTTGACACTAATAGTGCAATATGAGAAGCACTTGTGTTGTGAAAACTTTCAGCCACGGCACCAAATATTAGGTCTATAAAAGTGACTACGTTATTGTTATTTTTGTTGCAAACTTCAGTTGGTTGTGGCGTCCATCTTGAATCTGATGGACTCCAAAAGTTAATCAGTTACAGAGGTGGATCCAACAGTTTTTTCCTGAAAGTTTCATTGAAATCTATGCAGGGGTTCATGAGATATTTTGCTAACAGACACATAAACAAGTTATGTTTAATGTCAGACAGTAAGAGAGAGAAGAAAAAAATCTATAAATGACGTGAATTATTTGCACAAACAGTATTTCGTTTTGTTTTTTTAGTTACCGGAAGTGAAAACAAAGATTTCCCTGATCAATTTCAACAGATTGGATGTCAGTGGAGACCACAGAAGACGCCAATATTTTAATCTGAATCATAACACCGAGAAGCTCTTATATTTCTGCGGCCCTCATACAACAAAAACAGCGCGAGGTGGTTTCATATTGAATCAAGTTCCTCTATGTGGGTTCTAGTTCCGAGAAGCAAACCTCTAGAGTGAGTAATAGTGAAGGTGCACGGCTCTAACCAAGATAGCCTCGACTGAGTCACAGTTCAGGGGCCAAACTGGCGTTCCCATAGAACATCTTCTCAAACAACAAGTGTTTCCACACTCTGATGCTTTCGACGCTTCTCTACAGTCTAAACAAACAATTCTTTCATGTGGATCCAGAACTGTGAAGAGTTTTAAAACTGTTTTTTATTCTTTCTTTTTTTTTTTCTTCTTTTTTGTGCACCTGCATCTGAAAACGACACGTCAGAAATCTGATTAGAAATTCATCTGAGTTCACCCTGTTTACTTTCAGTCACTGTTTTTTCGATCTGATTCACAAAAGTTTCGAGTTCGTGCATCAGTGGTTCCCTACAGGAAGTCCTATACGCACTGTAGACACCAACTCTTAGATTTATTTCTATTTTTTTTAATTTTTTTTTGTCAAAAGAGAGAGAATATTGTTGTGAAACATTCAGTTCATGTTCAGCAGTGAAATTTTAGTTTTTGGAAAATTGTGTGGGTGATGATGTCAGTGTGTTGATATGTTGACTCTCACAATGAGTGGCAGTGGCGTTCAGGAGTGATGCTATCTGGAGGGCAGAAGTCACCGCAGAAACCACCCGGCTTTCAACTCGCAGCCCAACCTGGAAATCTGATGAGCTAATTTGCGCTTCTCATATTGTACCTCTCACTTCAGTTACCAGAAGAGTGAATGTGAGTTTCTTTATGCGCAATAAAACGTTGCCTTTTTTTCTTTCTGTTATATCACACCACCCCCCCCCCCCCCCAAGAGTGAGAAGCAGAAGCAAAATTCCTCGTTACTCGTTTCACAACGAGGCCCCTTTGAAAAACTGGTGAAGTACACAATCAGCACTTCAAACAATTTGCAAACCGTCTTAAATCGGGCGGAAAAAGGGAAACGAAAACACGACAGATAAGTCGTCCGGCGTAGTCATGTCTGTAGTCGTGGATTAACTGTAACTGATGGAAAGCAGGAACCAACGGACGCTTGTCGGAGGTCACTACCTGTTTGGGTCTCGCGCTCTCTTCATCGCTGGCTGCCGTTTGTTGTGACGTCTCGCTCTGGTCCTCTTGAGCTGTACACACACACATCACAGGGAACAAACAAAACATAACATTTTTGGGGGGAATTTGAATTCAAAGAACCACAAGGAAGAAGCGGAGCACTTCTTCATTTCAGGAAACTAATTATTTGTAAATGCAAAAAAAAAAAAAAAAAAAGTACCTTCTGTCATTTCAGTATTGGTCAGGTGTTTGATCATTAACACACACACACAGACGCACACACAAAAGTAATCTGTAGAGCATATTGTTGACTGAGTGTGATATAAAACCACAGGTTGCGAAACCACTTCCTGCTCCAGAACACAACCGCTTGTATGCTGCACTGTATGATATTGTGACACTACTGCAACACTAGTGCAGCTGCACTGTAGCAGACCAAAAATAAAATATCATTATTTACACCTGAACATAACATTCTGGTCCGGCACATGTTTTCTGCTCTCCCTCTCTCACACACACACACACACACACACACACACACACACACTCACACAGTTCAATATTGAAGACTATTTTTTACATTTTAGGGGAAACGGAAACCCCAAATGGTGAAAATCACAAGCCGCATGGGAATGAGATGTAATACTGAGAATGACATGTCATTCTCCACCAACTGTCAGCCCAAACACCCTAAAGCCAGCCCTCCTCTACTCACACACCCACACACCTACACACACACACACACGGATATCATTATGTTGTGTGAGCGTGCAAACCAATATGCTTCTCTTTTAAGATCACTTATTTCCTGTGCTGTGGCTTCAAACCTTTAATTCTGTATTCAGTAGCCTCTGACTTCTCCTTTTCTGTGTGATGAAGAAATATTCGCGATAACAACATTTCACAACTCGCAATCAAAAGATGAATTTGCAACGGGCTCACAACCAGGCGTGTCAAAACGATAATTGATAATCTGTTAAGTTATTTTAGATAAAGTAAAATAAACTCTAATGTGACGTGACTTACTTGATTCAAACAATATAAAGTGATGTCACACACTCACACATACACTCATGTATTTAAACATAAAAAGATATTTTAAAAGTGTAAAATGTTGGCAGGTTTATTTTTTAAACTAAAAACAACTGTTTGTATAGGATTTAACATCATTTCTAAAAGAAATTGTACAGGTGTGTCTGTGAGTGATAACAAAAGTTTATTCTCACCCATTGTCAGAAGTTGTCCTCTAGTCTTTGGCTTCTCTGTGTTCTGGTTCAACAATTCATGCGACACCCTCTTCAACTTCACACCACGAAAAAGGAAGATGTCTCCGCAGGACAGTTTCATTGGTTGACTGATAGCATGACTGCAAATGAGGCTGGGAAACTCAGAGCGTTTTTTTATTTTTTTTTTTTCTAATCTCGATTCTGACAATATTTATTCTCAACCTTTCATCTGCTGATCTGCAGCGGTGTGTAAAAATCTTAAAGTCATAATGAGCTTTCCATTTGGAAACTTTAGTTTTCTAAAAGAAAAGTATATTTTATGTACATTTTAGCAAAGGGACTTCTTCTCATTACAGATTTTCTACAACAGTCCAATGATTGTGTAACTGATTTAACATTCACACTATTATTTACTTGCCTTTTAGTTTTCTGACACGCTCAGCTCCTTCAAGAGATTTATTCTGGAACTTTGATTTTTGTATTTTTATGTTTGTCACAATGTTTACATTTATTTACAGACATTTTACCCATATAAATATTTTGAAAGTTCCTACAAATACATTGTTCTCTTTAAGATGCTTTCAGCATATTTTCTGTATTTTTATATTTTTTAATACTTTTTACCTACTCTTGTGCTTGTTTTAGATTGTCTTCAACTACTTTTAACACAGTTTTTGCAACCTTTAGTTTGCATTTTGCTTTTTTACGATAACATTTTGCTAATTGTAGAGCTTTTGTTACTTTTAGCTAGCGTGTAGCTTTTAACTAACTTTTTTCTACTTTTATCAAGTGTTTTGCTTTTAGCTACTTTACGCTAGTCTTTTGTGATTTTTGTGACAGTTTGCCTTTTGTCACTGTGATGGACTTGTGAGCTATCCAGGGTGTACCCTGCCCCACAGTCTGCTGGACAAGGGTACCACTGACCCTGAATGAAAGAATCGGTTAAAGATAATATATGGATGGATGGTATTTGCCTTTCTTTGCCATCCCTTTACTTCATTTATTTAGCTTTTTGCTCCTGTTTATTTTATTTTATCTTTTTCTTTTCAGTGTCTTTTTTTTAGCTACATTTGAACTATTTTAGCTTTTTGCTTAAATTCTGGTTTATTGAATTTTATCAACCCAGTTTCAGGTTTTTCAGCACATTTCAGTAGTCATTCAGAACTCGCAGTGCGTTTTCTCAGAAAATGAAATGGTCTCAGTTGATTGCATCATTTAAAAATAATAAAAGTAAATGACAACCAGTTTCCATTTGTCAACACTTGTTGCAATAAAAGACAACAGCTAAAGAGGGAAATTAGTAACAAGAGAAATAACAGCCTCATCCTTTGTTTATAAAATGTAAACATTGTTCCTTTTTTTTTCATAGAATCCAGCTCATAAAAGCGTGGTCACCTACAACATGCAGACTGGGCTCAAATTCAGCAAAATTGCTGAATTTGAGGAAGTGAAAGCAGCGCTTAACCAATGTCCAAATAAAGGTTTAGAGACATCGAAAATGTCAGCGTAACATTTCCTGGATGTCTGCTAAAACTATTTCTTTATGTGTGTATTCTTAATTTAAGGAAGCAAGACTTCAGCAGTTTCAGTCCACGTATATTAACTGTGTGAGTACACATCTTAATATAACAACACCCCTCAAAGAAATTACACCTTTCCTTAACGATGTTTGTTCTTACCCCAGATGTAAAACTGATAAATATTAAAACTGCAGTAAAAAGAGTCATTTCTATTTACATATGTTTGATCTAAATGATACACATTTTTTAACCTAAATTAAACTGCTTCAACACAAACTGGAAAGGTCCATCAGTGACGCCGTCCTTCAGTGTGAAAGTGCAGAACTGAAGGTCGAGCTGACCTTCAGTTCAGCTAATGAAAGCCACAGCTCAGCCTGCAGGTGACTGAAGCTGCAGCCATTTAATTCCTCCGAGTTTAAGGAAGAAGGAATTTGCCACTTCTTTAAAAAAAGAAAGAAAAAAAAAAGAATAAAGATTATTTTAAACAAGTCAATTCAACACAGAAGTGGCCTTTTCTCCTCTCAGATAAATAGGTTAAAGATAGTCACATGTATTTACTGCTCATGAGTCAGAGGGAGTTGTCTTCAGAGTCTGAGCTCTTGGAAAACAATGGGTTTAACCACTTTAGCTGTACTAAAAAAAAAGTCTTTTAGTTTTTTTGTTGCTCAGACTGAAAACTTGACTGTTATTTCCCTGTGTTTTCTCTTCGCCTTGTCTGAGATTGAGAAGCAGCAGCTACACCTGACACGATCCACATTTCCTCCGCATGTTTTTGATCTCTGTAAAAGAGGGGATGTCCTGCTGCTCCATCTGCTGCGGATAGACAATGACATTTCAAAATGAAATGTCAAAATAACCAAATATCTACGCACTGCCCAAAATTTAAAAGGGATTTTTTTAAACGTATTTGTCAGATAAGAATCACCTTTTTTTCAGTTGTATTAGAATAACATCTAGTTACAATAAATAGTTCCTCTTCTCACAGATAAACTGGCACAAGTTGTATCAAAAATCATTTAATTACATGTCTGCACTGCATGATTATTATACAGCCTAGCACTAAACATGTTCTTGTTTGTTAGTAAAATATCTACTGAACCACTGAGATCAGGATGAAACGCTAATAATAATGTCTAGAACTGATTAACTTGGCTCTAACTCGGCCAATTTGACAGATATTGAGCTAATATTTGATATGGTAGTAGCTGAGAGTCATTTTCAACACATAGTTTGAGCACCTTCACATTGTGAGAGCTCGCAATATCTAGAGATTGTGCAAGACATGATTTCATTTATGTTAAGCTTATAACTCTAATTCAGCATCATTAAAAAGTCTGGATTTTTTTTTTAAATAAGATGAAAATCTGCAACAAACATCTACGAGAACTTTATGTGACGGGCAAAGCGCTCTCGCACTATAATTTCTTGTAATTATGTCAAAGTGTTTTTGCAGAACTCTTGTGAGACTTTCTCTCTGTTCTGCAGCCAATTTGGAGCAGATGAGTAAAAACACAAGTTGTATGGTTGAGAAAATCCCCCAGCGATTCATTTGAGACTTTCACTGACAAACATGCGAGGTTAGGGCCCGGGCCCCAAGGCAGCGCCATCTAAACCAGAACGTGTGGAGAGAATATTGTGATTCCAACACAGAAAAGATAGATGTTTTTTTTTCTATCTTAAAAAAAAAGTGAGTCACCTTCTTGAGAACAATCTATCAGTGTGAAACAGAAGATTCCAGTTGTGGTTGAGGCTGTCATGAGTTTGTCTAGAATAAGAAACTTGTTATTGTAGATAGAAACTAAGCTTCAGGCATGTATTTGTTAGAGTTTGAAGCAGTGGGAGTTGATATTTTTGTCCTTTTAGGTTGTAGATTGTGTAGGAGTGAGGCTGTAGAGTAATTAGTTAAATGTAGGGCAGGGCTGTGAAATGTCAGCTGTTAAATTTGTAACTAATTACATGAATAAACTGAACAGGAAACATGAAAACGGCACAAGTTTGGATTGGGTTTTTCTTTTTTTGTTATCATTTTTGTGCACTTTTGCATGGCCCCATTTTATTACCCGACCAATATGACAGACAGATGCAATAAAAGGGGCAAAATCAGATTTTTGTGTGAAAATGAAACCTATGCATTACGAGGTGAATTCCCCAACTGTCACCTCATTCCAGGAAACGGGCCATAGAGCAAAGTGTATACATCTGAGTTCCTGTTAACCTCTGAAAATCCCTTCAGCTTTTCTGTATTTCAAGTGTTCGCCGTTGATCTGGGTTTGAAAGAAAAAAATTCTGTGGCGACAGTTTGCTGATTTCTTTTATTTAGAAGAACTTCTGCCATTACAATAGACTGTGGAAAAAAAACAACAGTGAATAATACATTTGAAACTCAATGCCCTCTTTCTCTGCGCGATCAGCTGACTTCGAGGCTTCAGAGACAAAAACGAAAAAACAAAACAAAAAAAAATATTTTGTTGCATGATAGAAGCAGTGCATAAAGTCTGTTCAAATGCGTCATTAAAATGCCAACAATCATCAGCAGGAGTATCATTAGATCCAAACCAGTTGTTATGGCACAGTAAAATAACATATTAGCATCAGAACAGCTACTGTAGCTAAACTCAGACTCTAATCAAATGCTGACTTGTGTGTTCTTCTCAGCCCGTCCCTGAAAAGTTACAGATGCTGACATTTTGTGGTTCAAATGAGGAAGGACTTGAAATGAAAACTTTTATTTACTCACAGAAAGGGAACTTAGCCATTTTATGCTTTGCCCTACTGAATTCAAAAGGCCAGAGCAAAGCAAACATCCGTCTGTTTTAAATATTCACGTCAGATCAGCACACGTTTGAAAATTCACACAGGATACGAGTTCAGTCACATATATTTATATATAGATATAAAAAAAAAAAGATAATTCAGTCTGCCGGTAAAGAAAGGCAAAAGATCAGGCTGTAGCTGGTTCCCTAATCTTTCTTTTCTTCCTGAAATGAACAGGAGCAAATGCTACACGTAACAACTAAAATATAGCTGAAACAGAACTGAAGCCACTTTGTAAGGAATGTGAATTAGAAGTGTTAATAATGCTCACAGCTGAAATTAAAACTGATGTTTTACTGCATCACATTTACAGACAAGAAGACTGTTTTGGTCTGGGGGGGGGTATCAGTTCACAAATCCCTAAACTATGCCATAAACGACTGAACATAAATCAATATTTTAATGAAACTGGTTCCTCAAAATGAAAAAGGGATTTCCAAAGTTTCTGGCCCACAGTCACCATGTTTGTTGGTCCATGAGGTGGAGGAGGCTCATTTGCTCCTTTTCAGACTGATCACTTGAGGACTGACTTCACTCTTTGTTGTTTTACTGCAGAGGTCCTCTGGGATCGACACAGTCATGATCTGGAGGGGGGTGAGGAGTTAGACAAGCTCGACGTAATTGGCAGGGAACATCCCAAAATGACCGTCTGGACCGTATCCTCGCCACCAGCCCTCGTCTATCATTTCGATTCCGGTGATGATTTCATCTGGATCGAAAGAGATCTCTGTGTCGTCGGCTGAGAGAGAAGAGAAACAGGCTGGTAAAATCGTGAGAAAAGTTCGACTGTGGTTACAGAACGCAGCACAGAGTTTAAAAACCAGCACCTGCGCAGTACTGCCAGCATGTGAACAATCTGTGCAGGTTCTGGAGTAAAAGACAACATTTTATAAAACAGAGGCTTTGTCCATTTCAGCAAGACAAACAAAATAGATTACATGCACAATAGCAGAATAACTTGGTAGCACAAGAATCCAGGTACTAAACTGACCCGCCTCTAGAAACCCTGCAAATCAAGTCAGACAGGGAAAAGATTTTGCTCTTAAAATATTTTTGATGTGTAATTTTAAGAGGAACCAATTAATAATAATATCCTCCTTTTTTGCTTTTTAGGAACCGAACTTCTAAGAAACAAGTTACTGACATCAAGAATTTATTTTCTAAATACGGTACCCAAACTGATTATGTAGTTTACTGTAAGAATCATTAGAACTAGTAGGACTTTGGTGCTAAATAGAACTACAGTATTTACTTATACTGTTTTAGTCCTCTTTAGAGCTCATCTGTATTATTACCATTTTCTGTGCCTCTCTGCTGCAGTGACACCAATATATACTTCACACGACGCAAGATATAGGAGAGAACCTTCTAGGTGAGAACGTTCTACCTTTTACTGCATAAAAAAAATTACTGTGTGATTGATCAGAAGTATGTGGGTGTGTTTGTTTATGCCATAGACTTGAATATATATCACTAGACTGAGCACCATCCATACCGTCCACTGGTAGCATCTGTGACAGCATGGAGGAGCAAAAATGGCATCAAAAAGGGCAACAGCTTACAGCCTCCATAGAGACTAATAGATAAACAACAAGCTGAACTGGATCTGTTTCACAAATTATCGGTCATGTTTTTACAGTAAATTAATAACTGTTAATTTCATTCAACAATCATGTAAAACAGCAGATATATACCAGAAAAATATATATAATTTATAAATAACAATGA
>JARVGW010000750.1:17938147-18009055 GCA_031762495.1 Anablepsoides rubrolineatus
TTCTGTTAATAAATCCATCACACAAACAGCTTTTCTGACATTATTTAAAATATTAAATTGATTATATGAACTGTAAACTATAAATAATAATTGGGTTAATATTATTATTAATATTTCTACATCGTCAGTCCTTTTTTCTGCTCTGTTGTCAACATGTACAGTAATGGTAAATCCAGACTCTTGATCCTTTTGCGTTAACTTCACCAGCCGACCGCACGGTCACGTGGTTTCAGCGCACTCCAGCTGTTCTATATAAACTCTTTGGTTTATGCTGAAAGCGCTCAGACTCTGTATTACTTTATATCCAGAATATGACAGACATTTATAAAGATAGTCAAATAGCCAAAAACATTATACACGGAGGAATCTGTCTGCAGAAACTGTTAAGTTTTAGCCGGGATAGATTTTTGGACAAATAACGGCGAATATCAGAGTTTTGTTTTTTTTCCCCCAGAGTGCAGACTCCAGTGGGTCAGGGCTTTCTGTCTAATATTAAACAAAAATGCTCCTAACATTAACAAGAAAATATGTTACCATCAAGTTATTATGGTTTCCTTTAGCTAAAATCCTCAGACACAGAGTTATCATACGTGATACAGAAATAAAAGCAAGATATGTTGGGCTAATGGTCAGAGCTGAGAGACTTTAAACAGAACCTTTTATTTTGTGAAAATGTCACAATCTAAGTTTAATAGGAGGTTTGTTTTAGAAGCTTAAGAGTTGTTTGGTGACAACTATATTAGTTCATAAATCTTAAAATATCACCACACACACTCCCCTAAAAATAAACCAGACTCACCAGCCTGATAGTCATACAGTGCTCTGGCACAGACGCCTCTGTCTGAGGTTTCCTCCACAGTTGTTTCATAGATGTTAGTCTCCTCCACCTGTGACAGAAATGATGTTACCTTGACTTTCAGGTTTGGTCATATGGTGGAAGATAAGTGAGCTGCTAAAAGAGAAATAAAAACCCCACCGGAGCGGGTTCTTCATGAGCTGGCTCTTGAACACACGAGTTGGCAGCTGGAGTCTCCTCTGAAAAAAAGTTATTAAAAAAAAAAAAAACATGAGCACAAGTGTGTGATCAAAGCTGCCAGCAGGTGGCAGCAAAAGCAGAAGGAAGAACTCCAGACAGCATTTTTACATTAAACCAGATGACAGGGTTGGGCAACTGATAAATGAACACTTAAGCTGATGATGTATGAGATTACCCCCACCTTTCCACGTCTCCTGGGGAGGCGCCTCCTGCTCCTCATACTCACACCTGGACGGGCCATCATCCACATCAGGCTCTTATTACCCAAAACACAAGCACAGACATGCATGTACACTGTGCAACACACAAGTCCACACAGGTGAAACACCACCACCAGTCTGAGCCAAAAGGATGTTCTTAGTGTGTTCAAGATTACTGAGGAAGAAAGCTTAAAAATAATAAAATGAAAACATGATGGAAGCGTGACTAAGAAGCATTAAAGAAACTATGGACAAGATGACACAGATGCATGAGGTTGACAAATGAAACACTGAGCTTTTATTAAATGTGAGTCTGACACCAAATACTTTTGTGAAAACCAGAACACACTAACACGCAGGACTGTGTCAAAACAGCTGCCTCTAGTTTCTGTTCTAACCAGCTACACTTCAACTTTATTATCTTATGTTCATTTTCACCTGTCATGCAAACAAACATCACTTTATTATTTACCCTCTTGGATGTTCTAGCATCTAAAAGGAACTCACACCAGTTTTTAAAGCATCATAGTCTCATACTAGAAGTGTTTTGTAAAATGAACTATGTAACTAATTATGGTTGATTTTTTATTATAATTTCAATCAAAGAGCAATAGGTTAGATCTTTTCAAGTGGAGTTCTGTGGACAAGTCATGCAAAAATATTTTTACCTCGGCACCAGAATATGCATGACACTTAAAATCAATCAAATCAAAATCAAATATAGAGTTGATATCTTTCAGTATTGATGGGTAAATGGCTAGTCCAAAACCAAAGTAGATCACATTCAACCGTTTCATATTTTATGGACCATTACGCTGCTGTCCATGTCATGCTTGGTTATTTGCACAGAATTCTGGTGCAGCCTGGGACACCATGGCTTTAATTAACTCTGACATTTCAGCCACAAGCCAGGTCATGTTTGTAAATGAGAAGTGGTTCTCAAACAGTTTACCTGGAAAAATAAAGGTTAAATAAATAACTCTTTAATGTAAAACTGACAGCCGAGTAATGTTTTATCCTTCATGTTTTGTCATTCAGAAAGCTATCTACAACAGGTAAGATAATTGCTCATAACCTTTCCTCAGAACCCCACTTCCAAATAATCTAAACTATCCCTTTATCATCATCAATAAAATATATTTCTGGCAATGTTTATCAAGTATCTGCATGTCCACACAGCATTCTAAACTAATTTAAAAATAGACATTTTGGGAATATATTTTAGCATCATATACAAATGTATAAACATGTATATGAAGTTGTTTTAGTTGGAATAAATGAAGGTACTGGAGAGTAAAAATATATATTTGTGTTGCTTTCTAATATATCAGTGATCAATAAAATTTGTTTAAGTAATAAGTGCAAAAACTAGACAAGATAAAAAAAAAACTTTATGGATAAAGTTGACACAAAATTGTTATCTGTGTGGTTTGGTGTTTTGCCAACACTCCTCATCCTTCTTGTACTCTAGGGACCACTTTACAGTGTGAGTGTGTTCTTGGCTTAAGTGTTGTGCAAATATTTCACATGAGAGTGTGTGTGTGTGTGTTAAGCTCACACCTGTGGTGCGGACAGGAGAGGCAGAGCCTGCTGATACAGGAGGAGAAGCAGCTCGGCGCTGAGGGGAGCTGGCTCGCTCCGATTCGTACGCTTGCTTAGACAGAAACGGGCTGTGAAGACGCCCTGAGCAGACAAACACATCGACCACAAAGCATGCAAACAAATGGATGAGAGAGACGACAAAGAGCAGACAGAATGAACAGACGGGCTTATGAAGACAGATTTAGATGCCATTATGAAATAAAACTAGACAGTCTGATGGAAGGTTTTCAATCTGAGAAAAGACAATCCCAGTTTGGATGGAAGACTCTGATAAAAGCTAAGAAAAGTTTGCAGCTATGCGTGAAAGGCTGTTGCATTTGAAGCAAGCTGGTACAGGAAGAAGTGATTGTTTATGTTGGGAGGATACCTGGCTGAGGACTGGCAGGGGCAGCAGAGTCAGTGGCTGGCATTCCCTGCTCCCTCTGTTTGAACATCTCCCTGGGGTTCATGGCACGCTGAGAGATGAGAGACGCCGCCTCCTAGAAAAGACAAATCACAAATACAACAACTCTAAAAGTCAACACAATGATTAAAGTAGCAGTGATTGCTATTGAGAGAAAGAAAAGATTTAGTGAGTCACTGAAAGATGTCCTGAATGACAGAGACTGGAAAACAGGTGGGATTTTGAAGAGCTCAAAATTGAGCAGTGAAATACTAATAAAGAAATCCTGGAGAAGAGAAAAGAAACTCAGTTAGGTGGTAGAGATTGATTTTAGTAAAGGGGACTCACATTGGCTTTTTCCACAGACTCCCCTCTCCTGACTGCTTTCCTCTGGGTTTCCTGGTTCCCCTCCTCCTCCTGATGATGTTCATGTTAATGTTGGCAATGCTGACATTTGCTCACTTCCTGACTAAAATGCTTACAAGATGTTTGCTCTATCTTTTTTTTTGTCAGTAATCAACATAATTTGACAGAAGTAAATGCCACATCAGTCAGCATCTGTTCTTCATGTCTCTGTCAGCTGGCTTCACAGCTGGAAGTTATTTCCTCAAAGTGCCTCTTTATGAGTAATCTTATAGAGATGCTCACCCAGCGTTGTTTTTCCTGCTCTTTACTTTCAGCTTCTAGCTTCTGCTGGTACTTCCTAAGAAATACAGACAAAGACACATAAGTTATTTAAAGGCCATTATAATAAACAAGTCTGTGCTCCCCCACAGCTTACTTCTGCTGTTCGATTTGAGAAGCCCTCTCCTTGTCTCGTTTCTCCCTCACCACCGCCTCCTTGGCCTCTCTGTCTTTCCTCTCCTTCTCCAGATGCTGGCGCTCCTCCTCGGCTTTGCGTCGCTCCTCCACCCGGCGTTTCTCCTCTTCTTTCTAAAAGCAGAACGAGGAGGTAAGGTGAGCGCTGCTCTGATTTTAGGCATTGTTAAAAAGGCTGATGTCACATCAAGTGGACAAAAGCACCACTCTGAGTGTCTGTGGCCAATATGAACAGCAAAAGCACAAATGAACAAACTGACTAAGGAGAAACTTTGACTCATTTTAAAAATATTTATAGACATCAGTTGTGTTTTCAATATTACGATCTTCATTTATATGCACCTAATACAGATGTGAGGTATTTGAATGAATTAAACATGTAGATACCAAGTGTTGCTCCAATATGCACATTTTCTTTCAGCCATCATTAAGAAATAACAAACCACGGCCGTATTGAACTGGCCTGCCATACGGTGAGAAAAAAAGTCTGTTAAATGTTTTTTTATAATAAAGTTGTGCTAAATTAACTACAATGTAATTATCTTTGTACTTTCAAATTGTCTGCCATGTTCTTAGAAATAAAATGTAACCATCTAAACAATTCAAACTTACAGCCCTTTCAGAAAATGCAATAATATAATAAACCCCAAAACACATTCGGTTTACAGACTTTGCAACATAAATGTGGGTCAGTGGAGAGAATGCAAACAGAATGAACATCTAGAGCTGTAATACAGTGCATCATATGTAAAACAAGAGGAAAACTGTCTGGAGTTAAAGTTTGCTCAGTGACAATGATGCTAATTAATCCAAAAAGATGCTCTGATCAAAACTTAAGTTGAATTGTGTCCAAATTTTACAAAACAAAAAACTCTGGCTGTATTTCAGGAGGATCTAGTGGTTTTGTTGTTTCAGTGACTCATGTCTCACAAAGACAATTTCAAACAGTTTGTAAGGATGCTTCTCTGCACGCTGTGAAGTTTTGGTAGCGTACCTCTGCCTGTGCCCAGAAGTTGTCTTTATTGGTCTTCCTGATTTCTGACATAGCGTTAGTTTTCTGGTACACTGATCCCTGCAGAAAGAAAAGACTTTATTATAAGAAAATACAGAAAGATACAGTGATGTAGCCTCACCTGGCAGCTGAGCTACTAGAACACTGCAATACTTTTATTTTGAAAATAAATGACCAATGGGTTTGAATTTCCCTATAAATTGTATCTGGACTTTGCTAAAAATCTAATGAATGAAATCATGTCTTGTTTTATAAGTTAAAGCTTTAACTAAATAACAAAATTCAGTTCATTATAACAAGGGCAGCCTTTTGCACTTGTAAAAATAAAATCATTTTTGATGTCTTTTTGTGACTTCAAGTTTCTAAAACACTAAAGATTTCACTGCATCTACATGGAGCCTAGTTAAAGGCTTTTCCTCAGCTTTCGTTCTGTCAGAGATGAGAATAGGGCTGTGCATACCACAGGCCCCTGAGGACCACTGTCCTGGAAGCGGCTGGATGTTTCTTTGTGGAAGCTGTAGTTAGCTCCTGACGCTTTAGCCACCTTCTGCATGATCACGTCGGGTTCTACATCTTCATCTGCTCTGGCATTAACTGTGACATGAGCCCCCTAAAAACACACAAATAATACACAATAGCTTTTAAAGTTTCAAATCAGCATGTTAATTATCACCAGTGCATAAAGGTAACTCAAACAGAAGCAAGCAGACATCTGACACAAACTAAGCAATTGAATAAAAAATATCAACCTCCATTTGATTCAGAGTCATGTCCTTGGTACTTGATGGTTTTATTGTAAATACTGTATTTTTTGCAGAAACAGTGTGTTTACTGAAGGTGTATGGCTAATCAAGCTGCTAACAGTTACAATCTAATTGTTCTTCAGAGCCCACTTATTGTTACCTTCAGAAAATTGGCTATGGAGCTGACGTGATTTGCACATATTCCTTTCCTGGCATCATTGACTCCCTCTCCAGTCTAAAACAGAAACAAAAAAAACAAAAACAAAGAAAGATTAAAGGGCAGTTGGTCATCACAGAGGAGCTAATCAAATGCAGAATGGCTGACTGCAGCAACTAACCCAGTTAATGAGGACATATTTGGGCAGACCAGAGTTAGGATCCTGGACCCGGCAGAAAGCGTACATCACTTTTCCACTGTTGAGTTCTTCAACCAGCTCCTCAAGTCCTCCATCTGATACATAAGCATTGTGGAAAAGTTAAATGGCAGCTGTGGTTTGTTGTGTAACTGCGGACATGTTTTCCCCCCACTTTGCAAATGATGGGCTCAAAAAGCAGAGGCAAGCAATTCTTTTGTGCTGATTTTCTGGCGCTGCAACTGCGTGCCGACAGCGACGGATTCCCACACACATTCGATAACATCATGTTGACACCTTAAACTTAACGACAACAATATACACCGGTGTATTCACCTCCTTTTTCTGCCAGACGGATGTCATTACTGTTTCCCTCATAAGTGAACAAGGCCCTGTAAAAAACAACAGATTAATGTGGTTAAAAGACAACAGTTCTTGTTAAACACGAGATGTTTTGTAAATTTACTCCAAGCATGTGTGACACTTAAACTCTGCTCACACTCAATTTAAAGTAGTATAAATATTGGTATAGTTTTAATCCTCTTTTTGAAAAGCCCTGTCCAATATTTTCACAGGCTGCTTTGCTCCTGTTTAAAAGATCGACCCAACTTTTATTGCTATTTTATTATTAATTTATTTAGTGCTGTTAAAACATTAAAATAACTTGAGGGGGGGGGGGGGTTATTCTTTGTATGGGATCCTTCACGTTTGCAAAACCTTAACACTAATAAAACATTATTTTTAGACTAAAAGTGCTTTGCAAAATGAGTAAAAACTGGGGGGAAAAAAAGGACAATAGACATAGTTATAGCTTTGTCAGATTTAAGAGTTTGAAGGGGAACTCCTGCTAATATAAGACGAAATTAATGATTTTCTCTAAGACCCAATATTTACTGACTAGGAGGGTTGGAAATATATTGGCAAAAAAATAATCACGATTAATTGTGATTAATTAACATGACGAATAGATGACAATTACGCTTTCTTTTTTAAATTCTAAAATCTAATACCTAAAATTATCCTTACAAATCAGTTGAACTAACTTCTTCATTTTAGAAGGTTAAATTAGTAAGCTGTGAATTGAAACCCACGTTTTTTAAAACCAATGTAGAGTGGCAGGCAGCATATTTAACGCCATATGCCCCACGCTCAGTGTGCTCGATAGTGAGAGTGCACACAAAAATACGTCATCATGTGGCACTAATGGAAGTAATAGCAAAGTAGCAAATGTTAATTGTTGACAATTTTTCCTGATGATTAACTGCACAGTTTTGCCCAACTCTACTGACTGGTAACACACAAACATCTAAATTCAACTTATTGTGTTGTCTTGTTTCTGCAAAACACCCTGAGGTGATTTTTAATGCAAACTAGCATCACATAAATAAAATTCAGCAGATTTGAGCTTTTAGTTTGTGTTAGAAATGAAAGACCTACAATATGAGAATGTATAGTGGCACATCAGTTTTGATAACCTGTTTTAAGTCAGATATAACAAAAACTATCAGCAACAATTACCTCTCTTCTTGACAGTGACATGTACATAAACCTTATGCCTGACAATGGATATTGATGTTTGCAACACAGGATACAGAACCCAAGAATAAAATCCAAGTTTAAATGTAAGACAGGATGTGTGCAACATTCAGTCCACTGGAGCTTTGAAAATGAATTTACTTCCTATTTGTATGAACAGCTCTCCTTAGCGGAACTAAAAAATTGAGATTGTCAAAGCAAGATCACTTTTTTATTTTCTGTCAGCACAGTTTAGGAAGAAATAACCTCCACCGACATTATGTTTCAGAGTTAGTAAAAGGAGTCAGAGATGCCTGTGAGGAAACATTTTCACAAGAAGTGAAGACAAACCCAGAAGGACTACTCCCTAAGCGTGGCTCCTTTGGATTAATTAATTAAGGTCACAATTAAACACAGAATCTTACACACATATTTACAGTCTATGGTGACACTGCTATAACAATGAGTTATCTAAAGAGGAAGTGTTTGAACTAACAGAAACATATTTAGCCATGTTTAACCTCTGATATCTCACCAGGAAGTGGTGTAGTCTTTTTTTAAACTCCGTTATAATACTCAACAAAAACCATAAATACCCGTGAATCACTATTAGTTGTGAAGTTACGTGGTCAGCAGGTAACTTACCAGTCATAATTACATTTATATAACATTAACACATCCTGAATCATGGCATATTAATACACAGGTGAATAATGATAATAAAATAAAATATAAAAAAGACACTCAAGACAAAAAAAACTTGTCGCACTTGTTTCCTAAACAAAGAAAACCATAAAAAGCTGTCAACGAAAAACATAAATTTTACACTACGGGTTAAGTTTATACAGCCTATAAGGTTAAGTTACTTTGACGACTGACTCAAAGCTAGCAAACATTAGCTAACCAGCCCTTTCTCACAGAGCTAACACAGGTCTAAAAATGTCAATACTTACCAGTTTGTGTTGGATTTTTCGTCTACTACTTCTTTATAGGCGGCTGTTAATGCAGGGCCATTTTTACTGAGATTTACAGACATCGTTTTGTTGATCACAGCTAGCTATCTGGACTGCGCCCTTCCTACAGGAGGAGTGCCACTGATGCTACTTCAGCTGTGGGACGCTTGTGGCTACGTCTCTGCCGAGGTAGCCTGCATTTCGTCTGGCGTGACAACCCGGGAGAGCGGGTCTTGTAATCATTTTTTTAAATGTTGAGTTCAATAGAAACCAATAGGCTCGTATGTTCTAATAATTATTGTTGGAACACCAATGTATTACTTGAAAAAGTTGGTTGTATTTTAGTAATCCCGTTTACACGAAATATTTTAGGTGGCGTCTCACAAACGTCGTATACAAGTGAATTTATCAAACGCACCCTAGAGTTAAGTGTTAACAGGTAATCAGTGGCGCTCTAAAAACAGGCCCACGGGCATAAACTTTTTAAAGACCCCCACGGTTATTAAAATTGTTCAAAGTACTAAGGTGTTTTCTTTAAAGATTTTTTTATCCATAGTTTTATTGGTATTGTTTTTGCAGCAAATTTTACATCTGTGTTGGGTGATTAACTCCAGCTAAAATATTTAGATTGACCTAGACTCTAGTCACAGGTGTCTTTGGTCTTAAGGGCCACAACATGTTTGTTTGTTTCCCTGCTTAAACACACCTGGTTTGCAAGATTAGATGATTAACAGGCTTCTACAAAAATTAAAGAGGTCATTGAGTTACTGAATCTGGTCTGTTGGAGCAGAGAAACAGTAAAACATCAGCCCTCGAAAACCTGAGTTTGACACCCCTGCTGTTGGTTTATTCAGTTATCACGCATTGCGGAAAGGCAAAGGGAAGACATATGATAATGTTTTTCCCATGCCCGTGTGTCTGTTATTAAAATATCTCTAAACCACTGGAAATGGGACAGAACTAAAGGGGTGGGGGTGTAGCACTTGTCACCCCTGGAATTTGATTGGCCACTCCAGTTGATTGACAAGTCACACAATGTAATGTTGAAAGATGGTTGATGAGAGTAGAAAAGCTAGTTTGATTAAACATATATATTCCACCTTTAAATCACAATTTGTTTCGTTTTGTAAAGACACAAGTATTTTATAACATGTACAGTTTTTGTTACATAAAAGCTCCAGTGCATTTTGCTCAGATTGCCTATATGCTTGAACTTGCTGAAAATATTTCCAACTTGTGAGTCATTGTTTATGTAAAGGATGGGAACTTTTATTTTGATGACGACTACAATGATAACAGTGTTTGTTTGTGTGTGTAAGAAAGAGAGAAATGCGTGTGGGTTAAAGGTGATAAGAAGGTATGTCCCTTTAGGCATCAGGTTAGATAAACAGAACAGACGTTTCCTTTGTTTACATGTGACCCTAGAAAAAGCCCTTGCAACCAATTGTATAAAAGTCTAGCTCTGCCTCTGCTCTGAACAAACTTATTGAAACTGTCAGAAAGTCATTATTTAAAACTTTTATGGTGAATCCAAATTAAGATGGCTGCCCCAGCTACCCAACATTAGCCAACACAAACTTTCTATCCAACACTCTTTACAATTTAATCTGTGCCCTCATTTAAGCACTCGTTCTACAAAGCTAATCCAGACAAGTTGTTCTATGGCAGTGGTTCTCAATTCCAGCCCTTCAGGACCACTATCCTGCATGTTTTAGTTGTTTCCCTGTTCTTGAGGCCTTTAAGTTCTGCAGAACCATGTCAATCAGTCATTTATTTAAATCAGGTGTGCCAAAGCAGGGAAACATCTAAACATGGAGAGTGGTCCTTGAGGACTGGAATTGAGAACCACTGTTCTATGGAGACTAATCAGTGCTTTAAATCACTCATACACTGATGGGGCACACACATCAGAGGCAATGGGTATTCAGTGCCTTGCCCAGAGACACTTAAACGTCTGACTGAACAGCGGGGGAATGGAACCGCCAACTCTTGCATTGGAGGATGACTCCCCTAAGCCACAGCCAATCTAGAAGTACAACTCTGTCGTCATAAAATAATTTAAAGCTCTGACATGAAAGGCAGTGGGCGATAGGCATTCCTTCAATAAATGCCAGGCCTTTAATCATGTACAGTGAATCAATAAATGTTCCTAAATCAAAAGCTGCTGCTCCACACTTAGATTTTCCATCATTACCTCTTAAAGACAGAAAAAAGAAGAGACGACAATAAACCAAGATGAGCTTTATTCTCATGTTATAACAAGGTCATAAGTTGTCTTGTTTAGGTTCATGGTGGCAGATGAAGCACATTTACTCTACATTTATTTTTAGGATGTACGAAGGCTGGTTCTTCATTCCTCAAAGCCAAACATATTGGTGCCGTTCAAGCAGGTTTCCGTGTCTGTTACTAAAAGTGAATAACCCAAATTAGAGTTACTGTCATGACAGCAAAGTTACACTCAATGACATACAAAATGAGGGTTAAGGCTAGGATTTTAGTTTGAGGTTAAGCAGATGAATTGTGATAAATCCCTGATATCTGGAAATGGCTGCGAGAAGGTTCTCCAGAGTGCAAAGCATGCCAAGCTGCCTAAATAAACTCTGTTGGGCACACTGAACATGGGACGTCACTGTTGCATCACTCAAATGATTGAGGCTGCGGCGGTCATTATTGGAAGATGTGCAAATTTTTCCAATGAAGAAACTAAAGAACTCAGGTCTGGATTAAATGTAATATAATCTAAAAGATAAACATCAAAGTTAATGCTAAAGCTTCTAAAATCCATCAAGCTAAACTAAGTATAGTTTTAGATCATTCAATTTAATAATGCCTCACTATTAGAATTTTGTTCCCCTTATATGTGATTTTCCTCTTTACATTGGCAGCATCAGCACAGCGAGACACCATTTCACAAAGAACTTCTAACATTTTCCTGTAGTCACAATGAAATATTATATATGACATTAGGAAATATTACAATCATATTCAATGTTTCTTACACAAATGGAAGAGGTGGGGGGGATAAAAGCCTAAAACTAAAGTTTTCAAAAATACAGTCACAGATGAAACAGACAAAAAAAAAATGTTTTACTGTCAGTGTTAATTCCAAAATAAAAACAAGTTTGCAGACCCACCAAGGAACACGAACATAAAAAATTCACTTGTTCTGTAAAGCAAATTAAACGGCCATGGCAAGCTTTTTAAACCTAAATAACCTCGTGCTCATGATGAGCTTTTGCAAAATGTCAGTTCTGTTCAAGTTCTGGTTTTCAGTACAAGAGATGACACCTGAAGACAAAAGCCATTTCACTACAGGATAATGACAGCGTGTAAATCTCACAATGACTTTTAAAAGGTTTTCTTTTTTGAAATCCTGGAGTTCAGTAAAAATAATAACGAAGAGACCTAAAGATAAAAAAAAAAAAAAGGAACAGTACTTTTACACAGCATGTACTCAACACATTCTCTTCAAAGAACAAATGAATGTTGCTTTTCGATGAACAGAAATAAAAACTATATTGAAAGAGCAGATGATGGTGAGCATGGTTGTTTTTCTCGCTGTAGATTGTTAATGTGGTTGGGTACCTGAGAAACTGTACTGAGATGGCAAGCAGCTACACTTGATGCCAAAGAGTAGCTGTGTTTATAGCTACACAACACAAATAAATGACAGTAGTATTTTGTGTACACGAGTGATTGATGGTTATTAATAAAGGCCAATGACAGTATGTGGGGGGAGGAAAAAAACCCAAAAACAAACCAGGAAATGAACATTCACCAAATGGAGTCTGAGCCCACCGGCTCTAAACAGCAGCTCTCCAGTGTCCTCCAAACTGTCATAATACTGCTTGAATTTCATTTACTGTGGATAATAAAGACCTGTCCTTTAAAAAAAAAGCATTTCACATTGTTTCGGGGTAAAGACAGTTAGTGCCAACAGATATTCTGCTGGTGATGGCACTGTGTCATTTTGTTTTCATCAGGGAACATTCTGACAATTGCACACAGACTAAAAACAAAACAGAGAAAGGCCACTAAATACATGGAAGTACAGTAATAAAACATCCAGTGGGGCACAGATAGTACCTCTGAAAATGAACAGAGAGCAGGTCTCAAACCAAATATTTAGCATTTTTGTAACACAATATCATGACTCATTGAAAATGAAAAAAAAAAGTGTACGAATAGCAACAATGACAATATAGCAAAAGCAGGGATAATGGTTTACAGTCCGGTGTGGCATCAGGGGCTGTAAAGAAATTCCAGTATTCCGTATGGGAGTATGTTAAAAAGTCCATCAGGTCCTCTTCTGCAGATCCATATAAATCATGAAGGACAGCACATGGTAGCAGCTCAGCACACGGAAAGCCAAGCAGCACTGTACCTCAATGTATCAACTCCTTTTCAAAACGTGGGTTGTTGTTTTTGTTTGTTTGCTCTTCAGTTGCTCATTTGCCTCAAGTTACAAATCCTTTGTGGTTCTTTTGTTCTCGTTTGTATTTTATTTTCCCTGGTGTTCTCACATTGCATACTTCTGTGTCCATTCTCTTGCTAACTTGTTGTACCTGTGAAAACATGCACACGTGTTTCAAGCTGAACACTGCTAACATTAGCATGGCAGCAGGCTCTATTGAATAATGTCGTAAACGCAGGAATTTGTGGTTTGCACTCACTTTTCTCTGTCAGCTTTGTACGTATGGGCAATCTCTGGGACCAGAGGGTCATCGGGATTTGGATCACAAAGAAGAGAGCAGATAGACAATAATACTGTGAAGAAATACATCACAACATTAGCAGATACATTTATAGACAATAGAAGACAATTTAACACTTGGGAAGCTGTGACATACCTGGATTAAAGTCACTGGCCACAGTTCAGTTTTAACTTTCACATTCTGCCTTTTTCACGTGAATTAGCTCAGATGAACAGAAACATCAATTTGTATGATAATCACTGCAATATGCCTTTTATATTCACGTTTGTTGAGTCTCTTTTTACTACCAGAGAAAGTCTGAAACAATCTTGAAACAATAATGTAACTTTAAAATGTAGATTTGTATTAAATATGCTGCAGCAATATTTCTGAAACATTTAGCCTTTAGTATGAAATACTGTTTGAACACATAATTTAACTTCTCCAGATATTAAGACTTATTTCTTCAGACATTATAAACACACAGGGAAGCTGCAACATGAGCTGGAATAACCAAGCAGAAGTGATTAATAATACAATGTTGTTCCCCTCTCTCAGGAGCGGTGAAGCATGACAGCAGAAAGGTGTGAAGATGTATTATTGGACATGGTGATGTAGAGCCCTGGCCAACAATCAGCTGCCACCAGTGTGAGAGGTTATAATAGAAAGTAACCCATCATACAGTGAGTGTGTGTTTTGTCCTTCAACTCAGTCTCTCCTGTAATACTCATTAAGAATAGAGGGGTCATTTTTAAAACTCTTTATCTCTACTGAAGAACACGGTATTTAATACACAGCATATAACTATACCAATGCACACAGAAAAATATTTCCTCCCAGTACACCGACTGGACTAAAGGAGGTGCAGGAGATCGTAAGAAATTCAAACTCAAAACTATTTTTTGTTAGAATTTTTAAAAAATGTTACAGTTCAACAAAAAAGCAAACACTCAATAATATTAATTTACAAATAGACTATTGTTAGTTTATTTATTTGATTTGATTACATTGAGCTGTAACAGTCGGAATCAAAGTGTGATTACAAATAATAATTGAAATCTCAGATGAAATCTTACCTTTTGACACTGTAAGTGCAGGTGACCACTGTGACCTCAGTATGTCCAGACAAATACTTCCATTGCTGTTGATATTTGGATGGTAAATTTTTGTTGTGAATGCAACCTGGGTCAAAATGTAAAACAAAGAAAATGACAAAACAGTCAAGTATACCCAGTTAAAAGTGCTACAAGTAAATCAAACTAAACATGAAATTATGCCTAACAGACACATGGAATAGACTCATACTCACTTTTGGTGGTTTGAAGGGATAATCTGTTGGAAAATGAATGGTGAGGAAAAACACTCCACTCTGATATGGGCTGTCACTCTGTTGAAACGTAAACACAAACAAATTACAGCAGCTTTTAAACCCCACAAAGAAAACATGAATCACAGTCAGGATAGTGTGTTACTTACCGGACCCATTATTGTTGCCTGCCAATGAAACACTGAAAGTTCAAAAATAAATAAATAAAATGAGAAATTAGTAAATTTCAGCTATAAAAATATAGCAAATTAATCTATGGTGAAACTATAGTACAGACTTGAGAAAAAAAACGAATGGGTTTCGGGACACAATCAACTTACAATCGTCTCCAACGGGTCCAGCAGAGCACTGGGCAGGAGGGTCCCTCTGCAGGTCAGACAGTTCCTGGAAGGTCATACAGGAGAATGATAATCAGAAAAATTTAGCATCTCAGATTGGTTTTACAATTAAAATAGAAGTCAGTGCATTTTTTTCTCTTCTCTCTATCTACTGGCTTTCTCAACTCTAAAGTTTTGAGTTTAAACTGTAATGACCAGTTCAATTATCTGTTTATATTTAGTCCAGTATTAATTTATGCTAGTGTAGTGAGGGACGTCTTTTTACTGGAAAACTGTGATATTTAGGATCAGACTGAGGTCTCATCTGAGTGAATGACTGTGAAATGCGTACAGTCAATTCCTGATCTCATTATATTCTATTGGTGTTACAGCGTAGTATGGGGCGTGATTTGCAGCAGGAATGTGCAAACATGTCTGCTGTGTGAAAATGTGTGTAAAGCCAGAAACTTGTGATGTTTGCAATTCCACCATTTTGTGAGGAGTTTATTAGAACAACCAATAGTACCAAATGAATAAACATTTTAAACATTTGGAAAAAATGCAACAAAGATACTAATCAGAACTTTTTAATACTGAAATGTATTTATAAACGTACTAAAAAAAACAAGTTTACACAGAACAGTTAAGCAAAAAGTATTATAGAAAGGACAATCAGCACAATGTATGGCTGAGAATAGTGTACAATTCACATCACATATGTGACAAGTATACCCGGGCTTACAAAAACAGTTGCTGGTAAAGTTGGATTCACTACAGAGACATTTGGTGTCCTGATGTTTCCCCAAAACATAGCAGAACACTGATGTGACTCATCATTTAATTGAAAGCATGGGTTGATTCATGCCCTGAAGTTACATTGATCTCATACAATAAAACACATCAAGTGATGCTCAAATATGGGGAATTTAACAAGCATGCATATATAAATCATTATGTCGACAACAGAAGAAAAATAAAAAGGGGGTGATGTCCTGATAGGGCTTCACGACACACACTCAGAAAACTGTTTGTGTGGGACTCCTCTAGAGTCACAAAAGCTGATGTTAATAGAAACATTAATAGTACATATAGAGGGTACCTTGCAATTATGTGCTTTAGAGAATTGAAAGTTTTGAATGTTAAGGGGTTTTGTTCCACCGGTGGACAAAAACTGTCTGTCAGGGTGGCTGTGGTGGAGTGGTTAGGGGAGTTGTCCCATAACCGGTAGGTTGCCACCAGTTCAATCCCCCGTTCCGGCTGTCTCAGTTGTTGTGTCCTTGGGCAAGACAATTCACTCGCCTTGCCTACTGATGGTGGTCAGAGGATCCTGTGGCGCCGGTGCATGGCAGTCCCACCTCAGTCAGTCAATGTTTCCAAATGTGCGTGACTGTATGTAAAGTGCTTTGGGGTTCGGAGGGACTTGATAAAGTGCAATGTAAGTTCAGTCCATTTACCATTTTAAAGGTTTCCAGACCCTTCCAGATGAAACAGGGGGCTTTTTTTTTTTAAAACCAGGGTGTCAGATGAATTTCTCAGGTTCTTACCTTTATTATGACACCCTTAAATACATAAATAAAAAATGTCAAAAGGCTTTTTAAGGAATTTCAGAGGTGACAATGCATCAGCAGCTGACATTAACTGGACCAGGGACAAAACAATTACTTCTAAAAAAAAATAAAAAACAAAAAATACATGTGCGGAAGGCTTTGTGTTCATACACCTTATTTCTTGATAATGTAAAAAAATTAGATACAATTTACAAAGAAAAGTTTGAATATCCTTTGCACAAAAAGTGGAAAACAACCAGAAATAAGTACAGGGAATAAAACTGTTTTAAGAAATTTTTGGTTCAGAATAAGTTTCAGCATCTTAGGTTAACGATACAAGAATTTTCAAAAGGGTCGTTCAGCCTCAAGTATGAGACATGGTATTATTTTGATAATGTCTTTTCAATAATATATTTGCAGTATTATTAGTGTTACAGTCATAACACGTGATTGCAGTCAACACATACAAGATTATTGCAAATTAACACATTTGTAAAAAGTTCATAGTTCACCGATTACAAACTTAACCAAAGGGGTAAACACTTCACAAAAACAAAAAAAGAAAAATGGCACTTCAAGTTGTTAAATCAACATCAAATTCAAACGCACAATTCACACCAACACCCCACACTCAAAACAATGAGCACAAACAGCAACACACTAGCCGCTAATAGCAATCAAGCCTGTTATTTAACATCTCATGTAAGGAAGCCCATTATATAAATACACACCATGGCCTGTTCCAGTGCCCCATTTGCCATTCCATATAAGGCCACACTGACTCTAGGGTTCAATTTTGGCCACCATGAAGCAGCTGTCATTCAACAGCCACAGTGTCAGGGACAAAATAAAATAAAAACAAATGAAAATACACACATAATTCTGTGTAATGATGGCCGGCTGGTCAGTCCAGTCAACCCAAGGGCCGCTAGCATTAAAAAGCTAGCCTAACGTTGCCAAAAATAATTACTTTTACCTCAGTAAAAACACAGGACGCGTAGCACACTTTTAAAAGAAACATCGAATATTTCAGGCAAAAAAGGTCATGTTTAAAATGAAGAATTAGCTAAATGATTAGTTTAATGTAGAAAAGTACCAACAGGGCCACCGATGGTCAGCTCGCCTTCTTTGTCTTTGAATTATTTAAAAGAAAAAAGAAGCACAAAAAGCACGGAGGAAAGGCTGAATCTACTTTAGGAAATTGTTACACGTAGCTTTATCTTTAAACAGCATGCCACAACGAGACGCAAGTATCGACTACTAAGTACGTGTGACATTTCATTAAATTATACACTCACCTTCTGAATTCTTTTCAACGCCATTGCTTCAGTGGCTATGCTAGCTAGCCTGTCAGCTAACAGTTAGCACCTTAGACATACAATTTAGATTCTGTGGCCGCGTACTTTCCAAATGTCACTTGACGTATTGTTCTGAAATCACGTCTGACATCAAATAGGTTTGGACGTATGGGCTCTTAGACAATAAATCAAAGCGTGAGTTAATAAATGCTCTTTCTTTAGTCTGCTACAAAACAACCGATATATTTTGCTTTCTGTCTCTCTCTTCTCTCATCGCCTCATCTCGTGCCAGATATCGCGAGATTTGGTTCACAAGTCACGATGCGACAAATTTGTCTCTGAAGTTCCAAATAAGTTTGTTTCTCAGTTTTTAATTGTTAATCGTATTATAAAAGGGAAAAAATACACTTGCAAAGTGCCAGATTTTACCATGCGGCTAACTTGCAACCCCTGGCCGGCTAATGGTAAGACTCCTAAACTCTTTATTATTACCTTTATTTTGCAAATCCCATTGAGATCACATCTCTCTTTCAAGGGAGACCTGGGCCTGAATATGCATGTTTTTCTTTTTCCCTATGGCATAGGACACCGGAGTACCAGGGGAAACTTTTCACATATAGACCCCAAGACCAACCTGTGGCCTAGACCCTTATGGCAACTTATAGAGCTCCTAAACTTTTATATTCAGCACTATATGCCTTTACAGTTCACATCCTACTGTTTTCTGGATGATGAAACCATTTTCACATCTGATCTCAGTTTTATTACATTGGAACAAAAATGAACTTCACATCCATTTGTTTTAAACATTTTTGCAAGCATAAATAAAAAATATATAATTAAAAAAACGCATATTTTGAAATATGACTTACGCTGTATATACCAATAATTTCACAATAGTTATATTTCATTCAATGCATTCTGTTAATTCGTTGATTTTTATTTTCTTCACTGTTTTTGCTAACATCATTTCAGAAATAATGATTGACATTATTTTATTAAAATTAGCAATGTATGCATGATCATTGGGTAAATAGAGGTAGTATTCAACCATTTTTAACACGGTAATTGAAGCCAAATGTCCACAAGGTGTCGCTGTTTGACAGGAGCAAAAGAACACAAAACTTACATAAATGAATCATTTAGATTTTTAGCAATGCTTCAACTGAAGAAAATATATATTTTTTAATTTTATCATATTTATTTTTAAACCAAGCAATGCATGCTAAGACCTAATTTACTCATTTAAAGTTGTGTTTTCAAACAATGTTTTCTTTTCTGGTACAGACATGCATGACAATAGATGAGCCAAACACGTGTATTATTTACATGCGCATAAAGAATAGCGAAGGGAGAAAAAAAGTCTTTGGAATTGTTCATTCAACACCCAATCACTGTAAAGGCATATTCATTTGAGTCAGCTGCATGCTCCGGTTTCTGCACGGCCTTGTCTCGCAAAGCTGCATGAGCTTCCCTTTATATGTCTTAAACAAGGGTGAAAAAAGACCTCTCATTATTTTAGTGAGTATCCATGAATGGGTCGTAGTGTTCATTCTTCTTAAATGGCTGATTCAGTGTCAGGTTGACAATCCTATCGTCAATGTGACACTGAGAGGGGCCATTTTCCTTTGGAAAACTGAAGATTCCTTCAGATAATATCTTATTGTTTGCTCATCTCCGTGCTCTCAATGACCTGCCTGTCCTCAGGGCTTGCCAGTAATCAGATTCTGCTGGAGCAGCAGAGGTAGCAGTTTGCGTCTTGTGCAGCGTGGGGCCTTGTTTTCTGAGTTTGTCTGCTTGGAGAGGCCATCTATCAGCATGTGGTTTTCGGACACAGTCAAGCCCACACTTTGTTGTCTTTAAGTCTGGGTTCACACAGCCTCTCGCAGGGTCACCCTACTGTAGTTTCCTCTTTAATCTCAAGCCATGTCTCTTTGCTTTCTGCTGTGTAATCTGACAGCCAAAGCAGGGATTTTGCAGCTAGTAATGTTTTGTAAAAGCTCATTTGTTTGTTTCTATAAGGCAAGATGTCACAGACGAGTATGGGGAATTTCCCATTCATCCCCAGAAGATGAGTTTTTAGTTACATGGCTCTAAAGCTCTGTGTGACTCAAGGTGTGAAGAAGCGGGATGACAACACAAGTGAGTGTGAGAGCTTAGCTGACCTGTCCCCTGAAGAATTTACCCCGCAGTGGTATTATTTCATACAGACTCAGCAGGCTCTCGTGATCTGTCGTTTTGGTCACATGAAAGTTAAACTAGAATAGAAAGCACTCCACTCACCGTCGCAGTCCTGCCGAAGCAAATTCCCCTCCTTTCCTCCACTTTTTTTTTCCCGTGGTTGCCATGACGAAGCACATATGCTTATTGTCATTTTCAAAATGAACCTAAATGAGTCTCGTTAATGTCTAAATTATCCAATAAAAGCACAGCCAATTAATGCTGAGCACAGGCTGCGCTCCCAGTCCCCAGAGGTGTCCTATACCTTGGGTCAGTCTGTTTAGCTTTCTGAGGACTCTCTTATGGAACAAAGATCCATTGTTCCTGCGTACTAAGAGATATTTGTTCACTCCTTGTGTCAGTGGTCTTGATTTGATTATGCACACAGGCAATATGTGCAAGCAGTGCTCATGTTTGCAGTGAAGTCAGCACTCCGCACAATCAAATAATTCTTGAGTCGAACGACTGGAAAAAAGGCTCATTATGTATGGAGCAATCAGAGGTTCATGGCTCATTTCCTTAGCTGTGATTTGATTTTGCTTGTCAGTGTTAAGGTGGCCTTTGACCTGGAAAAGTCTCTGAATTCTGCCTCAAATCTTAGCCCTCCTTTTTAGGTGACTTTAAAGAAGGGATCAATAATCAAAAGTGAATTTTAGAGGTTTTCTAGGCTGTTAGGTGACTAAAACCTTTTTCCTTTTTTTAGTTGTTTGCTGGTTACTTGGCGTAGGGGCTCATATGACGCAATCACGTAAACATTTATAGATTTAAGGATGCTCTTATTAAATGACATTAACAAGCATGTAGGTTTTATTTTATGGGTGTTCTCATTAAGAAGGAGGGGTCCACATAAAAATACTTCTTCCATTTTGTTATTACCACATTATGTCACGTCACTACCTGCAAAATAATGTTTTCATACAACTTAAATGTGTCTGACAAGTAGCAGAAGTGGGGTTTGACATTCTGCAAATTAACGAAGAAAGACAATTAAATGTTGAATTTGTTTAGAGGCATTCAAAAAGAAAACAGTGTGTAACGGAAACAAAACTTTTTTTTATGTTTGAGTACGTTTTTATTCACATGGAAGAGACCAGAAAAACAGAACGTACGAACATGGTTTATTTTTTGTTGAGTTTCAGAGACAGTAATTATGAATTTATACCTGCAACGTGAAGGTGGACGATTATGGTTTTGCCTGCCTGTGTGTGTGTGTGAGTGTGCATGTCACATTTATAGCTAATGACCCTTTGAATACATACAATAAATCTGCACATAAACACTAGATGTACATCTCCAACTTTTTGAGTCACCTTAATTCAAGATGGCCGCCACAGCCAGATGACCCTAAAAATATTCCTCTCAAAAAATGTTCATTTAGAGATGCTAACCTAAAATCTGGTATGGTCGTAGCTAAGACTGTTCCCCAACACATATGCTTTAGCAAATTCACAAGAGCTTTGTTTAAAAAAGTTGTCATTAACTATTTGTAGTCAACTCTGTCTGTTAACAAAATATCTCAAGAGCCACTGGATGGATTTTAATGTAACTTTCAGAAAGTAATCACTTGAAATACACCGACAACTGATTATCTATTAGAGTTCATTCAATTCCAGTAGGACACCATAGCTAAACAGCTTTAGCCAACAGAAAACATATCTATAATTCAATAATTTACTCAGATATTGAGATATAATTTGACGTGGTAGTGCAGGGGGCTCAAACTCAGTTATTCAAGGGGGTAAAATTCAAAACTTGGTCCAAGCCAAGGGCCAATTTCTGCTAATACTTACTGAAAAATGTTGTATAACAAATATCATTTTGAAAATACATAACCAAACAGATTAAAATAAAAGAACAAATTTAGAAAGACTCATCATTAGCATTCATTTCCTCTGCCTTACTCTCTCTCAACAACCTTTTCATTTATTATTTCTTAAAAACATATTTTATCAAATCCAGTAAAAATTAAAATATCCTCACTAAAACGCAAATTATTTGACTTTAAAATAAAAAGAAAGTACAGAAAAAAATTGTTAAAGTCAATTCTCTGTTCTTTCCACATCAAAATTAAATATTGAAAAATTCAAACTTAATTCTCTTGAAAGTTGCCATGAGAACACAGCAAAAATGCCAGTGTTAATTTAACAGCCGCAGTGTTAAATTTCAGCACCAACAAAGTGTCTATATGTGTCCACACTTGCTGGTGTTAAAATAACATTTGTGAAAGTGTTAAATTTTAACAACAACCAAGTATAATGGAGTCACTCTTCACTCACCACCTCTCACTCAAGGTGTCGACTGATGATCAATAAGATAAATTTAAACTTGACCAACTTGATCAAACAGAACAAGAAAACTAACCAGAACAACTCATTTTTACTCTCATGAACTTCTTTAATAGTCATAAACATACAAACAGATCATTTCTACAAGATTACCCAGCATCCAGTGCTGAGAAAATACTGGTCTGTCTGACATATGGCAGACTTAACAGTGGGCGGAGCTTATTTAACACTGTCCAGTGTTGATACAACACCAAGGAATTCAACACTGTGAATTAACACCAACACTGGGTGTCAGTTTACTCAGAAAGTGTTAAATTAACACCAAATTGTTTAACACTGAAATTTTAACACTCCTGTTTTTGCTGTGAAGAATGCACTAAATACAGACACAAAGAGAAACCATAACACATTTTCATATTTAAAGTCTTACCTTTGGGGCCTGATAAAATGTTAACAAGGGCCAGATTTGGCCCACGGGCCTTGAGTTTGACACGTGAGTTAGTGCCTTTCAGTCATTTATAACACACTGCTGAGCATGACACCTCCCAAAACGTCTAGAACTCTGACATTTTTCAGCAAAAGAATGATCCTTGTCTAATGCTAGGCTTTGAATTCTTCAAAATATGATTAAAAGATTATTTTATTTTTGTTCTTAAGTGATCATCATTATTCATCGTGACTTCAGTGAGAGTCAAACAAATGAGATCAGATCCAGTCCCTGAGCTGGTCCCATCTGATACACCCTCATCAGAGGCACATCATATGGAGCACAGACAAAACCACACATACTGTCATAAAGAATGCGTAATCCTTTGGGGTTGAGCGCTTACAGAGCAATCCCCCGGAGCCCACTGTGTCTCTGTGTTGCACCACACTTCTGTCAGAGTGATTGACAGCTCTGGAAACAGTTTAGCTGCGCTGCTTTTGCAATCTTCAGCTCACATAGGTAATAACTAATGCGAAGTGTTGACTAATGCATTTAGTGGCGACTCCCCCTAATCAAATGTTTTCCAGCTGTTTGCTCTCTGATGATGAATTCAGGTTATCCCAGTTTGCTGAGCTTCCTTGAGAGACAAAGGAGGGATTTCCTCTGAAACAGACAGACAGTGGCACCAACAAAATGACTATTTGAAATAGAAAATTTGATAAAATGTAAACTTTTTATCTGCGGCTTGAAGCAGGAGAACACGGCAGCTGGAGCAACATGAACATGTTTCTACAGGCAGTGTGGGACAGAAAGAGTACAGAATATTAATGAATTAAGATCTCTGTCATAATGTACATGAAAGGGAAAAATCCCTCTTTTTACAATAATAGTTGTGGCAAAAAAATCTGCTACAAAGTCATGTTTTTGCAATAGATGTAGTTTGTTGTTAGCTTTGTCTTGCTGAAATATGCAAGTTCTTCCCTGAGAAAAAACTTGTCTGGATGGGAGCACAAGTTGTTCTAAATCTTTTTTGTACTTTTCTGCCTTGATGGAAATTTTCCTGGTGTGTAAGCTGCCTGTGTCAGAGGCAATAATGCACCCCCATACCATCAGAGAGGCTAGCTTTTGAACTGTGCTAATAACAGTAGATGGTCCCTCTCCTTTTTAGTATAGATGATGTGGCATGGGGTTTACAAAAAATAATAAAAATCTAAGTTTCAGTCCGTTTTAATTGACCTCTGACCCAGAGAAGATGGCAGCATTTCTGAATGGTTTTCACCTGGTTCTACTGGAGGTTTCGTCCTGTTAAGGGGGAGTTTTTCCTCTCCGCTGCAGCAGGTGTGCTGCTCAGGATGGTAGACTGTGACGAAGCAAAGATTTGACACAGTCTGCTGGCTTCTTTAGATTTTTTTTTTTGTGTACAGTGCCCTGAGACATCAATTGTTGTGACTTGGCGCTATATAAATAAACTGAATTGAATTGAATATAGCTTCTTATTTGTGTGATAGAGCTTTAACCAGCATTTGTGACTGGCCCTGTGAGCTGTAAAGTGATTTGTGAAAGTGTTTCATTTTTTTTGTGCTGACATGACATTTTTAAATGACCTTATTGTTTCCTAATACTAGCATGATGATAAATCCTAATATAAACATCTGATGTGCTCACTGCGCTCCATTGTGAATAACACATCATTCCATTGTTGTCTGTTTTACGCAAAGTCCCCACTTGGTCAGAAATGCGGTTGAACAAGAACTGACATTGCACAATCTCGCACGTGCACACGCTTCTTTTCAGAAAACGGGAGACTCTTAAAGACTATCCGCTGCTCTGCGCTTCAGCTTTTGAAAATCTGCCACCTGTCGTTTGGCAGGAATTTCTTTTTTTTTTTTTACCATGCAGAGGTGTGTAGTTTGCCTCTGGGATTGTGTGAGAAAGTAAGTGTCTGGGGCATGAGTGGGGGGCGAGGGTGGGGTGGGGCCCGGCTGTCCATCCTGCTGCACAATAAACAGTTTGTTTCCTAGGAGCACCCCTCGTGTTCCTGTTGTTGGCTCCATCGCCGCTCACTGGGAAGCGTCCTGGCCTCTATTGTCCGCAAGGTCAGAGGTCACAGGATGCTCCTATAAGCCCAAAAAGGGGAGGTAAGAGGTTGGATAGGGAGGCTTGATAAAGAATTACCACCACCCCAATACACACATATACGCACACACATGCACACTCCCATTAAAAAAAAAAAAAAAAGAATAACCTCTTGTCACAGCGCCTTTTATTTGAAATCAAAGTGATTATCAAGAGTTCTGAGAAATTAAATCAGAACAAAGCTCCAGCTGACAGTTTCATCCTGAGAATCCTGACTGCCTCTGGTTCTTTTTTTTTTTGTGTGTGTTTTATGAATATCACGAAAGCTGCTAAATTCAAGCTAAGCAGCAAAAATGTTAATTGTGCAAGAAGTGTTTGACTGTTCTCTTTATGCTAATGTTTATTTTTATAACGTGGAGTCAAAAAATTAGAAGTGACATGCAGAAAATCCTTTGTTACTCTGATCTATTCTTGTGAAGTCACCAAAAAAATCCTAATAAATAACAAACGGCTTATGTTTGCTAACCTAATGCTGCATTGCTGTGTTTCAGTCTGGGTCGAGCAGTTATTCATCCAGCATTTCATGTGATTTTTATTCACTAAAAATGTTGAGGTGTAATTTGATTAAAAGTTAAATTTGATCATTTAGAGGCCTGCAGTCCAGGCTTTAGTTTGCTAAATGAGAAGAATGATCCTCCAGAGGTTTACAGGGACATGTTTATGTTTGATATGGATTGTGCATTGTATTATCTTAGCTTCTATTTGCACCTTTTTGTCTTATTTGTTCTGTTTCAGGGATCTCAGTTGCAACAACAAAGCCCTCCCTCTTCATCTTCCTCTCAGTCCCTTTAGTAGATTTTCACTCAATAGACATTGGATTACGACTGAGTTTTTCAAAGTGCCAAATATAATGTCAGCTGTGCAGAAGTGAAACCTGACTTTACTAAGTCGAGAAATGTCCCCAGCAGCACGTTACGTAGCCTCTTCATGATATGAATCTATTATTTGTTTTTGCAAAAGGGAAATAAACCAAACAAGTTTTGCTTGTTTGCTTGAACTCACCGGGCTATTTCCTCATTTTAAAGTCAACTTTTAAGAATGTTCCATTACTTTAAATTGAAACCTTTTTTTTTTCTTTATGTCAAACCGACAAGATTTATATTCAGACGTTCATTTCTGACTTCAAATAGCTGAACGTGTTCTCTGCCGCCGTCTTTGTCAGTCAGACCGACACTAAACCCCCTCACCTGACTCCGTTAAGTCTTTCAGGTAAAGACACCTGTAGGCCAACTTCCTTGAAAAGTAGACTGATTTGCTTCTCTGAATTTCTTCATGTGTGTCAAAAAAAGAAAAAAGAAAACAGGAATAGATTCCTGCATATTTCTTTCACAAACTGCAATTGTTTTTTTTGTTTTTTTTTGCTTATTTTTGATAGTAGACTAACAAACAATAGAAAGAACTGGAATTTACCAACACTGTGCACTTCAAATAACTTTTAGAAAATATTCACCGGATGCACATCTACAACCAATTAACTTTGGAGTCAGCTGGATTCAAGATGGCTGCCAAACCCCTCAGAGAACAAATGTGATGTGAGTTTAGCTGAGAATCTTTCACTTTGCTTAAAACTGATGCATTAGCTGTTTGATCCAACCCCTGTTGGTCTGTTAGCAAAATATCCACCATATGGTCAACTGAAGAAGCAAACAAACATGACTTTAATTCAGTCATTTTTACAAATACTGAGTTAGTGTAGCAGCTGAGACTGAGCCCCATATATTTTGAGAGCTAACAGATTGCACATGATCTTTGTTTAAAATGTCGCCTTTAACTATTTAGATTCAACACTATTTGCAAAATATCTTATGATCCGCTGGATGGATTTTAGGGAAACTTTCAGGAAGTAATCACTGGAAGTAAATCTAAATCTGATTCATTTTTCAATCTAAGCACAGCTAATCAACTGAGTCAAACTAAACATGCCTTTAAGAACAGTGACGCTTTTCTTTCTGTTATTTTATTTCATGTTAATCAGTGAATGTTTTTTAGTCTGAATCTGTTAAGCAGTAAAAAGTGAGCCGCAGAAACACATTAAGTACTGTTACTAATTGCAGCCTTTCTTTGGCGTGCTTGTGGCCTTTTAATATTCTTTGCTGCAGCCATTGTTAAACTGAAGACTTCTAGGGTCTGGCGTAAAACGAGAACGTGACAAAGGTAACACAAGAGGCAAAAGGCCGCAGCACATCTTTGTTTTCAACCGTGGGCAATTCAGAAACTAATTCTCCAAGTTTAGGTTACATGTTATGAATCCTCCTGGAGGCCCGACCCTCACCTCGCCGTGCCCCGGCAGATCGGGTTAGGAGTTCGTCTGGCACGGGGATGTGACAGCTGGAAACGGTTTGAGGATCTCCAGGATCCTTTGTTTTTCCCGGCACACGCTGCTGGGACTGAACGGAGCACATGTATGCTGATCCGTGGCTGTAATGTTGTGCTTTGAATTCTGCCACCGATAAGGACATTTTTTTAACACACACTCACACACACACCCTCCCCCGACATGTAACAGTCTCACTAGAGGCACGCAGGTATCTCTGCAAAGCCGTCGCTCTCCCAGTTAATTGGCCTCCTCCGTGGTTTGAGCACTCTGACCTATCAGGGGTTCATTTCCTGACCTGTTGTGTTTCTAAGTATGCAACAGGGGCTTTGGCATAATTTGCACTCTCACTTCCCAATCCTTTTCAGATGGTTGAGGAGAGTGGAGGGAGGTGGGCTTTTCCTTTTCTTTATGACCAAATAAATCTGACTGGTGCCAGAAAAAAAAAAGGGGGGGAGGATTAAAATTCCCCATTTGCTGTCTTGAGGAGCCCAGCTGCACCGAGCTGTTTGTTTTCCACTGTGCAGCTGCACAGTTGAGCATTGCAGAGAGGTGGTTCCAAAGCATAACAGTAATGATTTATTTGTGTTGGCGCGTACCGTCCCAATCACTTCATAACGATTGTATTGTGACAGTGAAAGGAAATCAAAAAAAACAAAAGGCAGGTTTATGTGGTTAAACCTGCCTTTTGTTTCACTCCTAAATGGTGCTATGTGACTTTACAGCAACTTTAATCCAAATCCATTTCACCGGAATAACATTTATCATAAAGTCCCAATGAGACTACTTAACAAAGCACGCGTGTTTTCTTTGTTCGAGCAGCTTAAACCCGTCGATGCTGCAGAAATCGAGGTGTCGATGCCCTTCGAGATAACAGGGGGAAGAAATGCGGCGCAGCAGGTAAGACATGTCTGTGAGCAACATCATGTGGGTTGCTCGGGCGATGCTCGGTACAAGCTGTCTGAATGTAGATGAGCGTGACGGCCAAGCAGCTTTCTGAGAGTTTACTCTTTTACCTGAATGCCATCGCTCATACCTGCCATGACTTGAGGAAGAGAAGAAGCTACGTTTTGCCCTCAGCTATTCTAGTGCAACTTTTCTTACAATAACACAGAAACAGGTGCATACTGTATGTTTATCTTTAATTTCTAATAATTTAGCATGTTGCTTTTGGCACGTGTCTTGCAGTTATTAAAATATAATTTTTTTTTACAGGAGATCAATGTTGAAGTGATCAACTTTTGGAATTGTTTGCTTCCAGCAAGTGCAACCTTGTCTGCATCTGCAGCTCCTTCACTCACACGCCTCCGCTATTTTCTTTAGCTGTAGATATTCAAGTATGACTCAATCACCAGTGGAGGTTTACGCAGAGAAACTATGAAGCATACAGATGATGTTTTCCAGGCTCTGGCTGTATTTTGAACACACTCTGGATAGCACGTGGTCAATCGCTCAGAGCAATTCATCAACTTATAGCCATTTTCTTTCTTCCATGACAGGCATCCTTAATCACGGTTCCTGCAGATCCTTAAAAAGTCTTAAAAAGCCTTGAACTCATCAATCCAAAAATAAGGCCTTAATTAGCCTTAAAATGTATTAAAGCAATCTTAAAATCTTAACACATTGTAAGTAGGATGATTGTATTTCATCTCAAATATTAATTGGTAACATTTTTTTCTGTTCATCTGAGCAATGAGAAGTTCATTTTGTAATATATTAATAATGTTGTTTTTTTTTTAAATGCATTAACTGTTCTTACAAATTTTGATGTCACGGGCACTTAATGTTTCATCTACAGCAAATTGGGCTTAAGACCCAACTGTGGATCCTAAAACATCAAATTTTGGGTCGTTAAACTGACTTCTAAGAATGTTTTTGTTATATTTGACAAAAAATCAGTTAGATGTGGATAAAAACAATTGGTCTATTAGCAATATTTGAATACTTTAGCCAAAATACTTTGATTCATGAGTTTCTGCCACAGTTTTATTTATTTATTTTTTGTCATTTGTGTTTATTATGAAATTGGTCTTAAATTTAATTTCAGTTGGCATTAAAAAGTCTTAAATTTAACTTGCTTTAAACTGTAGGAACCCTGTTAATTGAGTTGGCTCCAAAGGTTAATCAGTTGTAAAAATATATCCAGTGCCTTTTGTCTGAAAGTTTCATTCACTGGTTCTTAAAATATTTTGCCAACAGACAGGCAGAGTTACTGACAAAATGTTAAACTCAGGTCTATTGTGACTACGTACTACTCCAAAGTTTTGGTCTATTTATGTAAAACTAACTGAGGTGGTCACTTGGCTGTGGCGGCCATCTTGAACACGCAGGCACGAACAAAAACATTATCGTTCGCCGGATTTTCGGCGGCGGGTGACAAGAATAAGTTATCCATGAGAAAATCGGAAACCCCTGTGGACTGAGAACAAGTTTGCCTTTTCCTGTGGATACACAAAGACAAAAACCAGCAAGAACACTAAAAATATGCAAACGACTTGTGGTGCAGTTTCCCAAGGCCAGAGAGAGGAAATAGACTGACAGTTCCTCCCTGACCCCTTCACTAACCCCCTCCGGTAACCTCCTAACAACCCCTCAGGGGATCCTGTCTTTATGTGTAAAACAGACAGTCAAAAAAGCGTCCTGGAAACTCTAGAGCCACGGAAAAGGAGGGGATGTGTGGAAGCTCGGTCCTCAGTCGGTGGATAATCTCACAGAACGGTACCTGCAGCTCCATCGTTGTTCAGAAAGTTTAAGCAGCCTCGGCGGTGTGAAAGCTACCTCTCATCCTGAGTGTGTGCTGCAGGCTGTGATGTTGATATACAGGGCAGGTGCAGCTGCTGTCTGCATGTGGAACCCCCCCACCCCCCCACTCAACAAGCACACACACACATCCACACACACAAACAAAGCTTGGATGTCACAAGACAGGGTTATTTGGACAAAGACAAATCTACCATTTTCTTTAATATCTCTGCAACAATCAGCGCGGGGCTGCTGAGTTAACACAGGGCCCACAGAGACGGAAACAAAGGCTGGATTCTTCTGGCTCGAAGATGGCGATGGGAAATGGCAAGGATGCCAGGGCTGATAAGTGACCGAAGGGGCTCGAGTTACTTCCAGCTGTCTGCTGCCTTTGCATGCCTCTGCAGAAACGTATGGTTCACACATAATGGAAACCATTTCATTTGCGTAACGCTCGTAAAAAAATCCGGAGGACATATTAAATAAAGTCAACAGCCTCTGACACTTGGGCAGGCCTTATATCAGTGGAACTAATCTCCGGTCCTCCGAGGAGCCGTTCGACTCATCGTCAGCTGAGAAAACACACACAGTTGAAAACTGACCTTGCAAGAAGCTGACTGGATCAATAAAAGGCCTTGAAGGAATGCACAACTCCTGGCAGCTTCCTTCACAGAGTCTTAAACTCGTCTAACGTTGAGAAACAGTGGAGTTATTGCCTTTTTGGTCAAATCTTCAAAATAAGATGAAGCACAATCTCCCACAATATTGCAAAATTCTTTGCTATGCATTAATGCTTGGCTTATGTGTTGGGGATGACTCTGAGCTACCACTCCAGCAAACTTGAGCCTATTATCTGTCAAACTGGTTGAGTTAGAGACATTTTTGTGTTTGATAAAAACAACAAGCTGTGGTGTCCATTTTGAATCGCATTGACTCCAAAATGAAATCAGTTCTAGATCTTTATTTAATAATTACCTTATGAGAGTTTTGTTAAAATCCATCTAGTGCGTTATGAGATATTTTGCTAACAGACAGGCAGAGTTGACTGTAATAGTTAATATCAAAGTTTTGAAAACAATTTGTGCTGTCAGTAAGCAGTTAGAGTATGTGCTGTGGGTCTCAGCTACTACTGCCCAAGATTTTAGCTCAGTATCTGCAGTAACAGTAAGCTGTGGCGGCCATCTTGCATGAGGTTGAATCTAAAGGTTTATGGGTCATAAATATTAGTATATTCAGTGATTATCTTATGAAGGTTTCATCAAAGTTGGTCTACTGGTTCATGAGATAATTACAGGCCTTTCACCTCTCAGTGATGATAAAATCAGGAGAATATCAGGATACCTGGATTCAGCATCTGGAAAAAGTCTGACTCAGGTCTTTGAGACAATTATGGTAGTTAGGCTGTAACACTGAACATAGTAAAAAAGTGTCCATGAGGACTTGTTGGCATTGTTGGCTCTGATTGTTTTTTTTCTCTCTCTCTCTTCATAATAAAACCCAGATTTCCATAAGAACACAGCAAAATGAAAAATGTGTTTGTCTTGTAATAAAATAATAAAGAATTAAAGTGAACATAAACCCAAGCTTGTAAAAGACTATTACTGTTTTTTTTTTAATACAGGCTGTATTTCTGTGCTATAAACTGAGTTACTCTTAAAAAAACACACACACAGCTAGCGCCACTCTGCATTAGCATCACCTCAATACCAGTGAGGGCCTCTTCCTGTCCATTTGGAAAATATAAGTACATTTTGAAGCTGCAGCACACTCCAAAAAGGAGAGTGCTTTTGGCAGGCTTTGAAGTTCTCGGAAATAATGCTGCTTAAAAGCATCCTCCGCAACACAGAAAAACATGAACATGGATTTCAGACGAGAGGTGTGAGTGAGCACTTCATAGCAGCCATGTAAATTCTCACTGAAGGATTTGGTTTGATGTTTTTTTTTTCTTTTCTTTTCTAACGTCCTTTGTGTAAAAAAGAAAAGATGGATTTGTCTTTATTATTAAGTCTCATTATCATGATCATTCATTCGTTTCTTAAAGGAGACTTTAAGAAAGGGTTACTTTATCATCATTTTAATGCAATCATATAGAAAATTTCCATTCCTTTTTTATTTTTCTTCTTCTTTGTAAAAAGATATGACAAATGCAACAAAACACCCGGACAAAAGAGAAAGGCAGGAATAAAACTTTGCATCAGTCTTTTATTTTCCCTTTCTCTGCACAGTTTAGTGTTTCAACTACACCCTTTAGGCAGTAAAAACTGTCATCTAATCATATCCTCGCACAGTCTTAAATGCCACATACGCCCATGCCAGCCTGGAAAGGGGACCTTTCTGCGGATTAGAACGGATATGAGGTTATTTTTGTGAGATCTATGATTGCACGAGACACTCCCGTCCAGACTTAGTGTGATGACTGAGGAGGTGAGCTAATATGTTGTGGTGTTGATGCAAAAGACTTGTGTAAGTTCAGCCCTTTGGCTGAATAAACAAAAATTCAACTTTTTATGTTCTATAAATCCTCTGGCACACACTGCATGACGCTGTTTTTATGGCCTGCCATGAACAAAAAACACACCTGTGACAACCCAGGATGGATTTCTTAATGAACTTTTTATCTGCTGTGAGTAAAAATGTAACTAATAGAGAAACCACTTTTCTGTGAAAATGCATAGTTACACCTGAGTGCTGAAAATGACTTGTTAAAACCAAAAGAAGCAGCTAAAATCTAAAATAAGCAACAGGCTAGAAAGTGTAAGATGCTAAATGATGGCTAAAAGCGATAAAGGGAAGGCTTGCCAAAAGCTTAAAACAGCTAAATGTTAGACAAAAAACAGCAAGCTAAAATCTAAAGTAGCAAATGGCTAACTAGAGACCAAAAGTAGCAAAAATAACTGCTAAAAATAGCAAAAGCCTTGCTAGAAGATATAGTGTAAAAGGTTGTCTAGAACTAAATATTCAGTCTCAGAAGTGTATACACTTTATATATTATGCGGTGCAATGATACAGAAAATTCACGATTGGGTTCAATACTTTAGTCTCACTGTTCAAATAGTTTTCAATACTGAAAGGAGAGATTTCCATGCCCTTCTTAACTTGTATTTTATATAAATTGATCATGAGCATTTGTTTACAGATTTTAAATTAAACGTTGCTGAACCAGCAAGTTTCTCAGTGGATCTGCACTCGACAATGCAGCCTAGGTAAATATAGTCAAACAACAAATCTCCGCAAATGTTGCTCTGTTTTTGTTTCGATGCCACACACATGCCGACTCAGTATTTGTACGATTAAGAAAAGGGAATACTTTAATGTAGAAATGATTTGTTTTGTTTTTAATGCAAAACAGTACAATAGCAACATTTGTAAGCAGTTGTGTTAGCAGACAACAGGGCAGAAACAGGACAATGATGTCACTGATGATGATGTGAGTCATTAGCATGTAAACGTAGCAAAGAATTTAAGGACTTTAAGAGAAGATTTGTTAATATTTAAGAGAATTTGTGATGCAAATCAGGAAAACAGCTTATTTCTGCATCCATAAATTAAGTAATTAAAAAAAACATCATGATTTGGTTGTCATTATACCATATATTCAAAAAACAGATCTTGTGGCATCTTTATTTAAATATTTGATATGCAGTGTAGCAGATGATGTGCTTCTTTTCAAAGAACTTGCATATCAATAAAAACATAGCACACATTTCCAAAAGACCCTGTTATTTCCCCATCAGAACACTTCAAATGTTTCACATTTTAGGACGCTGCAGTTTCAGCTTCTGTAATCAGTCCAGATTTGAAGAGAACACGTTTTCCACTTATTCCTTAGAATTCAAGATGAAAAGAAGAAAAAAAAAAAAGAATGAAATGAAGACATTCGGAGCAGCTCTCTGCTCCAATGAAAGAACATGACTTTGGAACGCTTCAGAGACAATCGAGTGAAATCTAAATCTCCTGAGTTGAGTTAGAAGCCCCACATTAGCACACTGTGTGATCTGACATGTTCTCCACACACTTCCTCTGGTATTATTAGAGAACTTGACAGGGTGGATTTGGCCTGGCAACACATGTTGGACACACTGCAGCAGATCATAGAGAAGACAGGGGAACTGCTTTACTGGTGGGGGTGAGAGGGTGGGAATTAGTGCTGAATTAGGCACCACTTTGATTGGAAACTGATTGACCGATGGTTGGCAAAACATGAAAGGATGACCTTGAATTCTCCAACGCGCACATGGATTGGCACACGGCCTCTTCCTCTCTCCATCTCTCCTGGACTCTGTCTTTTACTCTCTCCATCAACCACACACACATGGAGCAGCACACAAACATACACTAGCAAGAACACATTTCACGTATACATGTGTGCTGCTGGCACACGCCGCGGCTCTCCGTCTCTGCTTTTTTCACACTTTCTTTTAGTGAGAGAAAAAAGAAGAAGAAGAAATCACTGCACAGTCACGTACGACGTGCCAGAGTTGTGAGAGCAACTTCAAAGTAAGGCAGATGCAGGGACAGCACCCTCTGAATAAATTTTCTGGCCACCAGTCGATCTGCCCCCGGGCTAAGATTGTGGCTGTTCGCATCTCTCCTGACCCCTCATCAGCTCCCTGTTACATCCCATCTAACTCCAACGAGGCAGCCGACGGGGGGAGCAAACGATGCAAAGAGAGATGAAAAATTTAGAGGAATTAATTTTCACCAAACAGTAGATTATCGGATTATGCGAAAGGTCAAAGTGCAGCAATGAGAAGAAAAAAAAAAGTTGTCACGAGGGACTAGAGTAAAATTTTTCTTTACAACCACCAGTTTTATTTCTGAACTCCCAAACCAACAAGTGCTTGAAGTGATTCGTAGTTGAAACTGTTGCTTTCTCACTTGAATAAAACATGACAGATAAACTGGATTATTTCTCACTGTACTGTTACAGAACAACAATCTACTTACTGCATGCCAGTGGTGCTTTGTAACACACTGTTCCAACTGGTGTGTGTGTGTGTGTGTGTGTGTGAGGTGTCCTTATTCCAGAGATATTCCTGTCGAGCAGCTGCCTCTGTGTGTCGTTCTTTTTTTTTTTTTTTCTGCGTTGACTTGTTTTAATATTTGATTTCTTTATTAATCATTTATAAGGCCATGGTGGATGAGCACTGAATATTTGTAATCCCACCTGCCGGGACAAAAGGGGGGTTTACATCAACTTTGACGTGTGGTACGTTTAGTGGAAAAATAAAAAATCATTGTTTTGCATAAGTTTTAGGTGTAAAAAGAGCGGATTGTGAAGGTATCGAGCGATGTGGGGTTGAATTATGAAAGTGGATGAAGAAATGTATTTGGTACATTCTCTGCATTCTGATCCCCACCACCACCACCCAAAACATACACACATGCATACACACACACACACACACACAAACAAAACAATGATGTACTGCCCTGGGGCCAAATCTTCACCAGTGTGTGTGTGCACACATGCAAGTGCTGCAATGTGTGTTTGTGTGCATGAGATCCCCTCTATTACTGAAATTCATAGAATATTCTGTATGCGGCTGCACTATATATCGCTTTAAACTGAATACAAATACATATACAGACACACACACGTACACACACACACCCAGAAGGAATCTGGGGATCTAATGAGGCCCATGGAGACACCGCTGAATTGTCAGTCAACCTTCAGCTCGCTGACACACAGTCAACAACATCAATGACTTCTTTTCTTAAACAAGAGCAGCCTGTCGAATGGCATCAGCAAAAAAAGAAAAGTGTGAGGTCCACTGGCATTGGACTGACACAGTAGGTGAAGCTGGAATGAGGAAATGTTCTAAAAAATAACAATAAAACTGCTAACTTGCTTGTGCTGGAAAACTTTTTTAGCTTTTCTTGAGCCCACATCATTTCATATCTCCAGTTTCTTTTTCCCCTCCCACTGGTATGACAAAGGTTCAGAAGCAAGTTGCTCCACGAGAACAAAAGAAAAGAAAAACATAAAGATGTTGTAACTACTCCCCCCCCCCCCCTGTCCTTCCAAGACTGCTTGCAAAACCAGGTCAACAATCCTGTTCCTCAAACCAACAATGGAGCAACGTGCTTTCAACCTACAGAGGGGAGAGGGATAAGAGTAAAGTAAGGCAGGCATGTCCCATCACAGGGAGGGCCTATAGCTGCTCCTGTTGCCTCACTCCTGTGCCTTCAGTTGGGACATAATAGGCCCTGCTTATCCCAGGTGTTAGCGCACATTGTCCTCCCCGCTCCTGGACGCAGACATGCAATTTACGCTGAGGCAGCGTGTAATTTTAGAGTTTGTCACTAAAACCTGTGTGGCCTGTCATCTTTACGGTGATGGAGGCAGTGTGGTCTGCGGTGGAAATATCATACTAAGAGTAACAATAATTCAAAATTCAAAAATACTTTATTGATCCCAAAGGGAAATTAGATGTTGAAGTATAGGCCCAACTCATTTAACTAGTTATTGTAGATGATGATGGCTGTGGGCAGGAAAGAGAAGAAGGAATAATAATAATAATAATAATAATAATAATAATAATGGGAGAAATAACATTTTCAGCAAAAATCCAGTGTGAATGCTGACTGATGAGTGATAGCTAAAATTTGCTGAACTCTAGCTAAATGTAGCAAAATGCCAGCTGAAAGCTAAAATGCTAGCTAAAAATATCAAAAAGTTTTCTCAAATCTAAAAGTCATAAAGGCTACCTCAATGCAAAAATTAGCAAATGGCGAGCTAGAGGTGGAAGAAGAGTAGCTAAAAGCTAGTAACGAAAGAATAGCTAAAATTTAAAGCTATCTATTTTTTTTTAAAGATTACCTAAAAGCTTATAATAGCAAAAGACTAGCTGAAAGCGAATTGTAACAGAATAGTAGCCAAAAGCTAAAAGTAACAGAATAGTTGTTAGGACCTTAAGGTAGCAAAATGGCAAAATCTGTGTTTTAGCTAAAATCTAAAAGCAGAAAAAGTAGCTATAGCTTAGAATACAAAAGGCTAAAGCTAGAAGAGTGACAAAATCATAGCTGAATATAGTTGAATTGTAGCTAAAACTCATTGGTGCTAAAATGCTAGTAAAGCTATAGGTAGCCAAATTCTAACAAAATTTTAAAAGTAGCAAAAGGCTAACTAAAAGTAGCAAAAGGCTAACTAAAAGTAGCTAAAAGCGAACTGCAAATTAAAACTCCTGTAAGACAGAAGAGGCCGCCTGAAGCAGATTTCGAGAACATTGTTTTTGAATGAACTGAATGTTTTTCTGTGGGCTAAATATTTCAAAATATAGTTAAATAGTTTTGAAAAGTTTGAAAAAAAAAAAAAGTTGGATCAACTACTCCTTAATAAATTTTGACTGCAAAAACAGGGGGGGGGGGGGGGGGTGAAAAAATGCCAAATTAATTATGATGCTGACTGTGTTTTTATTAATCATATGTTATTTGCTGGCTGTGTCTGGGGCTGATTGTGTGGTCGGGGTGGGGGCAGCGCCTCGGTGCTTTCAGGGTTAAGAATAGCTGATCTGCATGATGCTGAATGGAGTGTCGGCTTTCAGCGCAAACTCCTCCTCTAAAGCCACCGACAGCCTGCGCTTTTCCTTCCACTTCAACAACCAAGTAGTTTTTTTTTTCTTCTTCTTCTTCTTTCTTGGAGCGCACTCTCTCCAGCAGCAATGTGGAGGGAAGGAACGAGCTGAAAGATTTGTCGCATTTCTCTCTCTCTCCTTTTTATTTGGTAGAACTTTGTGGATGAACACAAGAAACAGTTTGTTCTTATGGGAAGGAAAACGAATCTGAAGTGAAGAAACCTCCCCCTCTTTCTTTCTTTCCTTTTTTTTTCTTTGCACTTGATCCATTTTTCTCCGCTTCATGGATACACGGAGGTGAAACTGTTGCTTTCTCTCGACTGGGCTGTTGTAAGTTTATGTTGTCTCCGGGCTCCGTAGGAGGAGAGAGAAAGAGAGAGAGAGAGAAAGTCCCCCCACCTCCACCCCTCCATTCCTCAGGAGCACAAGAGACATACAAGGAGGACCGCAAGTTGTCCACAAGCTGCAAAAGGAGACGAAAGTTTGCCAAGTTTGCTGCGCATCCGGCCGCAGACGCCAAAACATTTCATCGATATTTTCAAGCGGCGCCAGAGTTCCAACTTCTAAACTGTGGATTATGGACGTGGATGGAGCACGGAACCGACTTCACAGGATGAAAGAGCACTTCTGAAACTTATTATTGCAAACAGCGTTCACTACACCAGGGGCGCGTTTTTTGGACAACGCTCATATAAATATATAGAGAAAAGTAAACTCTTCTCGCTGTTTTCCTCCTCGTCCACTGGTGCGCAAACATGCCTCAGCTGAACGGAGGCGGCGGGGACGATTTGGGGGCCAACGACGAGATGATTTCGTTCAAAGACGAAGGGGAGCAGGAGGAAAAGATCTCCGAGAACGTCTCCGCGGAGCGGGACCTGGATGATGTTAAATCCTCCTTAGTGAACGAGTCGGAGAACAACAGCAGCTCGTCGGACTCGGAGGTAAAAAAAAAAAAAAGAGAGAAAGAAATACGCAAATTACCCCAGTATGTGCTGAGAGGATTGTGATTAGAGTTATAATAGTTTCTACCCCCTCCTCCTCTTGTGTGTGTGTGTGTGTGCGTCCTTCCTTGCAGCAGGCAGAGAGGCGCCCCCAAACCAGACCCGACTCAGAAAGTTATGAAAAAGCAAGAGACTACTTCAGTGAAGGTGAATGTTTTCATATTTAAAAAAACAACAACATCCGCAGTATTTTACCCACAAGTATTTATATGAACACAGTGTATATATATATATAGCTTGTGTGCTTTGAGAAGTCCTGACTCCTCTCTTCCCCCTTCTGCAGCACTGAGAAGACAGCAAGATGGTGGCCTTTTTAAGAGTCCACACTATCCAGGCTACCCGTTCCTCATGATCCCAGACCTCACCAACCCGTACCTCTCCAACGGCTCTCTGTCTCCCAGCGCAAGAACAGTGAGTGTTCCGGTGGATCCGCTTTCCTTCCTGCTCTCTCTCTCTCTCTGCAAAGAAAAAAAAAAACTTTTGGTCGTGCGTAAAAGTTCCTTGTGCGCAGCCCAGACCGCCATATTCTCTCCAAGTGGCCTCTCAAGGAGCAGTACTAACTACTTCTTTGTTCTTTTAGGGGGGGATATAAATTTCTCCCTGCCACCCACCCATGCACAAACTTTTGCATCTGACAGTTTCTCATTTACACTAAAAACTATTCTTTTTGTTAATATTTCATTGCATTAAAAACATCTACATTAGATCTTTTTTTTTATCAATATTTAGTGACCTCCCCTTATTAAAACTAACCTTATCACCATTCTTCACATATTTCTGCTCTAACACACAAATATTTCTTTGTGACATGCATGTATTTTAAAACCTTTACACCACAGCTAGACGAATTTCCTTTTTTTTTTCTTGCACTCTTTCTTGTCCCTTTTTTGTTGTTTTGGTGGAGCTTTCCTTCTCAGTGCAGGCCGGTAACCACCATCTTTACAGTGCTTTTAAGGCTGGAACCAGTACAGGAGGAGGAAAAGGTTGTCTCTTGAGTTATATCCTGCAGTAACAACAATGCAGTAATCTTGCCTTGACACACATGCAAAGGCAGCTCGCTGCAGCTGCCTGTGACAGACGTTGTCCAGAGGCTTTAAATGTCTAGATAAGGGGCTTGCCAGTCGAAAGCAAGTGCTCTTAATGCACCCTTTGCAGTGGGGTTTCGCCTGCTGCTGCCACACCAACTGTTTGCAAGACTTTTAAAACTGCTTAAATTATTTGTTGCATTTGGTAAAGTAGCATGTCTCCCGCTATAATTACAGCTGTACACATCCCATGTTGGCTGTAGTTAGATAACTGAGAGCCCGTTCTGTTATATGAAATGATACACATCATAGAACAAAAGTTAGACTTTCTCCAAACTGACTGCAGGACGTTTGGCAAAACAAACGCAAATCGGTTTTGAATGGGGCTAAGCAAACTTCCTTAAAATAATCCCCCCCATCCCATCACCCTCAAACCTTGTCACCCCCCTTCAAAAAAACAACAAAAAAAAAACAAGGACTTTCGTTAGGGCCTGGCAGGCATCTGACTGAAGAGACACCCACCCCCCACCTTTCTGTCTCCTTTTACAATGTTCCAGGCCCGCTCACATGGCCTACCCCATATCTTCCATTCAATTAGAAAGGCGTTAGTTGACCATTGTTATTCTGAGCAGCCCCGATGGCTTCATTGGAGGTCTCCTTTGGGGCTCATTAACTAAATGGCTGCCCTCCTTATACCACTGCATGCTTGTAGTTTGTCTTGGGTTGTTGGTTTTGGAGTTTCGCGGTGACAAATGTTTTTATTACACCTGCTTTGTGGTATTTTAAGGTTTTTGGTAATAACAGAGGGGGGAAAAAGTTTGATTTCTGGGGAAGTCTTTTATGTTTTTGTGAAGCAAAACAATTTGTTTTTCTTGATTGAGGCAAATTAACCAATAATTAGAGGAGATTTCTTTTAACCGATGAGTATAATCCTCCATATTTGAGAGGAAGAAAAAAAAAGAAGAAATGAGGTCAATGGGACAGGGTGAGCTGACCGTGTCAATCATCACTGTGGCAGAAAACAAGCAGGCAGACAATAGCTGGCATACTTAGCGGTCGTCTTAAGGTCTCCATATTGCCCTGCCCTCATGGCTCAGTGTGTGAATGCTGTGAGAGTGATTGATGAGAGGCTCAAGTTAGTACCTTTTTAGCCTCGCATTCTAGCCGTTGGGGCTGTTTGGACCTGCGGATCGTCGCAGCTCCCTGCGGTCCGATCTGGAGAATGATATTTACCAGCGGCCTGCGCGAGCACGCCTGGCTGGCAGCACGGTTCTACTGATGAGCTCCACAGTTAAATTTATCCTGCGTCATCAATCCGCGAAACGTGCAGATTAGCCAGAGAGATAGGCGCAAAACCGTCCTGGTACTTGGCAAACACCTTGTGATATTGCATGGCTCGAAAAACCCTGCTGAGGCTGAGGGATTTGTTTTATAGGCTTTGAGTGGTATGTGGTTCGTACTTGTGCTGCATGAGGCTCATTAAAGTTACCTCTGTCAAGCAGATCATATGATTAATTCTAGACAATGAAATCCACAAGTTGTGTTTTTATTTTAAGACGAAGAGCTGCAGTTTTATAGCTTTGCGTAAACATTTTTGCAACTATAAATGCACGTTAGCCGTGATTTTTTTTCCCTCCCGCGTTTCCTGGATGTAGGCGTTTAAATCTCACTTTTTTATGGCGTTACCTTTAAAGACTTTCTGTTCAGTTTCACAAGAGTGCCCCATGCGCGTTTTATAACAAACACAAGATGTTTTTCTAGCGTCGCGATGCAGTATTTCACTCAACAATGTGCTACAAGATAAAGGATTTAAGCCCCGAACTTTGCGAAAACAAATTTGAATGTGGCAATCCCATCATGAGCAATGAGAGACAGGCCTACATGGGATCAGCGCAGAGTTCCCCCGAGGGCCAAGCATAACTGATTTAAAGCCTGCTCAGAGCTGACATTCCGCTGTAATCCACCGAGAGCTGAGGAGGAGGTTTTATGTTTGCAGAGATGTTCCACCAGACTTCGACTTGCTGTGAGGTTAAGGTTCCCGGGTGTTTTTTTTTTTTTTTCATTTCCCCACACATACAAACCAACTTAACAAATCCAGCTCATTGTTTGTCACTTTGCAGGTCTGCATTGCTCCCGCAGAGACAGCCTAGATCTAGATGGTGAACACACACTCTGCTTGACGCCATCTCCTGTCACCTTCCCCAGCACTTTCAGATAACTATGCTTGTACATCATCCTCATCGTCACTAAAGAGTGAAATGCCTCTTGTGTGTGAGAGGTGGCAAGCAGGCGAGAGCGAGGCCAGTCGCACAAACCTATCTTCATCAAATAACGCGATGGGACGCTCCGAGCTCCCCGAGCATGATTGTTGAATAGGAAAATTGTTTGGGATCAAGATAGAAAAGCTTGTATAAGTCTGAACTTGTCGGTGGCTACGGCTGCATGCCTCTCTGGCTCTTGTTTTTTTTTCTCATTCTTTCTGCTGCTTTCGGTGCCTAGAAATGTGCAGACAAAGAAAAGTCAACAGAGACATTGTCCGGTGGAATAAAAGGGCCTCTCCCTGCAAAAGCTGAGCCTGTTTGTGTGGAGGTGTCTTTTCATCAGGTGGCTCACTTGGCATTTCACTCACCTTGCTGTGCACGTGTGTGTCCTTGTGTGTGTGTGTGTGCAAATGAGCAAACATGCAGCCATGCGTGCAGTACGTTTGTCTGTGCTAAGTCTGTAGGTGCCAGAGGTTGAGGAAAAGAGGAGGAGGGGTTGCGTTCAGGTGAGGCTGTGTTGATATTTTGCAACAGAGGGAACAGTGTACGGCGCTTGCCTTCTGACAAGCGTCAGCGCTGTATTCCTGAATCTTAGCGGGCAAATATTTTCCCAGCCAAGCGCTGTGTCAACAGAGCTAACATTTTTGACTAGGTTTATAGTTTTTAAAGGAGTTTTTCTTCAAAGGCAAACACATCCACATCAACCTGGTGGCACTGTCCAATTAGAAACAGATCCCTCGGCGACCGCAGAAATGCTGAAAGCTCCTCAGGTTTGGGGTGATTACCTTCAAGAATAATCTTTTAAACTGTTGGATGCTATAAAGAGAAAGAAAGAAGTGATTATGGTATAAATAGTTGCATATTTTGACCACATTTTGTCTTTTAAAAGCACAAGGCGTAATCAAGATCAGACATATTCAGTGCGACATAAACCAAAGCAGTTTTTAGCCTTTCGCTTGGGCTTTCACGCCAACTTGCATCTTTCCATTTGCATTTCCTTTTCATGCTCACTTCCTAACGTCGTCCGCACAGAGCTGTGCGAAATGGTGTCAGTCCTGGTCTGCATCCTTCCCTCTTTGGTCTCTGTGGACAGCCCGAGCTGGCGTCAATTCCTCCTGCTACTCCATAGCCTGCTAGTTTCGCTACCTAAACCCACCCACTCGCCCACTTGGCATTAGGAATTCTGTTTATAGCGCTCTCTGGCTTCTCGAGCTCAGGGCCCATCAGGAGCATCTCTGCCCCCTCGGAGGAAAGGATAACCAACATCTCCCCTCTCCAGCCGCAGACTCCCCATGTTCAGTGGCATCAGTGAATCCCTTTGATGTGCCAAGATGAATATATCTGTGCAAATGTTTTTTTTTTCCTTCTTCTTTTTCTTTTTTTAAATCAATTTATGTGTTTTTCTCATTTGCTATGTTTGGCCGTGGCTACACTGTGCAGTTGGGTGCTTTGCTTTTTCTTGTGAACGCTGGAGCAAAACTTGTGTTTGGGTTCAAAGGGTTGTTGGTTGAAGGTGAACATCTCCAACACGCCTGAATTCACTCCAAAGTTTCTACTTTTCCAAGCTTTGATACAGTTTGTGATATTGACTACATATCAAACCTAAAGACTAAAAAAAAAAAACAACTTCTGTTGCCGAGTTAAATATTTAAGTTTTGCAGTAAAGGTAAATGCCGTAGCTGTAGAGGGAGGAAACTCCTGGTCATGTCTGCAGATGTACTCACTGCTCTGCAACAATTGTAGTTTGTATTGGATGATAATCACTGCGTGTTTGGTTCATTCTGTCAGACTCAAAGATAGCTGAGGCTGAAACTTTAGAGTCCAAAGCTTCTACAGCTGCAAATTGTCTGCAAAATAAAAGTTTTAGCTGGGAATTAAAGCTGTGGGAGATGGAGGAGAGAGAGAGAGAGAGGGAAGTGGGGGGTAGGGAGTCGTGTATCATGCATTTTGTGAATACCGGCTTAGTCGTGTCTGTTTTGTGGTATTAATCCAGGGTCTCGGTGCAAATGGGGAGGAAAGGGCCCCCCTGGGTTTGTAAGGAGCGTATTGTCACCCTCACTCTGAAATGACCACGAAACAATTTGTCCCAAAAGAACTTTCACCAGGGATTCAATGACGGAATCGTATAAAAGTGTAGATTCAGACCCCTTTTTGTGGTTGTGCTCCAGCTGGGTTAAATAATTCTTTAAATATTCATAAACCGATGGAAAGTAGAGAAAAACAGGCCAGCAACTGTCAACACTCCAACATATCTGAAATATTTTAAAAGGAAACAAGTCGAGTGTCTCGTAAAACACTGAAATATCAATCTGCCACTCATTTCACATGTAAAAGGCGGAACTTCTCTGAGTTTTTTTCTTAAACAGAGTTATCCTAACATGTTGGAAAATTTGTATAGAACTATTATGAACTACTACACTTACTAAAGTAATTATTGAACTCTCTTGGGTATGTCTATAAGATCCATTTATACCCATAACTTGTACTGTGTAACCCAGCTAAAGACGTTTTCCTTCTGTAATTGTACCCCTAAACTTTTAGCTTTGTTCTAATAAAATGTGATTGTGCAGCGGGAAGACACCCCCCTTTCCACACACGCACACACACACACAAATCTTAACAGAGTTTCATCAGTCTGGTATTCCAGCCAGCTGTTTTCAGTTTAGGCACTGCAGGCAGCAGGAGAGGAAGAGAAAAGCAGGCAGGAGGAGAGATCGTTGATGAGATGTGTTGGTGGGAGCATAAACTGGGGCAGATACGGGTGCTGCTGTTTCTTTGCCTGTTATCCCAAGGTGGGCCCGCTTCCAAAACCTTGAGGCACTCACTTATCAGAGGGATTCTGTCTCCCACAGAGCAACAGCCTCTCCTCCGTACCGACCACAATGCCTCTTTACTTTCTCCCAGTAACAGGTCAATCAAGAAAAGTCAGGAGGATATCAGATCGTGCTCACGTAGCATCAGCTCCTGCTAAGATTTACATCAGGCTCCTCTTCAGGTCACGTACAGGACACGTGGTTCGTTAAAGGCCGCGTTGGACGGTCTGCGTGTAGTATCAGTGAGCTTGTAGTGGTCATACTAAATTAAGAAGTAGATGGATATCTTTCCTGGATGGGGTTAGCTGACAGTAAGCAGAGCAGCTGTTCTTCATGTTGAAGTTGTAAATCAGCTCCGTTGGTTTTCTCGGTTCAGCTTCTTTTGGTTTGGCTTTTTTTTTTTTTTGGAGTAGTGCAGCAGGTTTGGACCATTCCAGACCCAGTTGGTGACTTTTCTCTACTTGTTTGAAATTAGGTGGCGTAGTTTTAACTTAAAGAAAAGGGCTGGATCTATTGAAATGGGGTTCTTACAAACAGTTGTTTTTTTCTTGTTGTAAATAACTTTTTCAGTGGTTTCTGCTTTGAGAAATAGAGATTTGTTCCGGCTGGATTGGCAGGTTAGCGGCTAGTCTGAGCCAAGAACAAGGCTGCCGTCTTAAAACTAATCCAAGCGCAGAGATTTTTATAGTAGTTCATAGAAACGCTTTTAAAAACTAAACCTACATTTTTTAACAACTTCACTTTACATGGAAACTTATTAGCATCACAAAAGGTGTCACCACTAGCAGCTAACTGTAGCATTTCTGGTGTGGCTTAGTGAATATAAAATATTTGAGATTGTAGTTTTGTTTAAGACAGCAGCTATTCACTTTAGCCTTACTGTTACTTAGCCTTTAGCTTGTCAATCCAGTCAAAATTAAAGTATATTTTCCAAACCTGAGGTCTCCACAGCTTTTTCCAAACTTTACACAGAACTTTACTTCAAATGAGCCAAACTGTTTCTTTAAGCAGGGTATTAGTTTCCATATAAATCAGATTTAAATCCTGCCCTTATATAAAGTTTAAAGCTGCATTATGACCATTTTTTATTAATATAATATATTTGTTTACAACATCTAACTACAAAACCTTATAGCTGAATGGGTGCAGCTGATGAAACTCACCCACCATCTGCAATATCTATTCTTTCGCTCTAAAACACAAACAGCGTGTGTAATAGATCTTATGTTTGAGCGCATAAATCTTGAAGGCAGCCGTGCAATTTTTTTTTTAATGTTTAAAACATTTAAACGAGTAGGACACAAGTTACTCTCAGGTTATTGTGGTGTGAAAAATGATAAAGCCGGGGAAAAATCATTTAAAATAAGTGCATAAATATAGAGTTTTCCTTTAAGCTCCACAACTTAAATTTGTGACATTTTAATAAAAAAAACATGTAGTTATAACTTCACTTTTTTTTTGTCAGACAGAGTTTATGTCCTTGCTGGGATTTAATCGTTTGTTTAAAATCACCCATATTCATTTATCCCAGGAGCTGTGGCAGCTTGTCTCAACGGTGATAAAAACTTCACCTTTCAGTGGCCCCTTGGGGGGGCCCCCCCCCCCCCCCCCCCCCCCCTCACTGCTGCCCTCATAAACCAATTGTACTTGTTAAAAAGTCACAATGTTCTGCAGAGCATCAAATCTGATTAAAGCCGAGCAAAAGCTCAAGTCATCTAAAATGTGTAGACTCCTCATTTCGGGGCAGACTTGTGGTTTCTGTTATAAAAAAAAAAGTGGCAGAGGCAGCAGAAACCGACGACGGGCTGAGATCCTCACACTGAGCCACGGTGGCGAGATATCACTCGCTGTCCTGACCTTATCAGCTCAATTTGAAATTATGAGGTAATGTTCCTGATTAGTCATGAGTAATGGCTGTGATTGAGGGCCTTGTGCTCAGCAGACATAAGACAGTCTTCAGTGATAGCGGGCTTCCCCCCTTCGCCTGCCCTCAGATAATCAGCATGATTAGTTTTTTTTTTTGTTCTGAGGTTCTATCATGGGATGTACTCAGGTTGGAAAATGTTTATTAGTGTAAAATGAGTCTTGTGTAGGATGTAAGAACTCAACGCCTCTATAGTTTATGTCTTTTTATACTTTGATACCTGAATTCAGCTGCAATTTTTGTAGAATTAGCTACATTAGAAAATAAGATCTAATCAAGCCTGGATGACGTGGAGTAGGCCAGGGAGGCCTTTTTGTTTGATTTGTGCATGGGTTGGAGGGACTGGCTATTGGAAATCCCTGAAGCAGGCTTTAGGGGCAGGTCTGATTCTCGTGTGAAATGGGAAGGCTCTATAGCTCTCGGCTGACTTGACTGGGGCTGTATGGGTGTGTTGGCAGGGGGAGCACCGGTCATGAATAGGGTCTTTGACTACCTCAGACTTGCCCTGAAAGGCAGGACAAAGACCCTAGGGCAACGGCTTAGAGCCTCACAGCTGAGCTACAGAATGCTTGGCCCAGTCTTCCTCCCTCTTTGCCTGATTTAAATACTACAGTGGCTTTCAGCATTCTGGTGACGGAGGCTCGCATTCACCGCCGCGCATTTTCCATCCGCCACCATTTCTCTGTTTTTGTTTACAGTGTACTAATCCCAGTCCTTTCTGTAATCCATTGTATAAAATCCATCGGAGGTGCTGGTGAATCAGCGACTCCCTTAAAGCCGTCTGAAGGCAGACTCATGTTGCTCACATTAAGCAGAATTTATTTTGTTACAGACGAGCTGTTGGCACATGTGTGCACCACTGCTAATCACAGCTCCGCTCAGAGTTGTTAATTATGGAGAACCTTTGCCTATCTTCGCGCAAGACTGAAATATTGGCAAGCGGCAAAGACGAGACTTGGTGCAAACCTCTAATTGCTTGATTATTTTTGACAGAGCTGTGTGACTCTTCAGCTTTCGAAATTTTTTTTTTTACTTGCAGGGGGAAAATAAATAGCCATAAATCTTTTCTGCAGAGTTAATGGGGTTACTTGAGTCCTGTCCAGACACTCTCTCCCCGCAGAGTGTCTAGTTTCAGATGTCACTCAGAGCTTTGTTTGTATCCCCACCTCCTCCTGGGTGAAGGGTCGTAGGTCAAGGTTCAGGGCCAGTTGGCTGAGTGGCCACAAAAGCCCAGGCTTCCCCTCAGCACATCCGATCCCTTCTTCCACACCAGCCTGCAGCCATAATGAAGGGATCGCTTTGCAACATTTGTCTTTTCTTATTATAACCCTCAAACTAACTCGGATTTTTGTCATGGGTGTAATTATGAGTGCAAAGTTTACATTTTCACACTAATCTCATAAAACTGCTTTGCAAGTTTAATTAATTCCAAGCCGTTCAATTATTTCGTTCAACTGAAAACTGCCTTTCATTTATATATTTCTTTGCGCAATTTGACACCTCGTCTTGCTCAAGTTACTGTTACAGCTCCTCTCGCCTTAATGCTCCAAAAAAAAACAACTCACTCTCAAGCAAAATCTCATGCATTGCCTTCTCCATGCCAGAAGACCTCAAAACTTTCAGCCTCCCTCCACCCAAAATCTCAACTTTTTCTCCTTGCCCCACCACCTCCACCCAAGCATGTCCTCCAGCCAGGTTTATTATGCCGTTTCACGCAGACCAAAATTGCAGCTGCATGGAGAACAATCTGGAGCACATTAGCTCAGGCGCTGTGATTTATAAATTGTTTCTCAGGCCATAAATCCCTGCTGTAATTGTGCACAAGCACCCCTCTCTTTCTCCAGTCGTGCCCCCCCCCCCTACTCCACTCCCTCCATACGCGTTCTCTTTTTCACTCTGAGCAGCATACAGTCCTTGGGTTAACACTTAATTGTTTGCAGAAGTGTGCAGTTTGGATTGAGCAGAAGTTTGTTGCATTGTGGAGCAGAATCCAAGCTTTTTTTAAAAAAAGCAAGATAAACTATCCTACTTTTTTTAATGCCGTTTTTATTTCTCTCTCTCTCTCTCTTTGTTTGTGTTACACAATTGGAGCTAAATGTTAAAATGAGAAGAGTGAGTAATATCTTTAGCTCCATGTTCCTGTGGTTCATGCTCTGCATTCCTGAATACTGTGTAATTTGAAAGGGCCTCTCCTAAACTCCGTCCCTGGGAATCTGATATTTACAGCAGCCCCCTGATCGTAATCACCTCGCCTTTCTCATTAGATTGTATTGAGAAATGAAAGATAGCAGCAGCTGTATGCATTCTTATGTTCGCCATTCAGGTCTCAGTGGCCTGGTGAATGTCATTCAGAGATTTTATTTTTACTGCAACAGTACTGTGTTAGTTTTGTAAAAGCATATTTCATTTGTCAAATTGTGTAAGAAAAAACTAATTGTTTTTCTGAATTATTGAAAGGTTTCTCAGAGGCACGATCCAGCCTCGACTCGACTGGTGATTTCACTTTTTGCCTTCCCTCCCAGCCTGAAGACTTATGTTTTGACTGGAAGATTTATTCTTTAACAGCATTTCAGACACGTGAAAACAGGAGGGGAGACCCCTGCATAAAAACGTAAATTGAATTTATGGCCTAGCGCATCACTGGGTCATGATTTAAGCGCTCATCGCTGAGTGCAAGCGGGATGACAAGCGAAGCCTCAGGACTGCGAGGAAGTGACTTTTTTTCTGAGGTTTCAGGTAGAAAAGGGTGCTGGCAACTTTCCAGAACTTCTGACAATACGCATAACTAATCCTTGGGAATGTTGTGATCATTTTATGCTGTGTCACTCTTTGTGGAAAATCTAGAAGTGCTTTAAAAATATTGGGATTCACAAGAACATTTTGTTTCTATTTCATAAAATACTTCCCAACTTGTCTGGTTTGTGTTTTCACATTTAACTCTTTCATGATATTTATTTTATCTCTTGTTACTTTGAAAGTTCATATATATGAAAAATTTGTCTCTCACTTGTGTGCCACAGGCAGTCGTATAATAAATTGCATGTGTTTGCATGTGCATTTGTTTGTACAAATACATACCCTATTTATTCATGTATAATATGATCTGGAGTATAATACGATCATCATTTTTTGAGCTTAAAAAGCATAAAAATATCTAATCATCATTAACCCGTATATCAAGAATCATCAATTCCGGTCCTCGAGGTCCGCAGCCCTGCATGTTTTAATTTTTTTTTTTCTCTAACACACCTGATTCAGTCAGAAGCCAAGTTCTGCAGAAGCCTGATAATCATCTATTCTTTCAAATCAGGTGTGTTGAAGCAGAGAAACAAGTGAAGCATGCAGGGCTGTGGACCTCGAGAACCGTAATTGATGATCCCAGCCGTATATAATACTACTCCCCACTTTATGGATGATTTTTAGGGTTACATTTCTAGTATTATACATGAACAAATACAGTAAGTCTGCTGGCTAAATATCTCATAAATCAGTGGATGGAATTTATCTAACCTTTCAAAAGTTAATCACTTTATATACATGTACAGCTACAGCTGCCTTACTTTTGAAAACAAACTAACTCTAGATGGCCACGTAAACCTTAGCCAACACAACTCTGTCACTTTTACAAATCATGAGCTAAAACGTGGTTTAACACACAGGCCGAGCACTAACAAATCATCCAAGAAGACTTTGGATTTAACTGTTTGAATCTGTCAGGTAGTAAAACTATCTCATGAACTACAACTAATTATTTTTGGAGTCAGTTCAAACCAAGATGGCCACCTCAGCTGATCAATATTATTCAACACAAAAATGGCTACAACTCTGTCAGTTTTCCTTGCATTGAGCTGACATTTGATGTGGTAGTAGCTGAGAGTAACCGATAACACATGGCTTAAAGCACAAACAGATCCCTCGAGACGTTTGTCTAAAACGTCGACGTTGCGAGGCGGCAGTTGTTTAGCATTCCTGCTCTAAAAAGCTAGCTTCATTCAGCGGAGAGGTTTTCTTGCCAGGGCTTTTTATATTTTTCCCTAAATGTCTCTAAAACTGCTGACATATTATATGTGTTAACAGTCCCCATCTGTTTGACAGGGCCGTTCGCTGAGCCTATCATACCTGTGGCATTTGGATGTGTGTGTTGGTGTGTGTGTCGGAGCTGCAGGAGACAGAGGGCGAAGTGAGTGAGGTTAGCAGTGGGGTGATAGCGATGTCAGGTAGTAAAAACTGAGATGAGGCAGGGCCCAGAAGTCTGTGGGGCCTGGAGATTTGCGCCTTTGCACTCAGTGAGCAAACACAGGAGGCATCTGCAGGCAGCTGTGTGTGTGTGTGTGTATGGGCTGGGTGGAGGGTGGGGGGGTGCTTGGGGCTGGGGGGGTTGGGGTAGTAGAGCTGGGTGGTGGTGAAGAGAGAGACAGGGTGGAGGAGGAGGGGGTGGTTGAACTCGCAGAGTGAACACAATCAGCCCTCTGTTTTCATAAGACTTGTGGTATGTGAGAGCAGAAACAAATGTGTTTAATTTAGGCTCCTTTTTTTTTCTTCTTCTTCTCTCTTTTGCCTTCTCCACTACACCCACTTATGCCCACCTCTCTTTTTCAAAAGTGACTTTTTTCTCTTCAAGATGCATCATTACCTCTCCCGCCTCCATCATCCATGTTTAGGAAGTTTAACAAATGAAACAAGAAAAGCTGAGAAAGCAAAAACTAAACAGTTTCTCGTTGTACCCAGATATTTATCTGAAAATTCTGGGGGGGAAAAAGAAGAGACAGTTATGCTTTTCATTGTGCGTTTTAAGTGATTACCGGTGCTCACTGTGGTATTTGCCCTGTTCAGCGTCCTGCACTTATTATTCACTCCTAAATGCCTTGGCAGGAAAACGCTGCATTATCCCGGTAACTCCTGCTGCCTCCAGTCCGTTTGTGTTGGGTCACAAATGAAAAATTGGTCTCTCACTTGTGTGCCACTGGTGTAGACTTTGACACGCACATTTAATTTCTAAGTTGAGCTTTACTGTAAACATCCAGTCGAGCGCTGGTAACAACCTCGTGTTCTGGAGTTAATTATACGAACGTTTACGGCCGTGAGTTTCAATGAAACGAGGCTACTCCCCGAATAGTAAAAAAAAAAAAGTCCTGTTCCTGTGCTTAAACAATGCAACAGGACATGGAAGAGGACAATATCTTTGACATTTTGAGGTCCAGATTGTCCCGACTTCAGATCACGGTGACTTTAGAAAGGGAAGCATTTTGTCGCTATTAAAAGCAGATCCTGCCCAGGTATGGGAAACCACATTACTGACTTCACATAATTGACTTGAATAGCTTCACACCCTCTCCTCTCTGTCTTTATGAGATGGCCTTGCTCTTACCAGATGCGTAATTATTTTCTCCTGCGTCTAATTACACAGTGGGGGTGAGTTTATGTGACCTGCTGTTGTGCTCTGTTACGAGTTTACTCACTTATTCCTAACTGTAACCTCGGCCTGCTTTAACCGCTTGATTGAAATTACCTGAGTGTCGAACGAGACAGAACGGGGAATAAACCTCGGCTTCGTTTAAGCACTGACGTTAACAAGCCAGATGCAGGAATCAATGACTCTGTGACCCAAAGAAAGGAAAGAAACTTTGAAGCAATATTTGCTTGAGTTGCCAAAAACAAAATGCAAACTCTTGCTGAAGTTGCGGGTCCCTCAATGGGACAGAAAGTTAAAGAAGAGGTGTTTGTCTTGGTCTTGCATTCTGTTAGTTCTGTTTTATTACTGAAACAGCAGTAAATTTTGCCCAAGAACTTCTTAAATAAACCCGGGCTGGTCGTCTGTTTTGCCTTGTGCAGAATACACATGAGGTGTAGTCACAGGACTCGCTTTGGTTGAAGGCCTTAGCTTTCTATGAAAGAATGCACATTACCCGCCTCCTTTCATGCTGGAGTTTTACACTAAGATGATCATAAATGACAGCTTTTTGGCTGAACATTGACAGACATTGTGCACAATCTTGTGTAGCATTGGTATGTCTTGCATGATTTCACATGACCTGTTAGTGGTTAGAGTTTGGGTTATAAATGACTGTTTCAAATGTTGATTATCCAATTATTGATTTTTGAAAGTTAAAGTTTTGAAATTCAAACAGTGGGTTTTGCAAAAATATAAACTATAAATGAAAGCTTTGGGCGATAGAGATGTAATCAAGTAAGTTTCATGTATTTAGTTCATTGTACTGTTCTAGATAATTGTCCACCAGCGTGTATGTGAACAGAGGCAACATGTCGAACCAGCTTGGAAACCTTGGCGGAACCTTGACGCCGTCTTGTTCGGACCTCCCCTGTGCTGCCTCCCCTCTTCAATGCCCTCTTTCCCTCTTTGGACTAATAGTTCTTTTGTGTACAAGAGCACGTTAAGAGGCCAATGAGCCTGGCCTTAATAGGCCACGTCACCATAGAAACCACAGCACTCTGGATGTCTGACCTTTGACCCAGTTTTTCTACTGCTTGTGAATACGAGTGCAGGACGACCGGCCGGGTCACAATAGAGGCCCGGCGAACTGAGGGAGTGCCCCTGTCATAGTCACTTAACTTCATTCCTCTATAGGCTAATGGACACTTCAAATGTGGTTTGCCATTAGCGGCATGCTAATTTCCTCTGCAGCATCACATCTTAGCTGAGTTAATATGATGTAAAACCAAGAGATGAGGCTTTAAATGAAAGTCGAGTGATAAGCTCACATAGGGGGATTGATTATATCAAAGATAAATGCTGTTAAATGAAACTCATCTGAGCTAATTTTGTTAAAAGACAAGAAAACCCATGGACTATATGAAGACAAGAACTTCTCAGCACTTTGGCCTTAATATTTCATTCAAATTGCACCTTTCTTTGGAGTGATAGTTCTGTGCAAAGTTTATGAACAGTAAATACCTTACCTTTTGTAGATAGCTGATTGAACGGCATCAGTTTGGAGAAACACTAGTCTGAACAGGACAAATGTCAAAGTGGATTGTTGGTGTCTCAAAACAGTCTGAAGTATTTCTTAGCACTTTGTACGAATGTTGTAGTTTATAAATTGACATTGTTATTTATAAGCACAAATAGCAGCAGCAGGTACTTCCATCATTTCCAGTGGAAATATATGATGGAATAACCCTTTAGTGGAAATTGACTGACGGTAAGGTTTATTAAATGGGCTGCTATGAAACTTTTGTGATTTGAATCAATATCTGAAAGCAAAATTCTTACATGCTAATAGTCAAAAATAAACGGTAAATTAACTACACTTCACTCATACTCAGAAATCTGGGCTTCAGTGCATTACTTGCCACTCCTGCCTATGTTCTCATTAGCTGATAACCACTATTCCTCCTAAGCCACGGCCACCCACACAACTACATCTTCCCTCCAAACGGAAACCATTGAAAGAGCAATTTGAGACAGGTACATAATTGTTTCTAATCTTTCCCCAGAACCTCTTTAAAAAGATCAGAACTATCCTTTTAGGATACGTTTAATTAAATATTTTCCTTCCTGACTGATATTTATAGAGATGTAGAGTGCAGGTCTGACCGGTTGAGCTGCTTGTCATTTCCCCATTGATTACACACTAATTAGCACAAAGACTACCGAGGTTTGCTTAAGAATTGTCAGTGTAATTGCCTCTAATGTTGGCAAACAATGAGGCCTAATGCAAACTCCTGAGACGAGGCGGGGGCTACTTATCACATCGCCTTTGTCCTGTAATCTTTTAATTGTGTTTCATGCATAGATCAGGTTGAGGTGTCAATGGCCCAGCGAGGGAGGGCAGGTGATATCAGCACAGCAAACCAGAGAGGGACTGTGGTGCAGGGGGAGGTGGGCCTGATGGGGTTATTGTTTGAACTCACTGTTCATATGGACCGGGGACGGTAATTAACACCTCAGCCAAACAGCAAGCTGTGTGGCCCATTTGTTTTCTATTGGGGGGTAAAAGAAAACAATGGGGAGGGGTTCTCCACACAGTAGGTGATTGACATTATCTGCTGGAGCGATCCGTGGAGGCATTCCTGCAGCTCTGCTATTTACAAGTAAAGCAAAGCCATTTCACAAATGCGAGGCCTTGTTTTAGCCTCTTTAAACATATTTAGTTCTTTAGTTGTTGCTCTTAACTGGTGGACCATTTTAATCATGCTGAAATTAGACACATTCATCTTAATTGAAATGTATTGTAGTTACCTAAATTATTATCAGATTAATAGCTTTTTGGTGCAGTCCTTGAGTTGACAAATAGTTGTTAGCAAAGTTTGGAATTGTTTTGTGTCCCTTTGGCAGAGAGTTTGACTTAGTTCGACAGCAAATGTCCAGACATCTGTCTCTTCTCCGTGCTCTGATGTTGGCCTGCAGCATGGCACCGCACACTTCAGAGATGACAAAGACTCTTGGCCGTGTTTTCCCCGGCTCTGTGAGAGCGATGTAACAATTAGAACCCAGCTATGGCAGGCCACATGCCCCAGAGCATATGTTGCATTCTCTCTGTTCAAACAACCAAAGGGCTCCAGTGCAGACTTTTTGGAAAAATTCTGTGGCATCAATGCCACCTTTGTCGCATGTGGGTCTTGTAAAAAGTAGCACATTCTACTGATGTCTATTCTGAGTGCTGGAGTCAGTGGGGGGAAGCTGGAAGACAATTAGAGAGCGATGAAAATGGATCAGCTAAACTTCCCTTTAGATTCTGGTTTCTTTCAGTTCTCCGTCCGAGTGCGTTTACCAGAGCTTCCAGGTCCTGGGCTGAAACAGACGTTTCTGTGAGCCCTGACCATATGTCTGTATTTTATTCTAATAAAATAAGGCCATGTGTAACGCATTACCAAAAGCCTTGCAGTTGACTTGTTATTGGTTTATCTCGATTTCAATCTTTTGCAAACATCTAAAATCACTTAAACCTTGGCGTTACTATTTGAATAATCTAGTTTTTATTGACCTAACTTTTTTCCTGACAGTATTAAACTTTAACACAAAGAAAGTTTATTTTTTTCGTTTCGAGCTCACAATTCCCCATCTTTTGTTTCACGAAACAGCACCCAGCAGACGCCCCCTCTCTCTCTCTTTCTCTCTTTCTCTCTCTCTCTCTCTCTCTCTCTCTCTCTCCTTCTCATGTCCCAGTGAGTGGTGTGTTGCTCGAGTCTGGACGGGAGCTAATGTGACAGTGTGCGGCTGGTGTTACCTCGCGGGATGTTTCGGAGAGTGTGTGAACAGTTGCTACACGGGGCACACTGGCAATTAAAAGAAAAGTAGGTGCTCAGGGAAAAAAAAAGCGCCCGGGGGCATGTTCCTCAGTCCTGGCAGAAGCTGTCAAAAACTGGGATGGATCCGGGTGGGAGAGCCGGGGTGGGCACGGACGGACCCGACCAAACACTCACAGTAGCGCTTGTTTCGTTTGTGGAAGGGCTCATGATTGACATAGATTAGACGGAGAAAACTGCATTGTTTTGGATTTTCCCTCCAGAGAGAAGCATTCATTAGGCGCCCTGCACAGAGCAGAGGAAAGTTTCAATAGGGAGCTAGCAGCCTTTAAAAGCAACTGCCTCCTGACAGTTGTATGGACTTGGGCCCATTAGTTGGAACCTACGATTCAGCCTTGAGCAGTATAGTGAAAATGAAGAGGGCTGATGTCAACTCTGAGAATTCCCCCCTTTTTTCGAAGGGAAAAAGGGACCCCCTTCCCCCTGCCTCGGTGCTCTGTTGGACCCCAGCTGTCAGGAAACAATACCCCGTGCCTGCTCCAACAAACTCATTCCTGAAAATGTTTTTTTTTTTCTCCCCTCCTCTCCCTTTTTCCCCTCCTGCTATAATGTCTTTTCCATTTTAACCCACAGTCACCCAACCTTCCTTCCTCCTTACAAACCCAGAATGACGAATGGAGCTTTAAAAATCAAAAGCTGAATGCACGACTCCTCCAGTTTGCTTGTTTGTCATCATTTATCCTGCACACTTCTGAAGACAAGACAATGCTTTTGCATATATTCTTTAGCTCGATTTGTCTGTCATTTTTTTTTGGAATGTCAAATGCTGTTTATTGTCTTGCTTCCCATTCATCAAATGCTCACAAAGGATGGATGTTAAACTGTTTGTGCAGAAGAATTCAAATGTGAAATGACAAAAAATTCAGTGCACGATGCAAACCGAATTTATTAACTTTGTAAGCCCAAAAGGCAAGTATGATAATAAACTGTGACACCTCAATGCATATGCTCGACACGGACCTGGATAAGCCAAATAGTGTCAATAATAAAACACCTTTTTAATTAATTTGAATATGTACCAGAGAGAAAATCCATGTGCAAGACAAGCTGCTGTTTCCGGTATTAAAACTGATTCATAAACCAGATGGTTGCTGTGCTTTTGGAGGTCTGGACTCATGCTATCATCACTGCTGGAGAACAGATACCAAAAAAAAAAAGTTCATCTTGCAGTAAATCAAAGGAAAAGCAAAACAAACTTCTTCTCGAGTATGTTGCTCAGATTTGATTGTGCAGCCGCAAAGAAAGGGCAATAACCGGACAGACAATTGTAATTTTTTTTATGATCAGGGACAAACTAGTGGAAAAGCAGCAGACATGCAACTTTAAAATGATAACTTTCACACATGTGTGATTTATAGTGATAGGGGAAGAATGAGGTTCTGTTTTTGGGTCAAAAGGCCAAACATATTGATGGGGATAGTAGGGAGTGAACTTGGAGTTTGCAGCTCTGTACACGAGGCTTTCTTCCAGCTGTCTCTTCCCACCCTCGCAGCGATATGCGCCTACAGCTGGCCTCTTGTTTTTCCTTGACAAACTGCAATTTCACAGTCCCCCATCAGTCCGCTGTGTTCACATCGCTCTTCCTGCTCTCTCCGGTGCCAGAACTCACTGTCTGACTCCAGCAGCAGAAATGTGGCTCTTGTACAGGTGTTTGCTGGAGTTCTTTGTGGCTTTGACACCATTCATATCGTTTCTCAAGGAGAAGACAAACCACCAGCTCTCATATGAGTGATTTTTGACTCTTAAAGTGGTACTTTACTACGCTGTAACTGTTGAAGCTTAGCTGGAGACACAAAAATGCAAGAAACTAGAAGACCTCTTGGAATTATGCTAACTGAGGTGAACTTTGGAACTTTGGTCCTGATGTTGCAGAGCACTTAAATATATAGAGGAGAAAATAGACAGCTATGGCACATTGGATTTACAATAAACCAAACTGAGAAGAGTCTGAGACTGTCTACAGACTATGCTGACAAAAAATTTGTTAAGCAAATTTTTTCAACATGTTGAAAAGTTTTGTGATTCTCTGATTTGCTAAGTGAAAACCCCTGCGAACGTTTCAAGGCATTATGGAAACTCATGCGCGTTTGCAGTTTGTTGCAAACGATCTCAACCCACCGAAATACTAGCTTTAGATTAAACTTTTTGAACTTCATGTCCTGCTGTTTTTTTCAGTGTATTTTGACTTACATACTGTCGTTGTATTGCTGTGTGTGTGTCTGAATTTGTTTGTAAGTTATTCTCTTCTTCTCTAACCAACAGTACCTGCAGATGAAATGGCCGCTCTTGGATGTTCCCACCTCTGCAGGGATAAAAGATTCTCGTTCTCCAACACCGGGGCATTTGGTAAGTACACCTTCAATATAAAACATGCAAAATGACAAAATAAGTAGTGTTAAACATTGTTTCAACCTAAATCAATAGTTCACATTGTGTTTTTTGATGTGTGTTTTGGAGAAAAAGTGAACATTTAATATCTTACCTGTTGCAGATAGTATTTTAGTTGGCCTGAGTTTGGATAAAGTTTGGTTATTTACAAGCAGCAGCTAACTGTAGTAAACCCAGTTATTTCAGCTGGTTTAATTCTGATTCTAATCAAACCTGTCAGAATGAAACATTTCTTTCTTGAAACTGAGGCCTTTTTAAATCGTTCTCTACAGCAGGTAAAATCCTAACTGTTCATAACCTTTTCACAGCATGCATCTTAAAAAAGTTGTGAACTATCCCTTTAAATCTGGAGTCAAGAATCTTTGTGACTTTGGAAACCATTCATGAAAATATCTGCACTGACCTCTGACCTCCACTGTGGGTTTGATTCAGTGTGGCACAAAACAGCAAAATAAACAATGTTTTTGACAAAAAAAAAAGAGCAGCTTTGTTGATGGATTTAAAAAAAATCTCCACAATGGATGTTCACAGACCATTTAACTGGTCTCACCATCTAGAGGCTCTTGTTTATGACACTTAAAAAACATTTCCTGCGCAGAACATTAACCCAATTATCAAACAAATCATGTAAACCTATCGAGGAAATCCGTTTACTCTGGAGGATACAAAACACTTTAATCAAACTATAACTATAATGTGGTTATGTGCAATAATGAAGTTATGGTGCGCTTGTGGACTTGCTGGTTCTCATCGATTCATGTGCAGCTCCTCTGTGCAACCCCTGACAACACCCGCAGGCCAGCTGCCAGGCAGTCTGTCTGTCTTTTACCACAATAACTCAGCCTCCGCCATAAATCTCTCAAGTTTGAACCCTGTTGCCATTCCTGAACTTTCCCACACAGGTGTGAACTAGTCATCACGGTGTCTTGCTCCAGTTAGACAATGCGGGGCCTCAGCAGACCTGTTTGGTTTGCGGCTTAGCTGAGGGATGTGCTTTTTTCGGATTGAAAACGTGTGATAACACGGAGCCTAGAACATCTTGCTGGCATCTCACCTTTTGTGATCCTATCGGTTTTTTTTTTGTTTTTTTTATCTGGGTTAGAAAGAAATTTTTGGTGCGGAGCAAAAAGCTACTATCTGTGCCTTTTATTAAAGAGTCATTGTGACTCAACTCCTCGGCCTCTCTTGTACTAACTACATGTGCTCGCTGAGTTTGTGGTTGATTTACTGAATCCTACGGTCTCAGCGATGCTTATGACAAAGTCCTTATTGAGAGCAGTCAATGGGAAACTGTGAGGGGAGAACGGAGATTGCTCATGGGAATCTAACGCTGATTTATGTCTCAGTATAAACCAATTATATTATTATATTTAAATAAATACTGACCTGTAAGTGACCTTTCTTTATCCTGCAGGAAGTTTTATTGTTTTGGTTTTAGCCAACATGTGACCAGATGAAATGTATTTATCCACACTGTTAAAGAAAAAAATGTCCCTGCCTGTAGTTATTAATACAATATAACAGTAACGAAACTCAAACTGAGGTTTTATTCCATTAACGTTCTTTCTTTTTATGCGTTGTTTTGCTTGTTTTTCATCAAATCAGGAAATTCAATCTAGAAAGAAACAGGGCAGAAGGGACAAGTTGTTTTGAGGCCAGAATGTTTTTCGAAAACTTTCTTAAACTTACCAAATGATGGTTATTTTTTTATTTTTTTTGCACATTAAAAGCAGCTTGCTCTTTTGCCATTATAAAGCTTTTAAAGGCTTTTAGGCGTGTTGCGAACAAAACATATAACTTCTTATAGAACCAGTTGTGTAATGTTGTTTGTGTTGTCGATGTTTTGCCTTTTCACAAAAGCTGGAACAAATGTGTCAAATATCTGAGCCGAAGATAAGATAATGTGGTTATCTTAGAGCTCATGTGACACTTTGGTTCTTTACTGGAGGGCGAAAGGAAGAAAAGTTCTCTGGAAGTGTAACAGCTTTTATTCTGTGAATTTAAAAAGAGAAAAAGAAGGTTGCTGTCCTTTATCTGCTGACTCGTGTGACCGTGGGGGTCATTTCATGTGGGATGGAACGCTCTAATTCTGGGTACAGTCAGTGAACACTGGGCATGGAGGGTAGGGAGTGAAACCCCACCCCCTGTGCCCCTTCTCCTCTCTCTCTCCCTCTCTCTCTCTCTCACCCCGACTCTGGGCAAGGTGCCCACATGCCCCTCTGGTGTGCTGCTACTGACATGGAGCCAGGATGATTATGTGCTCGTTACTCCAGCCGAGGAGAGAGAAGGGGAGTGGGAGGAGAGCAGCAGGCTGGCTCCCCAGGCCTGCAGACCCCCCAGGCCCCAGCACTGCACTAATGAGAGCAGGGGGAGCGGATGGGCACACACAGGGGGCCAGGGATTACTGCCCGGGGCCAAGGGGAGCCAGGGAGGGAGACCCGAGGACGAGCTAGCAGCAGGGGACTCCTGAAGATGACCCGTTTTGCTGCAGTTGCGCGTGTGTAAAATCTGGTATTGTTGCGTGGAGAAAGGGACAGACGAGGTTGGGATTAACCGTCTCTTCAGAGTGGCTGCTTACTATTGAGGGTGAAGCATTAAAGATCATGTTAGCATGTCAACACGTGTTCATTTTAGTCTCACCTACCAAATCAGAGAAAGCATCCTCGGTGAGATGATAACCTTTTAACTAATTCTGAGGATGCTGAGCAGGAAAAAGGAGAGTAAAATAAATAATCGGTGCACTCGGCGAGTACCAAAAGTCCAGGAAAACACCATCTTGTCGCTGTGCAGATTGGGTCCATAAGGCCTGTATGCTAATCTGAGCCGGGCCCTGGCCTGAGTCGCTCAATTATTCAACAGACAGGTTTGTTTAGCATTCATTTGGTACTGCTTTTGCTAGTGGTGGGAGGACTGGGGAAGATGGGAACAAGCTTTTTTATTATTTTTTTGCTTTCTTCTCTGAACATGTCTCGTTCTGCTGCGCATACACAAACTTGCGAGTCCTCCGAAATTGGGGTTGGAAGAAAAGAAGAGAAAATCCTGCGTGTCAGTTCCTGTGTTCCTGCCTCTTCATGAATAAATACATCAAAAGGCGCCTCAGGGGCAGGTGAAGCAGGCTGGGGAACTTGTCAGCCCATCAGCAGTGACCATGCCGGACTGAAGCGAAGTGGAGACGGGCGAGAACGAGAAGAAGATGCGGTTCACTCCTTATCTTCTAGTGTACAAAGTCACAGCCATTAACGCTCAGCAGATAATGATGTCCTGGTTTGCTTACTTCCTCTCTCTGAGGTCGTTCAGTCACTCACAGTAATTTGTCCATCAGTCCTTTTCTGCGTCTCATTACTGAATACACCGACTTGTTCTGTTCTTCTGAATTAGAGAGGGGAGCTGTGACTCTCTAATGAGATGGAAGTGACCAGAGCGTCTGACACAAAGCACTTAAATTTGGTCCTATCTACGTGTCACCCTCTTTGTTTCAATATTTTATTAGAGTAATCAAGGCATGTGGTCCTGTCAGTGCGTCACAAGTCACTCAGTGGCAGAAATTACTTAAATTATCTGAAGAGGATTCCAGAGATGCCTTTTGTGTTCCTGCTTGTGTTCGATCCTGAGCTCTCAGATTGTGCGATATTGAGATATTAAAAAAAAAAATAGTGCTGCTTTTAAAAAATATACTCAGTTTTGACCCATTTTCTTTTAACAGACCTTTGACTAGGAGTCCAGGGAGATTTTCTCGTTTTGCATTAGCCAGTGAACACCCGGGATCCATCATGAAATCAAAGGCTTTGGGAGAGCTGAACTGAATACTGATCCGAGGTCTGCAGTCCTGCTGGGCCCACTGCGGAGACGAGATCCTCTTCAAAAATGCGTTCAGGAACCGGCGCTTTGATTCCAGTCAAACACCACGGATGAACAGACTCAGACGTGGTGTTGCAGGTTGAGTTTGAAGGGCAGGGAAAAATCTTAATGCGCATCAGTCTTTTTTTTTTTATTTTTTATTTTTACAAACTTTGTAGGCGATACGCGCTCCAGAAACCTGATGCCTGCCGGCGCTGTATTATTCTAACCTGGAATTAAAATGCCTTTGACCTTTTTCCGAGGCGATGACCAGACGTGAGGCTCACGGTGACCGTGATGAATAGCATAGTTCTGGTGTGGCTGATTTTTTAAGGACACATGACACGCTCGGTCTCCCCTCACGTCCGCTTCCTGTTGGCGTTGACAAACAAGGCTTGGATTTCTCAGCATGCCTGGCATTCTTGTTCACCCCGTCTTTCCTGGAGTTTGGAAAGGCCTCCGAGCCTCCCACCCAGAACTGCCGTGCACAAAGACACACAAAGCTGCCGGGTTATTCAGTTTGCTCTAAGCTCTCTTCCCTGTCGGCTGTTTGCCTAGTAATTCAATTCAGATGTTCAGGATCCAAAAACATGTTTGCTTGAATGAAATCCACCTCTCCACCCACATTGACCAAGGACTGTGCTTTTCTTAGCTCCGGTCCAAGTTGGACAGCCAGGCAAGGTACTGCCACCTCGGCCTTTTGAGCTTTAGATTTTCAGAAGACACAGATTTCTTTCTTTGTGTTTCCTCATCAGCAATCTGCTGTTTTTTGCCCCCATTCTCATGACTAAGTCAAATAACTTTTATGAGCAGGTCTGAGTGTTTTGTTCCATACAGACACCTATATAAAAAGCACTTTTTCTATCTATACTATAGATACTCGCTAGAATCCATCTGTCATGTAGATGTATATTCAAAACATGGCTCTCTGATTATACTTTGTTTGTGAAACCTGACTTATAAAGCTGTAATGGGCTTAAGAAATAGTACTTTTACACACAAACTAAGTAAAAGAAGGCATTGATGCATTCATGTCTGGAGCCATTAGTCGTGTTTTTTAAGTAGAAAAAAAATATAAAAACACTTTATGCTCCCTGGTTTCAAGAGAGTCTAATTAATTCAAATTAGTATCAAACTTCTGCTTGCTGATTGATTTGATTGATTGAAGTGCCCTAGCCTTAAAAAAGGGAGTTTTTCTTGATGAAGGATCTGTCTTTACGCCCTTGAGTTCCTCCTGCAGGTAGGACAGGAATCAGAATAGACGTCTGGAACGAACCTCTTTCCCCTCGAACCGCTGCACCCAAAAAAGGCAGCTGAAAGTAGTCCCTTCAAACTTATGTTTGAGTGCACGATTCATGTATTCCAGGATATGAATAATTAAAGGGCATCATTTCAAATTCTCACTGAACTGCTTCCCAAAATGTGTTGGCACCCAGGTCTGGAGGTCTCCAACAACTCTCACAACATCGGGAAAATTCAGGCGTATTGTACACAAAGTAGAACAACAAAGCAAAGCTCAAATATACATGACATATGGGAGCTGGGAGTTTAACCCAGCAAGGTAACTTTTTTTTTTTCTGCAGCAAACTTTTGTGTGTGTGTGTGTGTGTGTGTGTGTGTGTGTGTGTGTGTGTGTGTGTGTGTTGCTTCACAGGCTGGAAGTCTGCAGAAATCAAAAATGTCCTGAGCAAAGCGATCTTAATATAGACATGTTGAACAGGAGTAAATATTTTCTTCTCTTGTTTGCCAAAGTTTTTAAAGGCAGATATAAAAAAAAAAAGCTAAGATTTGGAACAATTCTGAGCAACGTGAAGCAAAAAGAGTACAGAAGTCTCAATGCAAACCTTGTTTTCCAGCAGACCACGTTGGAGAGAGACAGAGGTTGAGCAAGGAGGGGGGGTGGGGAAGGATATTGAAGAAAGGTTAGCCTGGAGGAACAAGACTCCTTTCTCCCCTCCCACCCCTTGACCCTCCCATGTGACAAGTTGAGCCAACAAGTGGTCTATTCAGCCAGGCAGCCAGGGGAAATGGCTGCTCGGCTCGAGCGCTGCCTAATGAAAGTAGAGACGCTGGTTATTATTATTATTATTATTGTCCTCATCACTCCCGTCCCAGCTGGTCAGATCGTGGCACGGACCTCCGCTTTTTTAGAAAACAGAAAAAGAATACCCCGAAGGCAATAAGAAGTTTCATCCCTTACAGCTCAACACTTATCTTAAGTTGGATCCAGAATTTTAAGTGGTTTTTCCAGCACTAGTTACATTTATAACTCTCAGGGTGGTGGTTGCACTCAGACCGTGCAGGGTGATGCCTGCTCGTGTCCATGGCTTCATCCAGTTTACCCAGGCCTGATTGTGTTTGTTTGTGGCTCGCTTGGTGCAACGTTTGGACTCGGTGGCACTGTTGTTTTTCTTGTTGGGCTGAACAAACAGTTCTCTCCTCGACTAAACGACCGTAATGATCTTGGCATGTGTCGGCGAGGCTTTTAAAGGCTCCCCGGCGCTGGGTCAGATTGCATCACAGGGCCGGTTTCGCACACATAAACCGAGATGTTTACTATGGAGTGCATTTAAAAAATGACGCCACACGTTTCTTTTAACTGCCGCAGCAACAAGTTTAGTATCTTTTATGAAACGTGTTAGAACAGAAATGCAGTGTCTGATGTAAAACACTTGTTGCTAACTTTTAGCTTTATGTGTCTTTTTTTTTTTTAGTCCAATAAAGTCCCAGTGGTCCAGCACGCTCACCATGTCCACCCACTGACGCCCCTTATCACCTACAGCAATGAACACTTCTCTCCCGGCACGCCGCCATCACACCTCTCGCCAGAGATCCTCGACCCAAAAACAGGTGAGACGTCGTCTTATAAGGTCGAACTAATAGTATAAATAAAACCTGTTTGTAAAAGTGGCACTGAAAACTGCTGTCAAATTAATGACTTTGACAGGTTTGCTGTGTTTAACCAGCAGAAATAACATTAGTTTGTAGTTATTTACGTATGAAAAAAAGAAAATAGTACATGGAAATTTTTTTTATTTAATTTTCTAAAAGATGAAACTAAATCAAACTTAAACTAAATTGTTATTCATCTTTAATCCAAAAATATACAGTCATAGCTAACACTTTGTGAACCTAAGTTTAAAAATGTGCTTCATGAATGCAGCCTATTTACCATAAAAAATCAAAAAAATAAAAATAAAAAAAAACTTCACATTTACAAGTTTGGCCCTGAAGCATATTCATCTTTTTCTTTTTTACTGAATTGAAACAGTTTCACAAAATGAACCTTATGTTGTTATGAACTTGAGCTGTTTGATCAGGTCCATAAATTTGTCACAAAACATCCAACAAGTTCTTTTTATTTTCTTTCTTCCTGTGTACAATGTGTTGTGTAATTCAGAGCAAATGTTTTTGCATCAAAAGAACAGAAACCTGTCGATTGGCGTCTGGAATTGTTTTTAAAGAGGAAATTTGTGGAAGCGCTGCGTGAAAAAAGGGAAGCAGTTGCTGCATTTACATGGATATTACCCTGATTTAGACCGTACTCTGCATAAGATACTGTCATGTTATCAGCATGACGTGTTGCACCGTTATGTCCTTCTCATGTTTTCTCAACATCTGGCCATAACTTGGTCCAATTAATGTTGGGAACGTTGGGGTTTGCCTTCAAAGATTGGACACAAATGAATCTGTGCAGAACGGGCAGCTGTGGGTGAAAAAAAAAGACACATTTGGGATGAATAAGAAACCAGAGCTCAACATGAGTTTGACTTATTACTCAGTTTATGCCTCTAACATGTAAACAGGAATCAGAACAGAACATCCCACATGCTGCTCGCTTAAAAAGCAAAATATGAAGATAGTCTTGTTTGGAATTGGATCAGTAATATATTATAGGGAACATTTATTCACATTGCAATCAGATGGACTCCCACTGCAATTTAATGCAGATTTAGATTATAGTGGCTGAAATGCTAGAGGCACGTAAACATTATTGTGAGCTTCATGATGACAGAAGAGAAATCCTATGAAAGTTCAGCAAGTGTGTACTGTTTTTGTTAAATGTATATATTATTTTGTCTTATTATTATTATTTGTATTACCTTCAGGTATCCCACGAACGCCTCATCCATCAGAACTTTCTCCGTACTACCCTCTGTCTCCCAGTGCTGTCGGTTCGATTGCTCATCCTCTGAGCTGGTTCATGCAGCAGTAAGTGCTACGTCAGATAAAAATACTGTTTATTTTGCTTTTCATAATACATATAAGGATTATATTGTTGGGTTTGTGCTTTAAAATGTCTACAGTAAACAGATTTTATTACGGTCTGAGAAATATTTGCATTCTGGGTGTTGCGAGCCGGCCCTGAAGTCGCACGGCAGCGTGTGAGTTCAGGTGCACCGCATCAAACTGATAATAAATTAAAACATCTTGAGTTTACCAGGTGGAGTTTCGAAACATTTATGGGTTTTTCTGCGGCTCCGCTAATCGATTGCAGCGGTTCTGCTCCGCAAGCAGGGGGATTTGAGTTGATGAGTGGAGGATTAGTGCTGGTGGGCTCGCCGTCAGCTGTGTTTGATCCACCTCGCACTGGAGCGTTCACTCACCCCCCGTCTTGCCTCTTGTCTCTCAGGCAGGGCCAGCCCATGTACTCCATCCCTCCGGGGGGATTCCGTCACCCCTATCCTGCACTGGCGATGAATGCCTCCATGTCCAGGTGAGTGGATCGTGTTCAGCAACATGACCACCCTCCCAAAGGCAGACATCTAATATGTGCTGCCTCTGCCACACGCTGTAATCACATTTTCCTTGTTTTTCTTCTTTTTCTTTGCCAAACAGTAACAAAATAAACGACTACTGGTTTAGACTTTTTATTGTTGGATTATATGCCTTCACTTGCATAAATAGGATCTGAAACAAAAACTAAACAACATTCTTCACCTTGAACAAAACGTTGCCAGATCAGGAGCAGGGTTCGGTGTCGGGACTACAAAAGAGATTTGAGTTGGGAGTGTGTGAGAGACAGGCTCAGCTTCTTAAAAAGAGGGAGCACATTATTGGCATTCAGTACTCCTCTCCTGTCTTCTCTCTCAGAGCTAAACTTCAGTGGTCAGGCTGGTGTTCTGAGCCACTACTCTCTCTCACACGCACACACACACACACACACACACACACATGCACAAAAAGCAGAGATGAAAGGGCCGCGAATCGATTAGGACAAATCAAAGCTTATCTGAACCCACATGTCCCATCAGACCGAACTCTCTGGCCCTCTGTCAAAATTGGAAAGATTTGTAACGAGGCTTCCGGTGTTAGTGTGAGATGAAATATTCAAAAGGCTGTCTGTGATCAATAGCTGGTGCTGCTCCATCTTGATATGAACTCACAACATAATCAAAACACGCCTCGTGGAAGTTTTTTTTTTCTTTACACTGCTACCTGAATTAGATTGTGTTGCATTGTTCCGAGTATTTTCAGCTTTTAAATACATTTTAGTACAATGTAGTGGTGTTTTTTTTAGCTTCATGAGAAAGTAAAAAGACGTGAGCAGCCGGCTACCTATGAGGGTTTAAATCTTTGCTTTTTTTATCTTTGTGTTTGGTTCATCCACATTATGATTAATTTATGTGAAATGTTACATCCTGCTAAATTTAAAAGCTTTAAAATATCACGTGTTGTTTTGAAATGTAGCCATGGAGCCTGATGCAGATTTGTTACAGTTTTCCATTGTTTTTCTCTAAAAGTCACACTTTGTTTCTGATCAATAAAGGAACAAATCTCCCGGTTAGCGTGTTTTCCACAGTTAATACTTGCTATACTTGATATCGGGTCAATGTTCTTTATACCTATGAATCAGACAGTTTGACCTTTTATGTGTCATTATCTGAGAGGACTTATTTTATTAATTGACTTCATAGAAATAAACTGAATTAAACTTGCTTTTTAATCAGATCAATATGCTCAAATAAGGCCAATGCTGATCAATCAAAAAAAATAATTAAAAAAAAATCTGTCCATCAGTCATTTTGCGACATCATACAGAACCAGAACCAGCTGTATCATTATGAGATTAAATGTAAAAGTAAGAACATCTATTGGTGAATTATGAGAATATCTCTTATAAATGGAGTTTAAGTGTCATCACTTGAAGCAGCACTGCAGGCAGTCATTGGGGGGACGTATATATATTTTTAAACTTTAATTTCAAAAGAATTCTATGACACAAACTTGTTTATACTGTTTGAATTTTTAAGCAGCCGATATGAAAAAGAAGCACAAGTTGAAAGTGAATTTTAAGTGAGGGTATTTTAAAATAAAGTTTATTTTGAAAATATTTTTTTGTGTAAGATTTTTTCTACGTCTCAAAGTAAAAGAAGCAAACTTTTAGCCTGATTTTTATTTATTTCTTCATTTTTTTGTGATTTTCTGATTTGTAACCTCGTTGTGGCGTTTGATGGGTTGAAGCTATCAGAACTGCCTCGGTACGTTAATTATTTATTGGCTGCTCCTTTTTTTTTTTTTTTTTTTTTTGAGTGGATAGAAACATGTTTTATTTGGCGTGCTGCGTCTCATGACAGCCCCGGCATGTGGAAACACTTGAAAATAATCACATTTTTCTGGTCAGCGTTAGCTCGAGCTGCGATGTGGCGGCGTGGAGATTAATGTCCCTCCTTTTTTTTGTCCGACACGACTCTGCTCCGCGTTAACAATCAGAAATTGTGAGGCACTTTGTAAAGGTGTTTTATGTGGAAGGCTGTCAGAGCGCTCGCCGTGGTCTGCGAAGGTGGCAAGGAGAAAGGTTTCAGGTGTCACGGCCATGCTGTCACCATGGTAACACCACACTCCACTTTCCTTCAGTCGTTGGTGAATAAAGAGCCTTTTGAAAAAGTCTTTATTTGAACAACAACCCAAAAAAAAAGAGTAAGCACAGTACACATTGTGTGCATGAATTCAGTCTAGACAGAGGCGGTAGGTGCAGTGAATTTACCCAGAGGGCAAGGTGGCGGGTAACATTTCGCCACGCGGGTCAAATCTGTTTTATCCACCCACCCTCCACCAAGGTTATAATAGTTTTTGATTTTTCATTATAGTTTAGTTTTATTTAGTTGTGACATTTTTTCTTTTAATTCAGTTAATTTTAATTAGTTTTTACAGTGGATTCGCTTGTTTTTCTTGCTTTTTTCTTGCTTAGATTTAGTTAAGTTTAGTTTTTATTAGTTCTAGTGTTCGTTTATTTTAGTTTGAATAAACATATTTGCCAATGCATCCTCCAGCTTGTGATGTTCCTGTGAGTTAACTAACCCAACAGCTATTTGATCACTAGTTAAATCAGTCCATTTTAGCGACACCTTCCTAAAATAATCCTGTAACTCAATTTTGCCAACAAAGGACTTGAACAATTGTTTTTAAAAGGTGACGATAGTTGTATAGATCCTGGTGCTACCTGGCTGAGCTACGGCTTGTTTTTCACAGGTATTACTAAGAGAAGCTGCTTGTCAAGATACTCAGTTAATTCCACCTATTCTATGACCTGTTTCCAGTACAAGACGCTTTCAATTTTCACGCAGTCATATTCAAAGAAATCCCAAATCGGACTTTCTCCCAACTTTTGTTGTCATCATTTAGCAGGTGAGCTCTGAGCAGGTGACGTTACGGACCATGATGTGCTGCTTAATCAGTCCACATGGTTCAAAACAAATTGACAAACACTAAAACTAAGGATAAAAAAGATTATAAAGTTTTAGTTAGTTATTGTTTTTTCATTTTATTACAGTTTTTATTTATTTCAGTTAACTAAAATGTTTTTTCCATTTCAGTTTTCATTATTTAGTTAGTTTTAGTTAACTATAATAACCCTAACAGGTGCAATATTACTTTGCTCTTTAGGTTTGTAATTCTGTGACTAAAGGCCAGAAACGTGTTGGACATGAACTTCAAAGTCAGTGTTTTAATGGTGGTTTTCAAAGCAATGCTTTTGATAATTTAAGTTATGATAGTAAAATCAAGTGTGAATGTTAAAATAATATGTTTAAAACACATTTTCCACATTCCAGTGTGATTTTGTAGCAAACAAACAAACAAAAAACTTTACAAAATCACATTTTCATATGTCAGTTACCAAAACTTGTTCTGCACACACCTGAAATGTGATTTTGGGAAAGTTTCAAAATGTTTATGTGATTCAACGTGCAGAGTCATGTTTTCTCATGAGCATTAATTAATATGATGAAAAAAATCACATCATATTATTTTTTTTTCAGTAAAGGTAAATCTGAATCTGTATTTTTCATTTATTTATTTATTTATTTATTTATTTATTAAATGAATGGTATATGAAACTAAATGAACCTCAATTAGCCAGACACTCATTTGTCACTTCCTTTGTCTCTGTACTTCTAAAGCAACTTTTAATTTTACAAAACCAGAATATTTATCTATTGATTTACAAGGTTTGGAGTAAAACAGTTTTTTTTTTCTTTTTAAGAAGCAAATGATAGAAGAAGACACGCTCTCTGCTGTTTCTGGAATTAGTAAATTCTGATCACTGATTAAACAATTCTGAATATTGTCACAAAGCTCTTATTTGATTTTTGTGCTAATGTGTCTGGTGTGACAAATTTGTGGTTGACGTTTTAGAGCAATAATTAAATAATCAAAACCTTCCTATTCTGTTCAAACTTGTTTTCAGACACTAGTTACTTTTGTTGGAGAAGTTCAAGTTTAAAATATTTATCAAAGGTAAAAGTTTAAGAGAACTCCTGCTGTGTTATTGGGGGAAAAGAAAACAAATAATGTTTGGGTTTGTGTTCTCCTACTTTTACCTTCAGCTGAACAGAAGCAGAGGTCAGTGTTTTCTTCAGGAGGTTAACACAATCAGCACTGCTGCTTC
>JARVGW010000750.1:18259140-18277899 GCA_031762495.1 Anablepsoides rubrolineatus
TCAAATTAAAATTGCAGATTAGAATTAGCTTCCGCTAATTATTTTATGACATAAGCGGTTTTGAAGTTGCGGACCTAAAGTAATTCTATGGCGGTATAGGATTAGCGGAACTAATTTTTTGATTAGCGGTGCCCACCACTGGCACTTTCAATAAAGGTTATACCAAACAAGACGTGCATTTTAAAGACGACAGTTTGTACAAGCATAAACTGGAGAAATAAATAAATAAAAAGGTCTATATCTCTAATTTTATATTAAATCAGACAACATAACAGCATTTGCACATGAAATGCAGTAGGTTCAAACTCCAAAATAGACAGTTACCTTGTATCTCGTCTGCTCTCTGTCGTAGATCTTCTTCAGGGAAACCGTCTGTGGGGCAAAAAAGTTGGCCAATTTGGCCAGATAAACACCATTTCTCAGCCCCTCCTCCAGCTCTGTAGTTGGGGGCAACTCCTCATCCAGGCAGGCCTCCATCCATCTGCATGACGAGAAGAGCACAACAAATGTGCATCAAGTTTTACAGTAAACACAAACAAGAAATTTACATTTATTCAGTTTTTGATAAGGTTGAGCAAATATTGTGCAATTAATCGTCAGAAAAACTGTCAATTCAATTCAATTTATTTATATAGCGCCAAGTCACAACAACTGTTGTCTCCGGGCACTGTACACAAAAAACAATAAATCGAAAGAAGCCAGCAGACTGCGCCAAATCTTTGCTTCGCCACAGTCTCCCACCCTGAGCAGCACACCGGCAGCAGCGGAGAGGAAAATCTCCATTAACAGGAAGAAAACTCCAGCAGAACCAGACTCAGGACAGGCGGCCATCTGCCTCGACCGGCTGGAAAGAGACACAGATAAACACAGGACTGGTCCAGACCCGACTGTCACCAATTAATATTTACCACTTTGCAATAAGGGACACTTGATGACTCTCAGCTACAACCACACAAAAAAATGTAGCTTAATATTTTTTAATGTTGGAATTATAGTAAGACCTATAGCAATGTATGTTTTGGCTAATAATATTTAGCTATAGTAGACATCTTAAATTGGAGTGACTTCAGAAGCTAATCAGTTGGACAGTTCACAGCGTTTGAAGTCTGCTTTTGATCCAATGATTATTTTAAGAGTTACAGTAAAATCCATCCAGTGATTCAAGAGATATTTTGCTAACAAACAGGGTTGACAACAGTTGATGCCAAAGTTTCAAGCAAAACTACATCATAATGCGTGGAGGTCATTATGTGTTGGGGATGATGCTCATCCACTACCACACCAATTTTTAGCCCCATCTCTGTAGTGTTAACTGAATAACAATGTTTGTGTTATGTATTGTCAGTTTGTTGTGGCAGCCATCTTGAATTAGATTAACCCTGAAATTTAATCACCTGTAGATGCACATGCAGAGTTTCAATCAAATCCATCTAATGGTGCATGAGATATTTTGCTCACACATGCAGAAACACAGATTGCTGCTGAAAATGTGTGCACTTAAACCAAGACTTGTGCACACATGTAGTGTTGCAAAAATGTAGTGTGCAATTAAAATCAATGTTTTTTATGAACATACCATTTTATCATAATACTCAACCCTCTTTATTCAACACCAGATGGTTGGATCTAGCAGAAAACTGATTCATACAGATTCAATCCTGAAGGAAATCTCAGGTGTTGCACAGCAGCAGGTTTGTTTTCTTGTGTTTTCAGCACCAAAACAATAAACCTTGCCTGTGGCATTCTCTTAGGAATTCCCAGCATTCCTCATGTTGGACATTTCATTTCTTTGAGGTCATATTATGAAGTCACATTCCTGCTGCATACTCAAATCATTTCAGGTCACAGAGACGACATGCTGAGCTGCCACACTGAGACAGACCTGGTCGACTGGATTCCAACGACAACACAAAGCAATTCAACTGTCACCGTCCAATCACACCTGCAGCTCTCCATCAGAGATGTCACAGCTCATTCAGGACTATTTTAAGTACCGTTTCAATTTTCACCTAATGATTTTAGTCAGGGACTTTCCAAAGAATGGAAGGTGTCAAACTGTCTGATTTACACTAGTTTTATATGTAGCTGGCTTCTAAACCCATTTTATATGGTTAATAATGTTTTTTCAGTAATATCTGTCTTGCTTTAATAAGTCTGACAAACATAAACTCTCATACTGAAAACTTGACTTTTTTTTTTGGTTGTGAGGAATTTTTCAGTGTGAAGAGTGAAGTCACACACAAACTTTGAAAAACAAAAGTCCCTTCATCTGCTGAGAAAACACTCCTCCTCTGCAAGGTTAACTAAATCTTGAGTGTAATTAACAGATTCCTCTCCTGAGTCAGGCAGACCCCCTCCCTCTGCGTGCACAAACATGAAACTTTGTTACAAGTTCTGCAAGAACATAAGTAAAAGACTTGTTTACTTAAAAGAAAATGAAGACCGAGCCCAGATTAGATATAGAAAAACAATTCAACAAAGCTGCCAATTCAGTTATTCTTATTATGCCTTTAAAAAACTGTAAATATAAAATGTTTGGACACTATTTTACTTAACTTTATTAAGACTTGTAAGTCTTAATAAACTTAGAAGGTAATCAGAAACATTTCTAAAAACCTTTTTCCTGTTGGGAAAGCTCAAGACAGAAAATCAGTTATTAAAAATCACTCTTTTTCAAACCCTCTTGTTAAACGGTAAATAGCATGACCTTTCCACTAATAGGATGTCGTGTTTGTAGTGGATTTCAACTACTTGTAGGGTTTACACTTACCTTGGAATAATAAAATTAACAATTGTCTTGATTTCTTATAAAAAGTGCCAATTGATAAATTATGTTATTCAGAGTAAATTCAAACTAAACAGGTTAATATAAATCTGATTCATTCAATACTGCATTCATCAGCTCAGCCCATTGTAAATGGTAAGGAGTAACATTCAAGTAAACCAACTTTATTATCCTAAATGAAGGTTTATGTGAAGGAATTTGCACAAAACAGATCAACTCCATCCTGAAATATAAAGGTGCTTTCAGTGTGTTGTATAAAACTTGATTGTACCAACTTAGTCTGTGTACAGCAAAATAATGCTTTTCAGAGGAACCCAGTGAAGAAATCCTGTTAATTCCAAAAAGGTTTATAAAAAAACAGCTGTTCAAACTAAGTCCTTTACTTGGAGCAAAGCCTCCATTTCAGAGTTTCCCACCATTTAGTTTTTTGTTACAACACTTGGTCCTCGGACAAACACAAGAAGATACATGCAGGCCAACACCATGAGGGACAAAGGGCAGCTAACCACCAGCTGAAACAACTTCCCTCTCAGGAAGTCATGACATGGGGCCTGCAGACAGGCCCACCATTGAGGCCGAGGTGAGCGACCCATGGCGCGGGGCCTGGGTCTGCTCCTCGGGAACAAGCCTCCATTTTCACTCCACGCCGGAGCAATGAAAGGCTCCATAAAGACTCCTAAGTAATGGCTCTTTTATCAGGGCTACACACACCCTCTCCAGCAAAGCACAAACACAGTCACACCCTCTACTTAACCAGTAAGAGCTGCAGCTATGGACGGGATTTCAGGATGCCATTTACAACAGCAAAGAGAGCTGCCAAACAAATGTCAAGTCGGCCTTAAGATTCTTATCTGGCATGTCTACAATAAAAAAGCCACAAATATGAAAGTATCGACTGGAATCTCTGTGCAAAAAATACAATAGTATAAAAACCTTCACGTATGCTATTTGAAGGTTAATGTTAGAAGTCATTCCATGCAGTTTTTAATTATGTGTAGCTATGATGAGAGAGAAAAATTCAACTCAAAGTTGGAGGCATTTATGAATCTTACATACAAAACTTCAGATTAAAAGATACATTTCTGCTCATCTTCCAAAAGAATTCAAACATTTTTATTGGTACAAAAACAAAAAACATGGCTTAGCATCTTCACTTTCACTGGTATAACTGGCAGTAATAATCTTTTCCATTTTCCATTTCGTCCATGATTAAATAGGCATACGAAGAAATGGGCTGCTCCCTCGCTCCCCCCGACACACACACACATATTCCACACTTCCAAGAAGCTGAAGTCAGAGCTGAGTTCAGGTCAGTTTCATAGGAAAAGATCAGCTACTAACAACTATCACTCCAGGAAAAGCCACTGAATCTTTGCCAGTAAATCATCTCCAGCTGCTTTAGAGATGATGGTACACTCTGCTCATCTGAACAACTCCAACCAAACAGGTCCTGCAGTATAAATTCACTGCCATGTTACACTGATCATTTTTACTCTACAGAGATGAAGAAACTGTGGACTTCAGACTTGTACGTTACTATGTTTCCCTCTGAGCCATAGACAGTGTTTCTAATGCTGTTCAAGTGACAGTTCAAGTAGGGTTCAGAGCAAAAGTTTTGAACAATATTATCTTGCCTGAGGTAGACAACTCTTTGAACAACCTCACCTTGGAAAAACAAGGATTGATAAGCTCACAGTCTGCCTCAGTTCATTTGATCTTTTATTATTTTAGAGACTGTAATTTGTTTTAGGATTATAGCAATTTCCTTTTGGTCTTGGCTCCATTTGAACTAGCCATAAGCTCATCAATCTGGTCTGAATTACACATCTTTGTAATATTTTAATTTACATACACTGATAACAGTTGTTCATAACTTTCCAGCAGAAAAAAAATACTTTAAAAGATTTAGGCTATGCTCACACTGCAGGTCTATATGCTTCTTTATCTGATTTTGTTGTGGATTAGGGGTGTAACAATACATCGATCTATATTGATATCGATTTGAATGGTTAAGGATTCAATTACATCGAGGCAAAATGAAAATATTGATCTATATCATCATATGCTCGAGGTGAATCAATATCATATGCCCATGTGTTAGATGGGCATATGATGTCACATTATATCGATCAGATTTGTGAATTGAATTAAAATCATATTGTGACAGACTTTGATAGAGAAATATGGAATCATCAGCCAAACATTTCAATGCAATATCGTATCATTATAAAGTTGGTGATTTACACCCTTTTTCTGGACATTAATATTATACTTATTTTTCAATGTGACCTCTATCAGACTCCAGTGTGAACTCTCTACAGCACTGATGTGCCCTACATGTGCAGGAGAAACATAAACAATCTCATTCTGACCCTTGAAGAAATATTGTTTGCTTTGGCAGAAATTTTCTAAATATTTAAAGTATGTGCTGTAGTTTGCCTGCAGAGTCCTGCCATGTACATGCAAAGAAAATCTCTAAACTAAAAAAAACAATACTGTTTTCCTGTATTTTCTTCAATTGAGCTACTCAGACAAAAAAATGTAAAAATAAGGACATTTTAAAGCCAACTCCTGCTAGTTTGTTACGTTTTCTCTGTTAACTGTTCAGTAAAGTGTTTCAAGCAGCACATGCAAAACAGCACTTACTTTTATCTGCCTGATCTTTATGATTTGCATACAAACATCCTCTCTGGTCTGTAACATCAGACCAAACATTAAACTATGTTAGAAGACCTCATTAAAAAGCAGGAACATAAGAGATGACAATGCTGCACAAGAGAGTCATGTGACAGGATACAGGGCAGGAGAGAGAAAGAATGTTTACTGAATAGCTGGAAAGGCTAATCATCAATGCCAGATCAAGGTCCGGAAACCAGCCTTACTCCCCTGTTTTTGTTGTCTTTTTTTGACTTGTTACATATCTACGCTGAGAGGCTGATGTAGAGGCTAAGTTTTAATAGAAGTGTGTACAGCCCAGGAAAAAAGAGGATTTAAAAGTACAGAATTTATCAGTCCAGGGGAAATCCCTACTGTTAGTCTAAACCAGTCTGTGAGGAAGGCATCACAGTTCAAACAATGATGAAACACAAACGGAGTGATGGAAGAAACCCAGGAGAAAAGAGAGAGGAGCGGGAATACAAAACAAAGTGACTGAGAGCCAAGTTGTTCATTACATGCTTTGTTGCAGGACTGGAATCTGACCTCGTCCTGAAAACGACCCAACAGCAGCTGGATTGTAACCCCACCACCACCACCACCACCACCCACCCATAACTGTGTGATTCAAGTGGCTGAGCTAATAAAGAAATTACAGCAAGTAGCGTTTACACCTTCTCTAAAGTTAAATTCAAGCATTACTATGATGAATTTTAAAGGTTCTAACTTTATACTGAGTTTCTAGACCAGACCACACACACAAGTTTGTATTTCTATCCTTATTAGGACTGTTCTTCTACTCATTTCCAGTAGTTTCTAGCCTTACCCTGACTACTTACTATAAAACTAACCTCACAGGTTACAGGTACCTACCTGACCCTAAAACTAACCTAAACTCTATTCACACCTTTTTCCTAAACTGAGCCCCCAACTCAAAAATGGAGTTCCACCATATTAGGACTGGTCTTTGGTCCCCATTAGGACTACTGGTCTTGAAAAGATGTGTGTGTATACCAGAAATGGTCCTAAAAACAGGGTTCCAACAGCTTAAGGCAAGTTATATTTAAGACTTTTTAAGACCTCTTTAATGCAACTTGAAATGAAATTTAAGACCCAAATCACAACAAATAAAAATGCGGGGAAAAAAACAGTTGGTGACAATTTTACCTAAATGTTTATTTTAGCACAGAACAACTAGCTACGAGAGAAAATTTGTAAATTATAAAAAAAATAAATAACATAAATGTTACCATTATTTTAATATTTGAGACAATTTACAATCATCTTACTTAAAATGTGTTAACATTTTTAGGACCTCTGAAAAATTGATTTAAGACATTTTAAGGCTAATTAAGGCCTTATTTTTGAATTGACAAATTCAATGCCTTTTAAGGATCCGCGGGAACCCTGAAAACGGTAACAAAAACAAGTACACACACACACACACACAAATGATGATTCATTTCCTTGCGCAATAAATCATTTTGATTTACGAACTAAATGTTTTATTTTGAATACTATCTAAAAAGGAATGAAAGGAAAAAGGAAACAACACAATTCCAAATGAGTCACTTAAGCTTCAAATACACTTTACTCTGCCTCCAACATTGAACAGCTGATAGAGCAGCACTTATCAAACATCTTTATTTAAAGCCTTTGTTGTTGGTCTAAAAGTTCTTTTTTCATGTCTTTAGCACCCAGCTGTTTATCACATTAGTTACACTGAGGTAAATAATTCAGAGCTTCTCATCTGATTCATTTTGGGTTTTTATCCAACATAAGAAGAGTTTGCTTTTAATAAAAGCCGTCTAATAGCTGCAGCTGTTAGCCAACTGAAGGAGTCGAGGCTGCAGTGAAGCACCACACCACATTTGATCCGTTAACAATGACACAAAACCAACATGAGTCATGAAAATGAAAAGTGGAGTGAGTCATGGAGGCCTGCAGGTGAGATGAGGTGAGCTCAGCCCACATTCAGACTGGATTGAGACACTTGAGGACACATTAAGGACGTTCAGACCTGGTACACACATGCATCCTGATTAATCATGAGTGGACAGCTTTCAGTGTGACATTAAATGTGTCCTGAGGTGTGATCAGTCGCTCACTCTGAACCATATTTTTATCTGCACAAAGTCAACTAAACAAGAACAAGGATTCACTGATGGTTAAATAAAGTCCCATCTGAACTGTATCAATGATCAGAAACAAGTTGATTTCAGATTCACCTGAGTCACATTTAAATGATTCAGATTTGGCAGACAAAACATGAGCAGAGTAAATAATCAGAAGCTACAGAGTTCAACTCTGCTGTGTTTAATAAAAAAATGTATGACCCTGATAAACTACTAAAGAACGTTATATACGGCATTTCTATAGTGGGTTTTATCTACAGCTGTTAATGAAACACAAAGCATCAAACAGTAATGTCTCATCAGCAAACTCAGTTAATTCATTAATAAAGCTCACTGATCCTTTACTATAAAAACAGTCTGTCATTAACATCAGTTTTAACAATTCACCTCAGAATGCTTTTAGGCTCTACAATTTTTTTATTAAACATATTTTATTAAAATACAACTGGATCATCCCAAATTTTCCAACTTTTTACCTTTTCCCCAGTAACAAGGAGAGTATTAGAACATCAGTGTTTATATTGGGGTTCACACAGTTAAAGGGGTCTCTCACTGGGCTGTCTGCTGGAGATTACTGTCTTATAATAAAGGAGAATATTTTAAATTTTTCACTAAAGAGGTCCAGCTGTGACTAGATACATCAGGACACATGATGATGATAGGTCTGAGCAGCAGTATGAGCTCTGAGGAGTGTTGGACCACAGAGTTTCCACCAGGAGGTTTTCTACATGACAACAGAAAAATGCTAAGCTAAGCTAAAAGTTCAAATGCTAAAGGAAAAAGTGGGAAGTTTCTGAGCTGTCCTGTTGGTCTTAGAGTATTGGTTTAAATAGACTTGAAAATTAAAAACCAGGGAAATGTCTCCTTCAAACTGTTTTAATTCAACCACAGAAGCAGAAGGGTAGATACTCAAGTTATTATTTTGGTGTTTATTGTGAGACCAAGAGAAATAGCTACAACTTAAGGCAGAAAAGTCACATTTTACTCTCTATTCTTCTCTCACGTTTGTATGTTACAAAGATGTTATTGAAAGACCTATAAATAATCCAGCGATAAATTCAAAAGGTCTGGACAAACAGCTCCTCCTTATCTGAAAGGAAAAGTAAATAGTGGTTTTAAATTTCACACAGCCTGCCAGGTGAGAGCCAGGAGGACGGATCCTGTGGGCCCTTAATGGAGCACTGATCCTTGTCCCTTTGTTTCCTTTTTTTATTCCCTCATTCTCAATCGTTTACTGCCAGGCTGGGTGACTCAGCCTCATTTTCCCCACAGGCCTTCCTGTTTCTCAGGCAAACCTATCAGATAAGATTTGTGCAAAACCTCAAAATACAATGTTTATCCAGTAAAACCTAAAAGCTACAAGACAAGGTCAGCTCAAAGTCATTTTAATTAAAAAATCCAACATGTTAAATATGTTACAAACAAAATGCTGGCTCTTTAAGCCTAACACTAAAGCTGCAGGCTGGAGCAGTGGTTCAGCTGGTATCTGAACAGTGTCTGTCAAATTATTCCAGAGATAAAATCTAAAGTTAACAGATTTTGGAAGTCATAGTAAAAATGTAAACTTGAGGTCACAGCAACAAAGCAAATCTGATGAAGTAAATTCCCAACAAAAAGATTTTACATCTTAAAATAATGCAAACATTACTAATATACCCTTGCCAAAACTGTTTTTGGGGATAGAATATTTAAACTGGTACTTAGGAGTGAACATACGATGTTTTCTTCAGTCCTAGCTACTTTTTTAAACTCTTTTCACACACATATAAAAAGTATATTGTTTTGATTGTTTTCTGGTCTAGAAATTGTCAGAAAATACCAAATGTTATCCCTCAAAGCCTGATAACAACAAAAAGACAAGAAACTGCTCCCTCTCTGCTGTGCTACAGAGACCTTCATACTGACCAAAAACAACAAGTTAGGTTATCAGAACTTTTTCTTTTTATTCAGATACAGAAAATCTTAAAAAATAAAACTGAAAAGACTAGTAATTTTTGTTGAAGGTAATAGTTGTATTATATCTTAGACCAAATCCACACAAAAGTTAGATTAAAGCATACAGCTGTCAAATATACAATTTTTCAATGTTTTTGTGTTGAATTTTTTAATCTATGATAAAAGCCATATGCATCCTTCACTGCCAAAACCTCACTGATTAATTTGTAATAAATTGTGAAATCAGCAGTCGTGTTTTGTTGCCAACAATTACAAGTCACTTGTAATACAATTGAAAATTGACAAGAAGACTTGATGAAAATGTTTCATACAGAAATTCTAATTTGCAATCTGTCCTCGAATAGCCTTTTTTAAAAAAAGCTGTAAATGATAAATAATATCGATTTTCAATTTACTTCCATCTTTTTGATCATCTGAACTTTTGCAAACATAATTTAAACATTGAAGATATAAAATAAAAAACTCTGCACCGCACACAAACACACACATCATTGTACTTCCATCAAACTGATGACATTGTATTGACTTCCAATAATTTTTTAACTGCATTTATGCCTAATCCAGACATAAAACTAATCATTAGTCTATTTTTAACCTGAACAAAAACTTAATTCACACCATACCTCTAAAACTAACTAGTAAGGGTTTAACGATACATAAAACTCTCGAGACGAGTTGAGACTGGACACAGTACTGAGTTTGCAAGACGAGACAAGATTTTAATATTAGTTTCAAGAAAACTTTAAAGATCTATTTTATGCTGCAAAAATGCTTTTGATCTGTTTTAACATTCAAACTCAACTGATATCTTCCTTTTTCTGATTTCTTGAATCTCCTTAGACCAGTGCTTTAATTTTGCATGGCTTTCCAACATCATATAAAAATATGACATTCAAGCAGAACTTTCCAAAAATTAAACATAAATAAAAAACAAAATAAGTAATTTTTTTTTCCTTTATGAACATCTATCAGATCTCTCTGCTCTGGTCTGACCGCTTTAGGAAGGGGGAGGGGCTCACGGGGGGCTCGCTGCTGGCGGAGGAAAAGAGGAGAGAAGGAGATTAGTGTTTGGAAAGAGCGGTCACCAAAGCTTCTAATAAAAGTCTCCAAAAACACCGGGAAAAGTCCCTTGATTTGTCACTACAGGGGTCTAAATAGTCGCTAGAGACAGTGACAAAGTCGCTAAGTTGGCAACATCGTTAGCGAGACAACAGTTACCTCACAACGAGCGATATCGCGGGAGTTTAATGTCGCGAGATTTCGTATACTGAGATCTTGTTACACCCCTACTAACTAGTAAAGCACACACACACACACCAACAGGATCAGTCAGCAGAGGCCACTTTGTATGGCAGTGAGAGGGTTTTGAAACATCACTCTTGAGCCATTGTTTCCATCACACCAACACTGATAGGGCCAGTTGTGACATAATATTAACTGCAGCAGCAGCAATACACATGAGAATTTGGAAACCTTTTAAAAAACAGGAAATTACAGGCAAAAGGCCACAGCTTCAGAAGAACTGGGCTGATTGTTAAGTACACGGTGAGAATGAGAACATGGGCCTCCGCTAGCTCTAAAAATATAACAGCCCAACAAATAACTCAATTTGAAGTTTTAACCCTCTTATGTACAGTTAACTTCAATGTTCTTTCTTCACTTTCACTTCTTTGAATTTTAAAGAAGAAACTTTCTTTTGCATTCTGCTGACAGTCTAAATTTTCATATGGTATTATTCAGTGGGATTAAAAAAACAATTAATATTTCTGCTGACTGATGAAATCATCTCGTTCTGTTGTAGAACAAATGGTTTTTGTTGGAGTTTTGCACTTTACAGCAGTTTTTTTGCATGACTCAAGTGACTGTGTCAGGGAGAACAGGCTGAAAATCTCATGTTGCAGTAAAATGATGACAAACATACTTTACTGAGTTTTGTTTTAGTGCTCATCTTCAGCTCAGAATGATTTTAAACAGAGAAAAAAGGTTTTAGGGGAACATTAGGATTTTAATCTATATTATTAATGAATTAAAGCTTTAGGTTAGAGCTCAGAATTAAAAGTAAAATCATGGCTGTGTATCTGAACTGGATGGTTTCCAGAGTTCCACCTGGGAGCCAGGATCTGGGGGTGGAGCCTGTGTGTGCACCTGTTGGAGGGGTCTTCACCCATGGAGCCTGGCTGGGTCTAGCCTAAACTGGCTATGTGGGCTTGCTCCCCAATGAACGAACCAATCACAGGAATATGAAGGGTCTGGTGCACTGTGGATTGGGCAGTCTTGGTGGTCCGATCTTACAGAAACCGGCAGCTGGGATGTGGAATGTTAGTTAAAGCTTGAGGAAGAGGCTGAACAACACTATTTGTGCTAGTAGCAGTTTGTCTAGAACACACTTTGTTTGTACATATCGATGTCTATAAGCCCAACTGGCTTTTGAGAGTTTGTAGTGTTTGACAAAAGAACTAGCCAGGATGGTCTTTTTTGGTCAGCTACTGGTGAGGTGGATGTAGCAAGCTGTGGCCATGATGTTGACATATTTTGGTGAAAACCCCCAGACTAAGTTAGGAGGGTAAAAATTAGGACAGGGATGGAGCTGCTAACGTCAAGAGAGGGTGTAGTTGGGCAGTGGAAGGAATACTCAGAGTGGCTCCCCAACCCCACCCACACATATAACATGGAGGATCCAGAGCCAGGAGGCCATAGAGCTAACGTGGGGGTCTCTGCCAACTTGATCCTGACTCTAAACTAAGAACCCTAAGAGGCCATTTTGCCTTCAGAATGGCCTCACTACCACAATTGTTCTCTTTCAACAAGAGGTGAGTTTATTCTGAGTCACAAACAGATTTCCAAACTTTTAATCCAGTCCAGCATAACTAAAGTCACTCATTGTAAAGACAAAAGCCTTTCTGTTATTAGACTACTGTCACAGGCAGAGTCAGAGTGAGGACAGAAACTAGCAAAGGAGTTTTAGTTATTCTCTGTTGTTGCACTATTAGATATAACTCTGGAGAAACCTCAACTCCATCTCTAGGAGAAAAATATAAACCCAGATTACACAATCCTGACTCAATGTCAAGATGCATTATTTCAATCACAATCTGAGTTGTGGATACAGATTGAGGCACAGATTATGCACTCAGTCATATACAAGTTATTTTGTTACAAAATGTAAAGTGACAAGATGTTTCTATGTGACAAGGAAGCTGATGTACCACGTTACCCAACTGTCACTGTAAGAAATGACTCTGTTTATTACCAGTGATGTTTCTTGCTTTTATATTTAAATACTGCATTACATTATTGAACAGATATTTTATTCAAGGCAAAGGACATGCAAAGTTCAATCAAATTGGAGAACGAGTGAAACATTAAAAGTGGAACATAGAAGGAGCAGATACAGAAATAAAGGTTCAAGGAAAGTACAGCGTGTTTTTTTTAAACATGTCACATGATTTTAATCTACATCTTTTACTATTACCAATATAAAAAAGGAAGAATGGCACAGATCTGTTTCGGTTTCGTATCACTGGGGATATTAGTTAAATATCTTAATTTTTAAAATTAATAAAATTCAATAATAAAAAACAGATTTCCTTTTTGATAAAATAATTACTTTTTTACCTCGCTGTTTGTTATCAGTGATGTAACCTACGGTAATTATCTCAACACATTGCTGTTTGTGTCATTGGACCCAAAAGCATCACTCTGGTTTCAGTGTAAATTCTCATAATTTCTTAGTGACAATCCTCTTTGACATAAAGGTCATAACTAGCTTTTAAATCTGTGTTGACAACAACAAGAGCAACAACTCTTTGTTGTCAGACCAGGTTGTAATGTAAACACATACAATGTGAGTGCTGCATGACTGAGCTAGAATGAACTGCATGTCACATCAACAGGAACATAATCAGCACTTCCAAGCAGTAAAGTCACACTAAAAATGTTGATAGTGAAAAGGAGGTGACAGTGTAAATGCCCCTGTCATTAGGGCAACAATCATGGTGTTTACAGTATTTCTATGATTGGAAAAAACTGAAACAATAGTGAAAACAAGAGATTCAAAAACAAGAAGATTTTCTTTTTTGGGTAATGGATCAAACAGACTTCACTGCTGCTGTGGTATTTTAAACATGAGTGTTAGTCTGGCTCAAAGATTCAAAGTGTTTATTGTCATATACACAGATGGAACATGTTTCCCAAACTAGACTAAAATAATAACAGCAAGAAAGGGAACAATATAATCAGTGTTTAAAGTGTAAATGTGCAACAGGTAACAAATGGTCTGAAATGTGCACATGTGCAGTATTAATAGTCAAAAGATTGTCCCATTCAGCTGTTTAAAAGTCTGATGGCACTTGGGGAAAAATGAGTTCTTAAATCTGGAGTTTCTGCATTTCACACTTCTGTACCTCCGGCCGGAGGGCAGAGGTGTGAATAGTCCATGCTGGGGGTGGGTTGGGTCTTTGATGATTGAGGCTGCTCTCCTGTGGACCCTGCAGTGGTAGATGCTCTGCAGAGAGGGCAATGAGGTCCCTGTGATCTTCTCTGCAGTTTTTACTACTCTCTGCAGACGTTTGGTCCATAGTGGTGGTGCTGCTGTACCAGGCTGTGATGCAGCTAGTCAAGATGCTCTCTACAGTGCAGCTGTAAGAGTTCCTGAGGATCCTTGTTGACATGCCAAACGTCCTTAGTCTCCTCAGGAAGTAAAGTCTCTGTTGAGCCTGTGTGGTGTTCACAGTCCAGGTCAGGTTCTCAGTGAGGTGGACGCCCAGGTATTTGAAGCTGCTCACCCTCTCAACCTCAAGATCCCCGATGTGCAGTGGCTGGTTAGGTCTAGTTTCCTTTCTCATGTCCACTATCAGCTCCTTCATTTTGTAGGTGTTGAGGGTGATGTTGTTGTCCTCACACCAGGTCGGCTACCTCCCTCCTGTAAGCCGCTTCATCCTCCCCAGTGATGTGTCCTATCATTGCGATGTCATCATGGGTTTCAGGATCAATTAAAAACAAACAAAAAAAAAGTGGTGCTGTCTGAGGAGCGTTATGGTTATTTTGGAGTCTGCTCTGTAGTTTAAAAGGTTAAAAAATATATACAAAACATCAGGATAAAATGTCAAAACCCTCCTTCCGTTCATTGTACACAGTATGTGTGGGAAGTAACGGAAAGTTTAAAATATGAGGTTTAAAAATGGTAATGACTCATGAGTCAGTCTTGTTTACAAAGGGCTTAACATGTGACAGACACAATAAATGACTTTAGAGAGGTTTTATAAACTTCCCAAACAATCTGTTGCTACAAGTTCCCAGTATTTTATGCCAACTTTAAGTCATCTCTGTGATTTGTTTGAAGCTTCATATTCAACCCTCCTTCACATAGGCAGGGTATACCCTGAACAGGTCTATCACACGGCCTTATAGAAACAATCATACATACAAACACACTCACACGCAATTTCACAATAGTTGACACAATAGTCAGTATGTTTGCTTATGGCTTCATTTAAAAAATAAATTCAACATAATGAAATGAGCATTTAAATAAAAATTAAATTAAATGTGCACACAGCATTCTTTGTCAATTACTTTTAGCAAGAAAACAACCACTATTTGTAGCTGAGATGTCAAACAATTTATGCATATGTATATGTGCTCAAAGTTTAGTGATAGTTAAACTATTAGCAGCACAAAAAAAGAGTCAGTATGATCAGTATGGATTTTGATCGGTGTCGCTGTTTATGTGCTACAGTTGACCAAAAATCACTGAAAAATACAAATAATACAAATAAATAAATAAACAAACAAACAATATGACCCCTGCTTCACGAGCAACATGTTAGAATTTTGTTCCTTGTCCTTTTAGTTTTTCTGTCCTGACAATTTGGCATCTTCATTGCTCTATCTGTAAATTTCCACTTCACAACTTCCACGTTTTGTTTAAATTTGCTCTAACCCTGACATTTAACTAGGACCAACCAACAAGTCATTACTATCAATGTCTAATGGTTCCTTTCCTGAATTAGTTTTATACTTTTTTCATTATTTAACCAAGCATCTCTCTTGTTGTTGGTGCCATGTTTTCTGTCAATCAGCTAAAGCTTGTTGAGGTCTGTGGGTGTTTTTTAAGTTTACCTCATTTGGATAGTTAAACATGTACAGGTAATTGTGTTAAAAAGCTAATTACTCTGACTCTAAAATATAACCAAATCTTCATTGTGGGAAAAATGGCATTGAATAATTTTATTTTTGGTGGGGATACATATTGTTTTCACTAAATGTTGTGCTGTTAAATAGGTTTTTATATCAAATCTAAGGTTTTTATTTTTCTTTCTACAAAAAAAAAAACATTTTATTGAAGAGCACCAAAGAAAGATTCATGGGTGGGTTTAATGGTGCTTAGAAAAAACAAACACATTCAGCTTATGTAAATACAGGAACAAAGTTGGATCAAGTACAACTAGAAGGGCAATAAACGTACAATAAGGGTAGTTCACATAAGTTGTCCTTAAATAACCCATTTTAAACTTACCATAAACTGAAAGTAAAAGTAAAAACCCCTCAAACATCAGTTAAAATCCTCCATATCAAAAAGAAAAGCTTACTTGCATCATGAGTTTTCAGACAAATAGGCTTTTGATTGAAACAAAAATACAAACTCAAACTTCAAAACATCAAACTGCCATTACATAAAAAAATAACGAGAATGTGCTCAAAAAACCTGAAATATTTTATAAGCTTAAATATGTCTGACATATAACTCCAATATTAACATACAAGAAATGTTTTTACACAATTTCTCCTCTAAAATCACTTGCTGTTCACTTTTACTCTGCTGCCATTTATTTTTAGATTATACTTATATAGATTATATAAGACGCTGGTTCACCTATGAAATTTAAACTATTTAGCTACACCCCAAAAATGACAACATGACAGCTAAAAACAGCTGTTTGGTTGATTTGAACTAGTTTGACTTTATCTCACACAACAGGAAATGAGATGAGTTTAGTAGATTGTGACAAAAATGACACAGCAGTCATAGTAAAACTGACTACATGATATATAGAGTCACATCAGAAAATTCACAGTGAAAACACACAGGCCCAACTGTGCATGGATTAATAATTATAATACTAAAAACAACTCCAACTGCATTTATAGGAAGATAGAGCAAAAAGTGAAAGCAATGGTTTAGTAGTGTGTTTTATCCATCCATCACCTATCCCTGTTTATTCCCTTTCTAGGGTCACTGGGGTCAATAGTGCCCATATCCAGCAGTCGAGGGGCGGGGGACACCCTGGATAGGTCACAAGTCCATCACAGAGACACACATAGACAAACAAGACAGACAACCATTCACTCTCTCTCACCCTCTCTTTTCTTCCCGGTTTTCAAAAAAATTGCCATATCTGCCACCGATACTGATACCAAGTATCTGATCGGGACATCCCTAATAATCATGAGTTTGGGGTGCACTGGAGTCTTGTGTGGCTTTAGTTTTTGTATGATGTAAAGTGTAATGAGGCATGACAAAAACATTTCATGGGAGGACACCCAGGCTGTTAACAATTTCTGTGTAAATCTTGTGTTGATAGACTGATGATGACAGATAGATCCATCTTAAGGATGTTTTGTTAAAGGTGACAATCATTCACTAATTTGTTTATGTCACAGATAGTCCAAGCTGACAGCATCATAGGAATAACAGGTACAAGTTGGTGTCATCTGGATATAGTAAAACTAGAAGTCATGTGGATAACAGAGCCCAGTGCATACTGGAAAGAGAAGGGTTCCCAGCATTGTGCCTTGGGGCATCCCTCTGAAGAGATATAAAACACAACAGCTAATCTATTACTTTTAGACTCCTATTTGAAAAGTTAGAGATAAAATGTCTCTAAGCATTTAAATTAACGTGTGATAATGAACACATAAAGCTGTCTGAGCCTCTTGCAGTTTCTGTTCATTTATTATATGAAAATAAGAGTGATAACACCGTTTGTATCTTTGCTGCAACAAGCAGTCATCACACTAAAGCTCAGGTCCATGACAAATTCAAACAGACGTCTGAAAAAGTGGTAAAGTTACAACTGCATTCCTACAGCCATCTCCACAGGTACATTCTCACACCCTGCTAAGCTCCTGTGACATGCATTCCCATCATGCCACACACACCAACACACACTCCCAGCCTCCCACACCTGCAGCATCAACTGTCCATCACATGGAGACTTATCTACCTGAAACTCTGCCTGACGAAAAATCACAAGTACAGGTTAAAACATGAGAAAACAGGCAGCCAATCAGAATACAAGAAAAATAGTTATAACAGATCAGTTATAGAAGCATTTCCTGTCTAAACAGTCATTTGTAGAACTCCCAACTTTTAGTTACTTCGAAAAATCAGAAGTTCAGCAGCCTTAAATTTAGGTAGTATTAAGAGGATCAAACTTACTGCTTCTGATCCACTTTATTTACCATAAAAAGAAAAATATTTTATTTTTCTATTTGGATAATACAGCTAAATTGATAGATTTAGCTCTCTTTAAGTAGCTTTATTTTATTTTTCATTACAAATTGTACTTGTAATATGATCAGGATAGTAGTGCCGCACAAAACTGCCATGATAAAAGAAGTAGGATGGATGACTAATCAAGTTTTTTTCCCCACAAAAACCAAGTGAATTCAATGGTTTGATAAAAACTATTCTTATTTTAATTTTGTGCTTCAATCGTCATGTTTACATGGACTTTTTATTCTGATGAGAGGATTGATAAAGGCCGAAAACAGCAAGGAGGAAAGATAATCATGGCTTTTTCTCTGTTTCAAACAAAAGCACAAACATTTATTTGTATTGATAATGAAACTAAAACAATTTACCACAACACAAAAAAATACATAAGCATCTCAGCAGAAACTATATATTCAGATTACAGAGCAGAACACAATGTAAAATTGCATTTTCACACAAATTTTTTTCTTTTTAGCAAGAAGAAATTGGTCTTAGGTATAACTGGAGGCATTTTAAGGCGCAAATGCAATGCCTTTATGTGTAACATCATGGGAAAAATCAAAAAGACAATAGTTGAGATGTCAGGAAGAGAATCATTAACTCTGCTTCATCCTTAGATTCACTTTCCAGAAGGCTGAATGTTTCACGTTAACCTAGGGCTGGGCGGTATGACCTCAAATTCATATCACGGTATAAATTTCATCTATCACGGTAACGGTATATATCACGGT
>JARVGW010000750.1:18415583-18429913 GCA_031762495.1 Anablepsoides rubrolineatus
ATAGTAGACATGTTGGGTAAACAAATATAGAAGTGCCAGGGAGTAGGAAAAGGGGAATACTACAGAGAAGGTTTCTGGATGTAGTGAAGGAGGAGATGCAGAAGCTTGAAGTGACTGAGATTATGTTAGGGATAACCTCTTTTACCATTTTTACACCATTCTTACAGATTAAGCTGATTTCACACATTAGCTTTTAAACAAATAAAATATGTAGAAACTGTAAAAGTACCATCAGTCGCTGCAGGGTTTCTATTGATTTATTGACCATGTTGATTGTGTTGTGTTGATCACTGAGTGCATCTTGGTGTAAAATGACTCCTGTATAGTCTGACACAACATTACAGGCTTATAACTTGGAGAGTTGTGCAAACTGTTCATCTGATAGAAATCCTGTTTCCCTTTTAGTTCTTATTGGTTTGTTTACATGTTGTGCACAGTCGATGTCATCCATATGTATTACTGCCCAAAACATAAAAACTATTGGTCACATATAAATATATGCAAAGCGATTTGGTGGCCACAAAATTTCTAGAGTATTTCCTTTTTTTTGCGCCAGTTTAGAGCTGCCTTTTTAGTCTTCTTTCTAATTAGTCTTTTATTTGTGCCAAAAACAGAAAACAAGCAGTGCCGCATGAAGAGTAGAAAAAAAATAGCAGCGGAAAAGGAAAAAAAAAAAAAAAAAAATGTGGCAACTTTTCGGTTTGGGTAGGTTGGCCAGAAATAATTGGCTGTCATGGATAGTGAAGGCGCAGTTCCTTTTTCAAAGCCAAAACGAGAAGCAATACAAGGACAGCACTGGGAGACAACACTAGGACAGGGACGAGACAGAATAGCCTGTCGCCTTTGTTTCCATTTAAGTTCAACATGCAGGTCTGCAGCAGGGGAGTGGGCTACAGCAGGCTCCGCTCACTTTTAATGGTGGATGAAGGAGAGATGGAGGAGATTTATTTTTGTCAGTTTGCACTGCTGTCCCTGCAAAGTCAAATATGCAAACGTTTTTAAGAAGCAATTTTTTTGGTGGCCTGTGAACATTTAGCTCATGAACTTAGTTGATTCTCAACGACAAACACTTCACAAAGTGTCACTAACGCAATTAATTTTCAAGGGGCCAAGCTTCAGCTTCTTATTTCACTATAATCTATAGAGGACAAGAAAATGTGAGAGGCGGGCAGGTGGGAGTCTGACAGCCTCTGTGTGAAAAGATTCTTTTAGCAGCTCTCTGCAAAGACCCCCTCCGAGAAAGTAGATACAGAAGTGTGAAAAATACCAAGCAGAAAACAGAAGAAATACTCGGCGGCATTCTGATAGGTCTGCAGAGGCAGACATACACAAATGCTGGTATACCTATACTGCTCAGAGGACAACACAAACGCATAATGATCACACAAAATCCCCCTGTGCACGTATAACGCATGAGTACAAAAGCTCAAACACACACACACATGCATGCAGCCTAATAAAAGTGTGGCGAAGGCTTAGCAATAAATAGGCTCTGAATTTCATATTCATGAATTCACAAACTCTAAGCCTATCAGCTCAAGCAACAAAGGCAATCCGTTCCCCTGCTCCCTTTAACTCACTCACCTTCCTGCAGGTACATGACAGCTTGTGAGTAGTTCTGCAGAGCATGGTGTGTTCTCCCCAGGCTGCCATAGGCCAGTGTCTTGGCAGCCAAGTCATTAGTCTGAGCCGCCACACTCAGGTGCTGTTCTTGAAACACAACCGCTCGCTCGTAGTTTCCAAGTGACTCGTAGGTAAGGCCCAGGTTCCCATAAGCGCGAGCCTGTCGCGTGGCGCTGCCTGCTTCCTCCGCAATCTCCAGGTCACTTTGGTGGCATCGCAGGGCCGTCTCATACTCCCCCATAGCTTGGTACACAGCTCCCAAACCACAGCTGGCGTCACCCTCTAGTAGTCTGTCCTGGGTGTCACGGGCGATGGCTAGTTGGCGCTCCAGGCAAGAAATGGCCTGCTCGTAATTGCCTAATTGGCTGTGCAGCGCACCAAGCTCACCGTAGGCCTGAGCCTTGCTCCCGCACTCACCTAGCTCATGTGCCACAACAAGCCGCTTTTCAAAACATACCAGTGACTGCTGAAGGTTTCCCATGGCCCTGGAAATGAAAACAAAAAACCATTAAGCAGGATAAAAACCAATAAGACAACCTACCATCATTAGTATTTTCTGTTACTGAATATGAAATAGATTTAAATCTAAATCCACAACTCTTGAATAATCAACTACATTTACATCTTACATTTACAGTTTTTTTTTAAATCAAAGAATCACATTATTAATGTGGACATATGCTTTTAAATCCTTGTTTTTTGAGCGCGAGTCTGTCCCAAAGCAAGAGGAAAATGAAGACCATGAAATTATAGTTGGTAAGTCCAGACCTCATTTGGCAGTTTTGTCACAAATAATTTGACGGAATACTTCAGAAAATGTCATAAAAAATAGAGTAAACTGAATGCGTTGAAAAATATTACCCAGAATATAAAGATATCTTTGCAGAACCCAGAGGGACTAAATTGAACTTTTCTCCTAGAGACTCAAAGTATCCAACAAAATGCATTTAGGGGCTAAAAAAGTGGATTTTGCCTGATACGTCCCTTTTGAAAGACAATGAGGAGTTTATATAGCAGGGAGAATCAAAGACAAGTAAAGCTCTGGCAGTGGAATGTCTCCTTGTCTCAGTGCTGGTACCTGCTGATATGAATAAACAGCAAATATTTCTAAAACTCTGTAAAAAAATATTCTAAGCACGATAGGAAATTGTAAATTTAAGTGCTTTTGTTGACTAACACCATTTGCTAACCTCTAATATAACACAGGGATCCCTCCTCCCATCTGAACATTTTATTCACCTTCACAAATTTCAAACAGACTTTATTCACATTCTCAGACACATCGTCACTTGCTGTGTACCGGTTCAAATGGAGCATTACAAGAATAAAAGCCTTCAGCCTAATTAATGTTGTGTGATAATGTATTTTCTTGACTAAGAACTGCAGAAAGATGAGAGGCATTTGTGTTTGATGTCTATTATTCCCTTCTGAACTCATGCATGGCAAATACAGCTGTGTGTGATTACTTTGGTGTCATGCTCACGGTGAACAATGAGAAGAAAATCACCTTTGAAATGAGCATTTCAGCAAGCCGCTCATGTTTTATTTTGCATACACCCAGGTTTTTATCTGCTCTTTAAGGCAAGAAAAACAGGAGAAATAGAAGAAAAAAGAGGCACAAGATGCATGAAGTTGTCCTAAAATAACAACGCTTCTCCCGCTCTCGGACATCTGTGCACCAAACTACTTTGCATATATTTAAGGTCAAGGCCACTCGGGTGCTGCTGACACAGCTAGAACCAGATTCACCGTTAAGCATTGCTCATCAGAAACATGTTTCCAATGGGGTTTATGACTGTGAGCACATAATATGATAAATTACAACAGAGAAGTTGTGATTATTGATAAAGCTCCAGTAAATATTGTCAACAACAATCAGTAAAATAAACTACTTTTCTTTTAAGAAAGATAAAATAAAAGAGGTCTTACCTGTGTCCATTGCCTAGGCCTCTGTAGGCTTTCTCCTGGTCTTGCATGCGATTTAGACTCTGTGCCACTGATAAATACTGATCATAATACTTGATGGCCTCTTCAAAATCTCCTAGAGCTTCATAACAGTCTCCCAGGTTTCCATATGCCCTGCCCCGGTCCATTACTGCTTCATTTCCACTTAGCTGCTGCAGAGTAGCCAGCTGCTGCTCCAGGTAGCCAATAGCTTCCTCCATCACTCCCACATTCATTTTTGTGATGCCCATGTTTCCATAAACTTGAGCCTCCACAACAGGATCTTTTAACCTTCGACCCAGTTCTAGCTGCTCCTCGTAGCTCTTGAAAGCCATGGCGTATTTTCCGAGGGCCATATAGACAGCTGCCAAGTGGCCATGGGCTTTGCACTCCCCTGAGACATCACCGAGCTCTTGGTAAACCTCTAGCTCCTGGGTGTGGTAGCCGAGGGCTTTGTCATATTTCTGCACAAGTCTGTAGGTGGCTCCGAGAGCAGCATAAGCACAGGCTTCCATCCTACGTTCCTTAACCTGAAATGAGAAAAAGAGGGACACGAGTGAATGATATAAAAACACATTTCTTTTGTATGCCAAATTGTGTAATTATCTTATTGGCCTCACCTGGTGTGCTAAAGCCAGTTGCTGTTCATAAAACTGGATGGCTCCAGTTACATCTTTTTTACAGACAAATATGTCCCCTAAGTTCCCCAGTGCTCTGAAGCGAGCCTGTGCATTGTTCAGGGACTGGGCCAACGACAGCAAATACTTCTGGCACTCCTCTGCTTTAGCAAAATCTCCAAGGGCCTTGAAAGCCAAACCAAGGTTGCAGTATGCCTTGGCCTGACTTAGTTTGTCATGGAGGTCCTTGGCCAGAGCTAGATCCTGCTCGTAGTATTTGACAGCATCCTGGTAGTTGCCCAAGCAGTAGTGAGCATAACCCAGATTGTGACAAACTTTTCCTTCACTCTCCATGTCTTGGAGCTCAGGGGACAGTCTGAGGTACTGCTCGTAGTAGGGCACAGCTTGAGGAAATTCTCCTCGAGAGCAGTGGAAGTTGCCAAGGTTTCCCAGAGCCCGAGCTTCACTCTGTACATCTCTGAGCTCCCGAGCTATGTTGAGGTGGTTCTGGTAGTGCTGTAGAGCCCGATCATGAGCACCAAGGGCTTGGTAAGCTACAGCCAGGTTGCCATGAGTGGACGCCTGTGAAGCCCTGTCATTGACCTCCATGGAGATTTGCAGCTCCTGGCGGTGGTAGCGGACAGCTTGGTCAAAGGCTCCAAGGGCATTGTACGCATTACCCATGTTACCATAAGCCCGACCCTGGGCAGCATAGTCATTCAGCTCCTGAGCAATGGCCAGGTGTGTTTTGTGGAGTTTCAGTGCAGTCTCATAGTCCCCCTTCATCTGGTGGATAATGCCTATGGGAAAGAGAGAGAGACAAATAGGATGACGTTAAAGAGCCACTCAAGGGAAAATTGAAACTGAGTAAAATTCAAGTGCCTTGTCAGCTCTTTGTGTTAAAAACAAGTCATTTGGTTGTTAAAATATGCTCTCTGAGCCATCTGTTCTCTGCTTACACAACACACTCGCCCACAGAATTATGGTCATTAAAATGTAGTGCAATCAAACAGAGTTACTACAACACCAAAATTGACTCTGTTTGATCACTGTGTCTTCTAGGGATTTTTACCAAAACCAACAACTTTTCCGCATGGGTGGAAATAAGAACAAGAGAGGAAGACAGTGGAAGTAAAAATGGGGGAGAGTGAGAGTAGTGGATGGAAGGCTCAGCAAACAACTTTAGAAAGAAATGGATACATGCGGAGAAGCTATAAATGATGGAGAAGCCAGTGCTTGAACGTTTAATGTCAAACAAAATACTGTACTTTTGAAAACTATTGGCTTTACTCCACAAACAGGTCGCCATCTGCCACACACTCATTCGTTCTCCCACTACGTAAATAAATGTGTGCACACCTTTATATTAATGCACCCTGACAAAAACACAACAGAGAGTAAAGAGACGTCACCACATATCGACTGGCGCTCTTCCACCTTCTGAGATTCATTGTTAATCTCTCTATAACTCCGCTCTGGAGCCATCACTCAGCTTTCAAAAAAATACCAATGGTAACGATAATATCAAAGTTTACCAAGAGACTAGACAGCGTGGCTGCTGAGGGATAGACACAGAGAACCCAACGGCAAGGCAAAAAACTCCATCTTCATCCTTCATACAGAGTGATCATCACTGCTTTGCCACATCAGCGTTGACTAATGGCTCAGTAGGATGTGGGAAACAGCCACTGATGGGACACGAGGGAAGGAAACGATTCTGGAGCCAGAGCGGGTAAAAACTGGGGATGGAGAGGATCATTGTGGCTTGTGGTGAGTATGTGATGGTAACGTTGGAATTAGTTACCACCACGTGTGTTTTCCTATTTATTTCATCCAAAACCTGCCACGTTACGGGCCGAACACAGGGTACATAAACATTAGGAATGAAGCCAAACAGACGGCCTATATGCATTTCCATGCTGGCTGAAATAGAAAGCAGTCCATTATGGCCAATGGCAATAGAAAAATCTTTGGCACAGCTACAGTCTGACACACTGAACCACATACGTGCTACATAGAAGCCATGTATATATTCATGTACAAAACCGGTGCATACACTTTTTAAATGTAAGACATCTTGTATGTCCATAAAATTAGCATCGCAAGTCTTTCAGTCAAGTGCAGAAGAGATGATTAATTTAAACTAAACATGCCTCAATTGAACGCCTTTGTTGGGGAAACTGTAATCAAAGCCTCCATCTCCTTAATCAAGATGATTATTCAGAATGGAGCAAATACTTGCTGACAAATCATACCCCATCTGCTGTTTCCTTGCTTGCTTGCAGTCTCAGGTTGAAAGTAATACATCCTGAAGTGACACTAATCATCAGGTATTGGCCCTGAAACATTAATATGCTTTAAGTATGACAGAATATAATAGAAAATAAGAGAGAAGCAATATGCTCATAGATACTTAAGTTTGTAAATTACATAATAAAGACTTGAACAATGTGTCAAATGCATGTTGTTGATGTCTGTGTGTAGTAGTGGAGGTCTAACTGGTTATAGATGGGACAAACATTCCCGACACCTTGGACAAACTCCAACTTTGCCTTTCTTTGGAGTCTGACGACGTGTTAAGATTCACAGCAAGCTGCGTGAGGGACACTGACAGCCACAAAGTCACTCCCAAGGTTATGCTTTCCCCAACGGATGCTGATGTTACTGGGGACATAATGCCTACTGATGTATTACCAGAAAACATGTTCCAGGCTGCAGGCTAAAAATGGATCTGGGACTTTGTGATGGACGCAGGGGTAACGGAGGCAGGTTGAAGGCTGGGGAAGCATGGCCAGCTTTCAGGTTGAGGCTTGGAAGCTGCTGCCAAAATTGCCATAAGCCTTAGGCAATGCCTGGAGCCACACTTGAGGCAAAAAAAAAATTCTATGCCCCCCACATGGTAAGAGGATTATCAAGCCCTGTGGGAAGAGCATCCTGTAGAACAGTAAATAAAACCATTCCAAACATGATCGTAAATACTGATCCAACCCAAAATTGGGAACTAGAATAGGTGGAAGTAGGGGGTCTAGCTAATAGTATGCAGTCCTAATTAAAATGACCACAAAATATATTGGGTCTTTTAACTTGATCCTTGATTTCATTTAATGTCTGTGGTGTACTTAAATAAAATGTAATAAAAATACACCTCAAAGTTTATTTATTTTCACACAGCTTTAAAACAGCATACAGCAAACATCACTTCCTTCAAATACTTTTACACAGAGATCCATCCATCCACCATGACCAAAGATATTAAAAGTATGACAACGTATTGTCATTTTTCATTACACAGCTGCCTGTATAAACATGGATAGCCTGCATTGACGGCATGGAGATATGGTGATGTATTTTGAGTAAATCACTCTGTCATTTCTTCACAAGTAAAGGAAATCCAGAGTGCTCCTGTCTACGGTTAGCAAAAAGGGGTTTCCCTACAATGGTACTGCTGCTGTAGAGGGATCATTATCAACACAGGAGAGATGACCAGCCTGAGCTTAATAGATCTAGGTGTATTTCTTAATTATATATTAGAATAAGACAAGCGTGCTATTCCATGTTTTGGAATGTAAGATGTGTCAGAGGAAATGTTTTTTTTTTATATTTTAATTTTCTCTCTCTATATATAACAGGAAACAGTCTCCATTACACAGCAAATATCAAAACACAGAGTTTTATATATATATAAATAAATAAAAAAATAAATAAAAATATTTATTTTCATATAAGTGTAAAAGGGGTGTGAGTTGAAATGTTAACGCTTATTTAACTCATTAACTTAAAACTGGTTAATTTTCAACATTTTTAAGTTCCAGTGAGGACAGACAGTCTTTATATTTACCCTATCAAAGCTAGTATAAATAGTGTTGTACATTTAATTATCTTTTATAATTCCAGAAAACAAATTATCTGATATTACTAAGAAATCCTATTTCCAATTTCTCTGAGAAATTGAAAAAAGTCACGCATATTTAAAAATGTATTTCCTCCTTTTTTTTACTCAAACAGCTGCACTGGCTTTGATTAAGTAAATAAAAAAATCCATTCTTTAAACATTAATTTAGCTCTTCTTCTACACAGAATAAAATCAAACATTAAATGTCAAATGAGATGCTCTTTTTTTATTTCCTTTATGGAGCCAAGATGAATGGATCTGTAGATCAGAGTGAAAATCACTGAAACGAGATTTCAAATCAAGTTAAAGCTGAAAGACTTCATAAGCTTAAGATTTTAAGTGTCTGAGTTGCAGCTTAGAAACATTTAAAGCTCAATAGTGTATGTTTTTTATCTGCTGGTTGAGGCATGGAGCTAAAGCTGCAGGGAGAAATGGGCAGAGCTGGAAGGGGTCAGGGCTTAAGGTATCAAATATTCACTTGCAGACGCAGACATCTCCTGCCGTCTGACTGACAGAGAGACAGGAAAGAGGAAGATTAAAAGAGGGCAGTGTGTGGATAAATGGTTGATTGCTCAGTGGGTGGTCTGCCAGTGGCAACACGCAGAGTCATCCAGCTGATACGCTGTCCTTTTGACTCTTACTGACCTTCACCCTTCCTTCTGCTCACTAAACCACCAATCGCTGTTGTCCACACTCACAATATCTGATTCCACCTAAAGAAAAATGTTCAGTCTGAACTTTTTGTTGCACTGCGCCATCCCCTGCAGATTGTATTTCATGCTGATTTTGCAGATGCTCGGAGAAAAAGGGCACCGTTGCTTAGTTTAGAAGAATAGTGCGGCTCTTTTTGGTTCATTTAATAGCTCTGCAGTGAGCAGAATAAAAGCTGCATAAGGTGAGCTCCACCTATAGATAAAGACTGAAAGTCAACGTTAAAAGTGCCTCAAGTCCAGATTCTGGCTCGGTCCCCAGAAATTATGGTCCTGAGATTTTGGAGGCCAAGAGAGAGGGAAAAAGCCATATTAACTGTGTCTGCTCCTTTTCCAACAAACAGAAAGTTGAAGCCTGGTTAGAGAGATCCTCTGACGTGAAAAATATTTTTAAAATCGAGTAACATCAGAAGAATTTCACCAACATTTCATCTGTTATCCAACCACTTTTCCCTATGCCCACTTCCTACCTCTGCAGGTCAACTGGTATTTCATAGTTTTATTGAAAGTTGAGGATGTCAACAACTTCAGAAAAGTGCACTTTTTGTGTTAACTCCTACCTACTATTACTGTCTCCCTTTCCTAGCATGACTCCTTCATTCATCCTGTCTCAATGACTAAGCTCCCTAAATTCCACTGTAAACTCAGGTCTCTCAGGCTCCCTTTCCTAGTCAGACTAATAATACATCTAGACTCACTGCTGTTTCCAGAGGCTTAGGAACAAAACAGAATAATCTCTATTCTTCAGTGCTCCAGGCAAGTCTGGTCCCTGTCTGCGCTCTGCTCTAGCTGTGGGCAGTAAAAAAAAAACTGTGATAGAAATGACTGGATTTATTTCCAAACAACCACAATGCAGTGATAAGAATGTTACAGCAGTAACTAAAATATGTACTGTACATTTGTTAGGCTTGGGCGATATGCCGGTATTGTGGTATACCTCTGTATTAAAATATGGTAAGGGTATTTAAAAACTATCAAATTATATTAACCCTACATGACCCTATTTAAATCCCTCTAGCAGGAAAGATATGCCTTCTCTAAGACTGTTTCAATTTATGTCAAAAGTAGAGACTATACATACCAGTTTTTAAACTGTGTTGATAGGCCAACTAAAACTAGGTAAAAAAAATAGTATATGTCATCTTTTGTTTTGTTTTTTCTGAACATGGCCGTCCTATTTTGAGTTCAGTGGAGATAGAGAAAGTAACTATAGCGCAATATTATCTAAATATGTCTATAATATATGAAGGAGATCATCTGGAAAATGATTATAAAAGCATTGGATCAATTAATTCCTTCAAAAAATATATCAAAGTAAAGTTGTTAAAGAAATATGAAATTGTTTAATTTGTATTTGTATGAGTTACTGTTTGAGGAGTTAAATTTTTGTTTTTGTTTTATTTGTTTTATTATTGTTTGAGATTAATGTAAAGAAATTTTGTAAACAGGAGCAGATACCATAAGATTTTCTTTTTTCTTCTGCTTCCTTTCATTTCATTTTTTATTTTTATTTTTTTATTATTATAATTATTATTATTTTTTTTTTTGCATTGTTTTGTTGTATGTAATCTGTTTTGTTTTGTTTTTTGTTTTGTTTTTTAAATGAAATGAAAAAAAACTAAAAAAAAAAAAAAAAAAAAGATCAATACCGCCCAACCCTAACATGTAATACTGGAGTATTATACACTAAATACTCATCTTCTCATCATTAATATGGCTTTTTATACTCAAACAAAAAAATACTTAAGCATTCAGAGTGGTGAAAATGAAATAAAACCGGACACACATGTCACATGTTTAAGGTCATGACTACAATCCTAAAAATGAAAAGCAAAGTTGACACCATGGGCACAGTGGTAGTTCTATGCCAATAGGATGTGGCACCCTCTCAGGCATGGATACTAGCAATGATTCAGTGAGGAACAAGTTCGTACAGTCATTATATCTTCTCCTGCAGTGAATCAGTAATAAAACTGTACCAGAGTTCTGTCTTAGAAATAGTAAGACATGCAGATGTGGGATGTTGCTGAAGTAGTGCTGAGGAGTCAGAGAACACTGAATCACTACTTGGGTTAACCTGAAGCCATACCTTATAGTATAAAATACCATGATACCAGGAGTACTGTATAGCAAGTTATACATAAACCTGACCGTTCCTTCTGGGCGTTTAACTGTTTAGTAGCACTCACTTGAAAAGCAACATTGCTTTTAAAATCATATGGTGGAGAGTTCACAATTTCAGGGGCAGTGTTACTGTATTTTAATGTAACTTACAACATATGTCACCAAGGAAAACACTTATTCCAAACCCTGTAAATCTGATGTCTAATAGGAGCTGTATTATGCAACAAATTCTCTGAATATTTTCCAGATCTCATTCTCTCATGACTTGCAAATCATAAAAGCCATGATGTAAAACAATGCATAAGGAGTTTTTCCATGCAAGATTAGAAAATACTTCAATGTACAGAAAGAGTTATTTCCCAGTTTTGAAAAAAAAGAGAATATCTAAATGCAAAGCATCTCATTACATATTGTCTGATTCTGAGTTCATTTGTGTTTTCCTTTTTCTGTTTTTTTGTAAACATCAGCAGAAAGCAGCCCCTAGGGATTCCAGATAAAAGGAAGAGAGAGAGAGAAAAAAAAACCTTAATTAGGACTTTTGCCTCCAGCTTTTCTAGCTGATGGAGTTGACCTTTTATGTGACTTCTTCCAGACGTACGGTTAAGTTTGAATGTGTGAGGATAGCAAGTACATAATATCATAAACACAAACCTTTCCAAAACCAGCTTTTTAAAGTCTCTTTGAAGTGAAATGCAGGAGGAAATAATAGTGCTTTGTGAATACCAGAAATCTGAACTACATGGAACCCCTTAGCTTCAGTCCTGTCGTGGATATTAAATATTGCTGACTAGGGGGTAAGTTAGCCAGTTAATGAATAATAAATGGGGCTGGAATGCAACATTTTCATATCCTTTATAGGTCAGAGTGTGCTGAGCCAGAGCTGCTGGTACCGCTGGGCATCATGGTAAAGCATTGCAATCTCCACACAACTGCACCTAGGAGCCATGTCAGTTGCTGCTCCACCCACACTGCATGCAACTAGAACGACAAGCTGAGAGGGCATAATAAAAGTTCGCTCTTTCCTGTTTCTCTAACTTCCCATTCTTGCACAGTGTTTTCTCCTTTCATAACTGCTTGTTAATCTTCACTCAACCGTCTTTGTGCGTTATTTTTGTTGAAGCCAGAAACAACATCCTGTTAAGTTCTGGCCTGTATATCTGCTCGTGATGAGCAGACCCGCGGGCGCAGCTGACGCCCTTCCGCCGTAAACAAAAACAACAACAATGGGCCAATTACAGACTGGTGCTTCACAACCTCTACTTCATTCTCTGTTATCTTCATTATTCAGTTCCTCTCGAATCAGCTATTAAAGGTAATTAAGCGATTCATCAAGTCAGTTTCAATTACTGGGAGCTTGACAGCTGCAGATTAGAATCTGTGGGGGTGAGGGGATAGACGGGAGTGAGAGAAGGAGGCATCAAAAAGTGAAGCGGGGGAAGCACTAACAGTTTAGGCGGCGCTGAGATGGGCAACACGCTTTCTGGGATGTTAAGTGTTACTGTGGCCACACAATGGTCCAGTTTGTCTCTGTGGATCAACAGGCCTCATCGCCACTCATTCAACATGTGCTCAGTCGCCAGCTGACAGCCTTTGATACTAAATCAGCCCCACTGTCATTACACTGTCATGACTAGTAGAACTGTAATATTAAAGTTTATGATGAATAAAAGTGCTCTCATACTCTCTCATGCAATCACAGCACATACAGAGCAGGAATAAATTTGCCGCCTGACACAGAGTGCCCACTCGTAAAAAAAAAAAAAGCTCACATGTACTGAAGAATCATAAAATGTTCTCACTAGTGCAACCTAATTTATGACAACCAGTCACCAGCTTGGATTTAGGTGTGTGTTGTAGCCAAGAGCAACCCAGGATGTGAACCCATCAGGCGGGGCAAAGCGCGGCTTCAATTTATGTTTGGCCGATTAACCCTACGTTCTGCCTGTACAATTTTAGACGCTGGGTTAAGGAATAATTCATTTGGAGGAGGCTATCATGCCTCTTAGTTGTCCATTAGAGTCTGGTTTACCACCATCTTAATAGCTATCATAAGTCTTGCAGCTCTGGTTGTAATTGCTGAACTAAATATTGAGCAACTGCTAAAATATCTCACAGGATAGCGAAAATCCAAAAAAAAGAAAAAAGAGACACTTTTATCCCATGAGACCCCTGCTGTTATTATAGAAACACAAGGTTCCCTAACAATTTATTTCAGGTGAATGTATTATTAGTATTGGGAAGGTAAGATGTACTGTGTCTCTAGCAGCCTAGAATGACAATGAAGCCCATTTATTTTAGCACCCAGAGTGATAAATTCAGTCACTTTCATCTGTAATCAGTTTTGCCCTATCGCTGACCTGTGTAAACCTCTCTAGTTGTTTAGCTGTTCCAGTTTTAAGAGGTGGGTGAACTCTGTTTACTCACCTGAGTGTTTGGATTTTATATATCTAATTAAACTGAAATTGGTGATATTGAATAAATCTCTATTGCAACTGCCACAAGAAATCCCTGAATTAAAAATGTGGTAAGACGCTACTAACCTGCTGTCATTTTGCATTTTAAAAGCACTTTCATTCTGCAGATATGGTCAAACAATACAGCCCAACAAGTACAACAGCTGAAGTAAAACTACAGAGAGCAGATTACCAGCAGAGATCAGGAGCAGAAACTGGTCAGCTACTCTGATATCAATCAATCAAATGGGACCAACTGGGACCCTGATCCAATACTTGAGCTCAGCATGGGACATCCCTTAATGTTATTCAACCTCAGGCACTTTTCTCTTGCTTTGTCTTACTTCAGCAAGCCAAGTCCAAGTTGGCGAACTTTAAAGGAAGTTCATAATGCAGTAACCACTTCCAGTCTGCATGTTTTTATGATCCATTAAGTTTTAATGTTTCTGAGGGTGTGCTGCTAGACTTTGACTTTCACACCGTCCTCAAGAGCAGTGATCCTAGAGTTTTATCACAAAAAGACAAACATCCAGTTAAACTCTGCTTGTTTGAAGTGGACTATGGATGGAAATTTATCATGAATCAAGAATCCCAATAATCAAACATCAAAATAGCAGTGATATCCAAATTAGTCATATGTCCCTGAAATGTGACCGGTGGTTTCTAGTGTAAACTAAAAAAAACTGAAACAAAAAATTTGTAGAATATTAGGTACAATGGCCAGTTCAAAAGATGCAGTAAAAACCTTTTAGAAAACAAATCAGAGAAAGGAAAGAATTCCAGCAGCAGGCTCCCATCACCCACTCATAGCAAATTAAACTCAAACTCTGCCAGAACTTTTAAAATACAGAAGGTACTGGAAAACAGATTTTATTATTTCTATTTTTTTTAATACTTCAAGCAGCAATATCTTTACATCATGTTTCTCTAACCCTCTCCACAGATGTAAACCTTTTTTACACCATTG
>JARVGW010000750.1:18514980-18536369 GCA_031762495.1 Anablepsoides rubrolineatus
CTTTGATTCTCTGCTTTTTACTTTGCTGTCATATGTTTAAATATTTATTTTTATAGTACATTTAGATGCAATTATACTATATGTCTAAAAGCACAAATGTTTGTGATGAGTAGATGAGATCAGCTCAACATCTCCAGACTTTGAATCTGAAAATGCCAAATGACAGTACACATAGAACTGAATATTATGGCTTAATTTTTGAACAAAAATGGGAGGCGAAGATGCTTTATCCATCATTTTTATGTCAGAGGTGTGGACGAGGACTACATCTGCTCGAATTATGAGCAATGACCCCAAATGTGTCCGCAATTTATGGAGTGTCAGGATCTTGCTGAGGTTGAATTACTGTGGCTCTAATTGTGTGTGTGCTCACAATCAGAACAGACTTTGTGTGTGTTTTTGTGTGTGTGGTTTGAGTCAATAGTATCAAGAGGTATCACAAGTATACACAGTATACAGTGTAAGCTATACATCTAAAAGCTAACACACACACACAGAGACACACAGATACAGATGCAGATATTGGAGGTGACCCAGCTCAGTGACAGGGTGTGACGTGACTTGTTTAAGAATGGCGAGGTAAGAGTGATAAAGTAGCATCTAAATCCACCCACATCCTGTGACCCTGCAATAAGTCAAACACCAGCTACAGGCACTTACACCATAAATAATCCTGTCAGATGTCAATGTGGAGCAGCCCTCTCTTTGCTCAAGTTTAGGCTCACTGTTCGACTGAGACTGCAAGAGGAAAGAAACGTTGCTTTTGGGAAAACAAACATGAATCAGACATACCCCATTTAACAACTAATAAGTTGCTAAAGGCAGCGAATTCTAACTTTTTGTTCTCTAGTTTCATGCTCTCTTGAGTCCCATACGCCAACACAGAGGAGAGCGTAAATAGCATGCGGTGAATTCTCTCCCGACACTCGAGATAATTCATGCAATCACACCCAAACACATCATGTGGGGTTAATAGAGCAGGTGTCCACTGCAGAGCTCTCTCTGCACCCTTGGCTCTCAAGCCAACATACCAAGCTAATTTGAATTAGAAGAAGGGAAAAGAAAAAAAATCTGAAAACATTTGCTAGACGATTCACGCTAATGTTCAATCTGCTGCTCCTTGACACAGTGCCACCATGCATCTCATTTCCATTCCTGAGGCCTTACCACAAACCTGCCAGCACTGCAGTGTTGTGTGGCAGGAGAAAAGGAGCAGAGATGGAGGGATGAGGGAAAGAAAGAGGAAGCAGAGTGACATGTTTTTACTCCTGCAGAAAAAAAAAATAGCTTGAGTATTCAGCCTGAAAATCACGGTGGCTAGTACACCTAAATGTTTCATGAGAACATATTCAAGGTCAAGGTAGGAAAGTGAATATATACTCTATTTAAACAAGGTGGCAGAGGTAAAAAAAAAAAAAAAAGCAAAAATCTTTGACAGAGGAATAATGGAGCAGCATTCATTGACACTGATGGGAAAGACGTATTTGGTTAAATGCTCACTATAGGTGCTTACAGTCTGAGGCTGTTTACAGGCAGTATATGCACATATATCTCCACAGATGATACCTTACAAACACAAGCTCCCAGCACATAAACAGTGAGGCAAACTGACACCAGAAGGAATTTTTGGAAAAACAAGAAATGAAGAAAGAGGTTGGGGAGCCGATAATGATTTCTTATGCATAGTAAAAGTTTCCACTCAATTTCATCTTCTTATTTTGGCACTGTCCTAAAGATAAAGATAAAAAAAAACTCTGTGTCTCTCTGCTCCAAAGTCATGATGAGGGTTGCATAAAATTAGCTGCTTGAAAGGGAGGCTGTGACCAGGGGCAACATGGAGGACCCTGTTCCCAAAGAGTCTCGACACTCGGCTCAATCCCCCCCATATCCCCGAGTAACAACACAAGATCAGATAGAGACACAGAGGCCTGTTTAAAATAGCAGCCCAAAGACACCGCCTGGAATTTTTGATCAGCAGTGAGAATAAAATAGAAGTGTAAAATGATGAACTCAGCACAGAGACTTATTTTTCATGCCATAAAGGATTCTACCATCCAATGTAATTAACCCACTGAGCATTTTTACATTAAAAATGCCTGAACATCAATGAATTTGTCCATGTATAAAATAAAATCACACTAAAATTAGACTAAAATTGAAAGTACAGTAGACATCTAAAACCAGGCTTGAATGCTTAACGGATGTCTGTATTTAGCTGAGATTGGCAAAAAACAAAGCTCTGCCCACTGAAGGGATCAAAAAAAGGATCTTAACTGGGCCTAGTTCTACCCACACTATACACCAAGGCTCATCCAGTCAAAAAGCCTACATGTTCTTTTTTGTCTTCTTTTGGGCATTTTAACACAAATTAAACATAAAAAAAGAACAACGTTTTAGGCTACTAACTCAACTAAATACCCTTCCTGAAAATTTTTAAACAAAAAATTTTTACTTGGTTGTGTTGGACTTTGATTTTGACCCTTTATCTATTCTGTGAACAGTACAGATTCAATGCATCTACTTTGACTTTTATGTTTTATCCTGTTGCTGTCTGAAGGCATTTGAGCCATCTAAGAAGGATTTGTTTCTATTTAAATAGCTGAATGTTAACATTTATATTTCAGTTTGTTGTTTGAGTAACCCAACAATATATTGGTTTATTAAGAAGTGACAAAGTAATCCCTATAAGCAGCAAGGACAACATGCAAATAAATCTGTTTTATTGTATTTTTAAATACTAATGTTGTGGCACACTTTCGATCAGGTCCACCTTTATATTTTGTTTCTACCCCACTGCTACAAACATAGTTGCAGTTTGGGTAGAAACACAAAAAAGAAAACAAAAAAACTGTCTATACAACAGTTCAACTCAAAAGTCCATCCGTCCATTTTCTTTACCTGCTTCTTTCTTTCTGGGTCTTGGGGGTCACTGGTGCCCATGTCCAGCAGTCACCATGTGAGAGGATGGGGGGGCATACCCTGGATGGGTTGCAAATCCATCACAGGGCCACATAGAAACAAACCATTCACTGTCTCACTCACACACTTACTAATTAACCTAACATTCATGTTTTTGTTCTGTGGGAGGAAATCTAGTGTCCTGAGGAAACCCACGCATGCACAGAGAAAAACTGCCATCTCTACCTAGAAAGATCCCAGAGCGGGATTTGATCTGGCAACCTTCTTCCTGAGCTCCACTAACTGAGCCACAACTAAAAAATCATACAGAGCAATTGTCTTTTTTTTTTTTTTTGACTCTGTCCTTTATAACGTCCCAGAGGCCTCATGTTGTCAGAACACAGCCTGCATTGATGTCAGATAAATGGTGCTCATTGATGTTAGATGTTTCTTTGACACATTAAATAAAACTACATCTTATTTTAACTTTTTTTATCTGCCAGTAGAAAATAAATGTAACATATATTGTCTAGTACTGGTTCATTTTCAGCTCCAGGCTGATTGAAGGTTTTTGACATATGTTAATGGGGGAAAAATTATTGACATTCAGACTAAAAATTCTTCTTTTCAATGACTTTTAAAATCTTGAATGGTGCTTCTTGAGATTTTTATATTGTTTACAGACTTTACAGAAGTGTACTATATGAGTAAGTTTGACCTAGGATGTTTGGTATATTCACCATCTAAATCTCCATCTAGCTAAACAACTCAGAGTTGAACTGTGTCTATTGCCCAGTGGGGAAGCAATCAAACATGTGCCAAATCGATGAAAGTTGTTTGCAGTGGTTGAAAACAAGCTGTTGTCAAAAAAGCAGAGGGGTGAACTCGTCGTGTCACACCCTCCATGCACTGCAAACAGACAGGTTGAAGCTTTCAATGCTCCATCTACGCTCTGGTCTCCCAGCCCAATTACAACTCGTCCCACCAAGTCTTCATTTTCTCACGGGCTGTCAGATTCTAAAACGGAGGGCGTTGTAATATTGAAGGTCAGACAGTCTGCACACTTAACCTCATTTCCCCAACACTGCGCTCTGCCTCGTCCGGAAGCATTTTGATTGGTGTCCGTTTGAAAAGTGTGTGCTTGGGTTTGACTGAAGAGGAGCAGAGAACAGGCGAGATCAGAGCAGGGCAAAAACCCTTCTTAGATCAGGACCTCTGACTGTATCAAGTTATAATTGTTTTCATTTAAGCAAGAGAAAACCAGGATGACTAATCAGGCCGAGCAAAGAACCAGTCATGCAATATTCATGTACACAAACCCAAATTAGGCTATAGATTTACAGGGGGTTGCTGCGGTGCCATTTGTACATGAAAGCTGACAAAAAAAGAAAGACAATTTTAAAGAAATGGAGTAAATGGCTTAGAACTGGTGGGGGTGCGGGGGACAGAATCAGTCAGAGAAGAGATAACAAAGTGGAGAAAAGAGATCAAGACAGAAAAGAATCAAGGAGGGAAATGGGAGGTCAGCGGGACACGGGGAAGACCTTGAAAAGAAAGAAATTGAAATCATGAGATAAAGAGGGGAAGAAAAGCTAAAGGAGGTGCGACTCCTCAAAAAGAGATTAGGGATCATCTGCATTTTGGATTTTCATCTGCTTTTACCGTAATCATTTTTCTCTAACGGCTGACACCCCCTCACCCACTGCCCCACCCTCAAAGAAAAAAAAAAAGACACCAATCTGAATGAGTGATCTTGACAAATTGGGCTGCTGGTGAAAATCGGGTGTGCTCTTTTCGGCTGCAGACAGACAGTGGGGAGTCTGCGTCAGGACAAAGATATAACCATAATAGGCTGATACGCTCTCCTTGTCCTAATCTGTGAGCACTGGAAAGTGGTGTCTGGGGAGAACAAAAAAAACCTTCTAAAGCAGCAGAACTCACCACAACCAGTAATGTTTTCAAAGTTACTGTTCAGCACACGGGTCAGAACAATATGGGAAATTCAGCTGGAATCCTTGGTTGGGCACTAAAGAATTAAAAGTGCTCAAAGCTGGATTACGTGTGACTGGACATGCCAATTCCACACTGCCTAAGTTCTTGCTGAGCATTAACGCTGTATGTCAAACAAGAGGCTAATCGTGGCTTTAGTTTGAAAATATCATTTGACCTTTTTCAGAGAGGTCTCAGAATTAATTTTATGCTCCACAGATATCTAATTTTATGCTTTTACGGACTTACACATTTGCAGAATAATGAAAATGTCCTGATGTTTTTTTTTTTTTCTTCACTTAAGAAACCGTCAAGCCTGAAGTGCTGCAGAGTGTTGGGTGTTAAACGCCTGCTTCTGTTTAATTTCATGGCCAGCGTGTGAGACGTAGACGCACACATTCTGATGGGTTGACAACTAAATGCAATACAGGGGAAAGAAGAAAAAGGGAAATTTCTGGCTTGTTTCAGGGGAACCAGGAAGACTAATGAATTCACACTTCCACCAATGTGCTAGGCTAGCAGGTCCCCCCTCCACCACCCTCTCCCTTTTTACCTGCCGTAAGTTTCAGAGATGAAATGTGAGAAATGGGCCAATTTACAGCTAAGGGCTGTTTCTTCCTAAGAGACAGACACAGAGATGGAGTACAGAGGATATGCAGAGACAGATGAGGGGTTTGAATTTAGACAGAAAGAGAGTGGGGGGGATGTGAAACACAGAAGCAAGACATTGGTGTTAGTATGAGTGTCATATCTGAGGGTAGACGGAAGTGCTTGAATTGCAGTTTTGTTTTGTTTTTTCAACTTCTCTGAAACTAAAAGGGCTGCGGTTGAGGAGGCCGCTCTTGATCTTTCCAATCAGCTACAACGACAAGAGCTGCTCAGATATTCAACAAGCCCAAACGAGAGAACATCTCGGATGCGCGGGAAGTTTTCTGCGCTCAGAGAAGTTGAGAAAGAAAGGCACGAAGAATGCCGAAACGAGCCAGCAGATTAAAGCTGGTGGGAAGCAGGATGCTGCTAAAGAATTCGAGCGGTCTTATATTTACATTTGAAGTCCAGCGACTGGAGTGGCTTTGTAGCTCGCAGTTTCTAAATGTATGATGTGGCTCTTATGTAACATCTAGTCGCAATGTTCTGTTCGCTCTATAGATAACAAAAGCATCCCAAATGTACTGACTCTAGAGAACTTTATCAAAAGAAACAACATTTTTATTCCAGATTTGATCAGCGATGACAGACAGAAGGATTTCTGACTTCACTGCAAAACATACAGACAAAACTCCCTGATTGCTCAAACCTCACATCTGTTAACTCCTCAAGACAGCTTAGGATGAGACCAGGCGGATGAAGAAAACGGAGGGAGGAACCCCCCTCACGGGACCAGTTACATTTAATTTAATAGGAACTGGAAAACCACCATCTGTAACTAGATTAAACATTGATAGAATGAAGGGAAAAAAGCCCTTACTAATTATCTCAAGCCATATTCTAATCAGGTTTCAACACTCCCCCTCATCTCAGCCATCTTCGATTTGAATCCTATTGCAAATCCCCGCGGATTCCCAATCACAATCAAGTCAAGAAGAAACAGACCCTCAAACAGGATCGCTTGACACTAATTTTCCAAACAGGGGCAGCACTTAAAGACGCTGCCTGATAGAGCAAAGCAAACGCGTGCATCACAGAAAGAGGTGTTAAAAAAAAATCTGTTTCTTGTTTTGAAAAGGTCTCCTGAGAGGAGCAGATCGAGCGCCGGTGCGACAGTTTCTGTCACTACAGAAAACCAGGACAGGGAACTTAAACGGGTCTGTTTTTTTTTTGTTTTATGGGAACGGGGACAAGTGGTTGCGATGACATTTTAAAATAAAGGTGTCGCAGCAGAAGAGTAGCCTGCCAGATTCACAAGTATAATCTGTCAACCTGCCAGTTCATCTGTCTGTTTGCCACACATTTCTCAGAAGATTGACAAACTACAGTTTCAATGGAAAAGTGTGCCGTGTGCAGCGAACAACAGCAGCACTTTTCATTTTCACCATTGTTCGGGATTTTCATCATTCCCCTATTTATATTTTCTATTTATGTGACTCTTGTATTAGGAGGAGACGTATTCGACTGTATTTCTATCCAAACTGTCTTTCTGGTAAGATGGAGAACTCCATCACGCAGCCTTTTCACTCTGATTAAAAATATATTTCAAAAGTCAAGTTGATGTTATTTTCCCTGAACAAAACGTGGCACGAACAAAAAAAAAAAAGAGGACGGTGGAAAGAAAAACAGAAAGAAAAATTTGACAGCTTTTGCAAAGCTGTAACATTACATCCATTGGGGCCTCACTGCTTCTGTCTTTACTGTTTTGAAAATACAAGTACGTTTCTTGTGACTAATGTTTTATTAAGGAACCATCGACTGCTGCAGCAGATGCAAACAATCTTATTAAAATAAATTTAAAGAAGGCGTCTTTCATTCTCCATTCACCAGTGAAGGAATGACGAAGCAATCTTGAGAAAAGCTGTAAAAACAGACACATCTGACAGAAACCCTTGCTCTAAATGCAAGCGGCACGGAGCTTTTCTTAGTCTGCCATTTCTCTGGGAGCTGCACACAGTCAACATACCCCCCCCCCACCACCTCCACCACCACCCGCCCCCTTGAGTTTACTCGTGTGAACGTTCCACCTGCACAGCAGCCTGAGGCCCAGCTCTGTTAGCTCCGAGCAGCGACACAACTCCAGAGATGGAGGAGTGAGGGGATGGGGCGGGGACGGGGGAAAGGGAAAGCTGGGTAAATAGATCCGTTACCGTAAAGTGTCAACAGCTTAGCTCAACTCAAACTCCAGTTAAGCTGCGGAACATTTGAGGAGATAAAAAAACAAATTCGAGCTGATCACTTTTGAGCACGTGTGCTGCTGCGCCGCACTATAAATATTCCAAAGTCCCCAGTTGTCTGGGGAGGGAACAAAAAAAGAAATAAAGAATGAAACTCAATGCTTCACGGTGAGACATTTGCGTGCGGTGTTCAGCTGCACTCCCTACATGGATCTGATGCGTGCTCGGCCTGTGGAGGACTGCTGCAGCTGGTCAGGGGATGACAGACGGTCGTGTTCACTGACAAAACCAACTTCGGATAATTTGTCCAACTACCAACCGGCATAGCTGTGTTACAGTGACGTCTCTGAGGCACTGCAGCCGACTTCTCTCAGACCAGAAACAACAACCAGGAAGCATTCTCCCTCTGACACATACTGTATATAATGACCAACATACAGTAAAACAGATTAAGTGCCTCTGTAACTGAGATGAAACAAAACTTCACCATAATTGGGACACATGTTTTTTATGTCTATCCTTAGCTGCAGAAAGTTGCAGCTGGGAAATACTACTAAAGTTGCACTTCTATAAGAATTACCAATGCTCATAGAAAGATGAACAACATACTCCCCAGAAAAGAAAAGGGGAAGGTGGTAATTTCACAGCTGAAGCATTACACCAGCCGCTGTGTGCCAAGTTGGGAGTGTTTTCTTCTAATGAGTGATAATGTTGTTTTTTTTTTCTGTTTTACGGCCCTCGCTGGAGCAGCTGAAGTGAACGCACATTATGTGTTTTTATTGCAGAAGACAGAACAGCATTTATAACACAAAACATGTTGTTTTTTTTTATTCAGCCTGATTTCATCACAGCGAACAGCCGAGCAAGTGGCGAGGCAGAAAACGAACATTTCAGAGGGTTATTAAGGAATACATCAAAACGTGGCGCTCAGGTCTCCAGACTGTGACTGTACAGTCACATTTCACAAACCAGCCATGTTTGAGTCTAATGATTGTGATACAATTACATTTTTATTACAAGATGCATTCATGCAAATTGAAAAAAACATCTTTGTTATGTGTGTGTGTGCATGTGTGTTTAAATGAGCATATTGCAGGTATTTTCGCTCACCAGGAACACAGGGTTACATCCCTCTCTTGCACACAGTATTGCAGGTGTATGTCCTCATAACTGTTGCTGCTCTGTACAACTTTTGCTCCCTGCTCGTTCCACTCTTTAAACGGATGGTTCAAAATGCCAAACAAGAATCATTCAGATCCGCCTGTGTCTACAGTCCATAATCTCTGATGAGAATAAAATAAAGACTTGAAAGAGAAAAAATGGACAAAAGTGATTCACTCATGTGTAAAAGAGGACGTATCATGTTAAATTCATATTTAGCCCTTAAATACTTTACAACATATATGTTGTGTACTTTGAATTTAGTCTCTCCTGGTGCTGCATAGAAACTTTTATATTCTGTTTGAGTCATATTTTTCGATCTGTGTAGTTTTCACTATCCTCTATTTTGAACAATAACATCACAGTCTTTGCTGCAGAACTTCTAAAGAAGCTCATAGATCTCTGAATTACCAATTTTTGCAAATCTGGGGTTCTGCAGGTTCCTCGTCTTCATTCTCCTCTCGCTCTGGGTCAGACTCTGGGCTCCAACATGTGAAGCTGGATGGACAAGCCTGTTGTTGACATATTTTAATCAACTTGTAAATTAAATGTCTCTGTGGCACTATAATTGCATCGCTGCTAATAAACTACAAAAATGGCGGAAAGGGGTAAAGTGGGGCAGGGTGTGAAGTTACATTTAAAGACACACCAAAACAAGTTGATCTCTCAAGACGTAACCCAGGAGAGGAGTGAAAGAAGGGAGGAATTCAGACCAAAGCATTGCAGTTTCACAAATGAAGGATTTATGATAAATGTGAAAAAGATCAATTGAAAAGCATTATATGTTCCCTATAAGGCTCGGACTTTTGGGGGGGAAGGAGGAATACCATATAAAAATGTAGATGCTAGCAGCTATTGGAAGTGAAAAATCTTAGTCTTCAGGAAAAACTGAAAATTACATCTAAATTAAAACTTAAGTTTAAATAAAGACTTTGTGACTCCAAGCTACTACCACACATTTACATGAGTAATTACATGATCACCTGCTTTTCACAGCGGTGGGCAAAAATTAAATAGAGTCTGTCAGACGGTAAGAATAATACTAGCAATGTACCACATTCATATGCCATAAAGATACATATATAAGTGTATCAAATTTAAAGAAAGGCAACACATTTAGATTTTTTAAAGGTTTAATAAGTAAACTGCTTCAGAATTACAAAATTATTTATAAGAGAATCAACTATTTAGTGTATGGAAAGATCAGGTTCAAATGAGAGATCTATTTATGCACAAGAGATCGAGTCAATTCTCAGACTTAAATATTTATACATATCATGTAAAAGTTGCTGCACATAACTCAGATCTGGTCTACTTCCCGAAATCTCCACCCTGGTCCTGGAGCTCAGCAATATGGGGCGAAATGCACATAACAAAAAAACATTAATCCAGAGTCAAGGATGCAAGTTATAAAAACTAAAACTAAAACTAAATAGAGACTTGTTGATTCTCCCACTGTTTAAAGTCAATGGTTACAGTTGATCCCAAAGTATAAAAATATAAGACTGTATCTAAAATTCAATTAATCAGTTATAAAATCACTAAATATCCTTCAGTATTAAATTCTAAATTTTAAGCTTTTTGTTATCCACTCAAAGCTTGTAAGTTTTGTACTGGTGCTCCATAAAACTTCAAGATGTTGCTCAGGATTTGTGCGGTTGGCCCTCGTGGCAGCTTTTCAACTACATGCAGTATATTTAAACGACAAAGGCGGTGCTGATGCAGGAGATTTCACAGTGGAAACTGGAGAACGCTCGTGTCTGTTGAACGATGCACGCTCTAATATGACCTTCGGTCCCGCTCAAAAGATCAAGAGAAAGTGGAGGAGGGGAACAACAAGCTGCCAGAGAGACAGAGGAGGAAGTATTTCAATGTGATGGCTGGCAATAAAATGCACTTTTTTATCAATTACGTCCAATTTGACAATAAAATATAATTCACTTTTACAGAACAACTTAAAGAAAAACACACAAAATATTTTTCTTTACATTTTCAAATACACATAAAGTGCCAACACAACTTATAAGAGCTGGGAGGTTAATACGCTTCATGCAGACAAAAATACATTTACTTTCGGGTTAATTTTATGACATTATACTCAACAGGAGGGAACTTTGTTGTGGTGAACTGGGAGGCCACAGTTCTACTGTAAGTATCTCTATTAGCCTCCAACAGTAACACCAGTTAAACATATATAAAATCTATGAGGCATGCAATCATTCGAGAAGAACCGGCTCGTGAGTGGTGGGAGCGAAACCACAGAGGTTTGTTCTGCAGTCCTCATTACTGAATCTATCTGCTTCAGCCTGTCAGTCACCACCTGTCTGTCTGCCTTGTTAAAGAAGCCCAAATCATGAATCTCCCTTAGGAGACGAGCCCACGGAGGATAAGGCAGCGCTCCCTCCCACATATTTTAGCAACGATAAACATATGGATGACATAAATTTCCCAGCATGAGCCTCATATAAATATACCAAAAGTTACAAGGGAAAGGAGAGAGATGGAAAGCTTGGAGCTGTCTTTTCACTTCTTACTGCGGAATTTCACAGCTAGCAGTAAAAAAAATGAACTTTTTTCTGCCCTCTTTATGTCCACTGTGAACAAAAACAAAACAAAAAAAACAAGGCAATAATCACTGAGCCTCAGTGGTACTGAAAGAGACTAGAACTCCATTTTTGTGACCACTAGAGAAGGACTAGTGGACTCTGTATTTGCTACACGTTTTGACTGCAAAAATAAGCTACATAGTGTAGCAAAACTAAAAATAAATCTTTACCAATCATCTAAGTGACACCAGCCACACAGACAGATCAGTGAATCTTGTTTTAATTCCCTCAATATTCATAAAGGATCACCTTCAGGACAACATTATGACCACTCGGGTGTGCTGATCATCAATCCAGGAAAAAAAAGACAAGACAGATCTAAGCTATGGGCAGTGGACACACTCCTGGAAAATTGAGCCTTCAAAGAAGGGCTTTTGAGTCCCATCTCTGACAAAAGTCGAGATGGAATTAGTGGGATTTAGGGGCATTGGTACAAAGCAGGGAGGTATTAGTGGTGCTTTTCACGTCTCCGCCCAGACCAGATCACAAACCTTCTTTAGAACACGCTAGAGACGAATGCCGGTCACATAAACACACAGGCAGCGTTGGCTGGAGACAGCTGCAGGGCCAGGGCTGATACAATGCTCAGTCCACTGGAAGTGATCCAGAGTGGAGTTATACAGGAATGTAGAAACTGCGGTTTTGGCAGCTGCACTCAGATAAATGTTGTGAAACAAGGAAAAATATGCATGTTTTCCAGACCATATGCTGACGAGATGTGGCTCTAGAGCCACTGGCAGCATTTATTCAAAACATGCTTTATCCAACTTATGTCTGAAACACTGGCTCTTTGTGGTGTTTTTTTTTTTTATTATTTTTAAACCCCAAGTACATAACATGAAAAGCTTAACCGTCGGAGAGAATGGAGCTTAAAAGTCTTGAAAAAGACCGTTCCACCTCACAGAATAAGGAAATGTGTTCCAATTGATGTAGTCTATCAAGTCAAGTCTGCTTTATTCACCGCAGGAGCACCCAGACACAGTCACCCCTGTGAGCCCCCCGCGAGACGCTGACCACACCTCTGGAACAATGACCTCAATAAACTCAAACACGAGTCCATTTGCTAAAAGAAAAGCACTGAGAGGAAAAGGAAAGGTGTAGCAAATCAGAAATGAGAGCTCTTAGGCTTTAGGGGGGGGGGGCATTACAAAGCGACTGTTCTACACATAAATCAATTTTTGTATTTACTTGTGATCCAGAAATCCATTTCAACCCTCACAGTGCCCGAACCAGGATTAAGGATTAATGAGCAGCGGATGGCTAAGTCACTATTGTCTCTCCTGTTGTATTTTGACAGTGGACACATGGGACCGCCTCAGCAGCATATGCCAGCAGCTTGTGCATATAGCACACTGCTACATCGAGAGGGAAGCCATATTCCAAGAAACTCTCTTCTCTGTCCTCCATCTCTGTCCAGCTGTCCCAAAGGTAGGCAGTGCTCTGGGATTAACAGTGAGCACAAAACATATATTTCAGTTATACTGTTAGGTTGCTGTTGCCCAAGCTGTAAACCTTTCCTTTACTTGACCCAATCCTCCTCTGCTCCTCTTCATACCTTTTACCTTCATACCTATTTTCATACCAAGAGAATGAGCCAGGAGGCTGTCCACGTAACCACATCCTGTTCCACTTGGCACGCTGGGCCGTAAATACAGCACAGCACCGGGAACAGCAGGTGCTATCTCTCCCTATCATTAATTATCCTGGCTGCATCTCTCCAGGGTCTCTCACTCCTAAAATCCAAATCTCTATCACCTGCACCATCTTATTCTGCGGCCTCCAACGCATCTCCATTTTCTTTTACTCAACGTCCAAAAAGCTCAAATTCTATCAGTGTCTATAGCAATCCCATTTCATCCACGGAAACAACACTTAACTCCTTATTTCCTACACTCCTACAAATCTTGGCCCCAATCGTTTGATCCCTGACATATCTCAATCTTTGTTCCAGCACTCTTTGTATCACACTCCACCACCTCCACCAGTAACAGTTTTACCAGCTTTTTCTTCTCCTCAGATGTGTTTCTTCCGGCGATGCTCTTCCCTCCCGCTGTAAATGCATTCCTAAACCTGTTGTGCTGCTGCCAGCCATGAGATGTCACAGGAACTGATTTAAGCTACAAATGCCTTCCCCCATCAGTGAGCCCGTGAATAATAGGTAATAATGAATAAAAGAGGAAAAGCAACATGAAAAGATCAAATCCAAAAAGTCAAAGATGTTCCAACAACAAATGATGAAAGTGAAAGTTCCCATAAAGTTTGGGGCCAAAGAAACCTGAGGGGACCGGCCTGTCACGATAACAAAACTTACAGAAGTTTATGAAATTTATGAACTGATCTAAACCGGAGATAGGGAAAACAAAACACAAAGCTGTAAAATCGCTTCCCACCTCCTCTATCCAAGCCGGCGCAGTTTATTCTCTATTTATCTACATGTGTTTTCATAAAAAACCGGCGGTCACCCTCACACCTCTAACAAAATTTATTCTTAATGTCTTCCTTTGGCTTCATAAAATAATTGCAGTCATCTACACACTGATTACTATGTTTCCGAGATTTATATAGTGTAAAAAAAAACAATTCTCGGCTAACCCAAGGTTCGGCACAGGGCCTCGAGGGCATCCTGAGGCATCACCAGCTAAAAGAAGGCATCAGAAAACCTGCCCGTTCACATGGCTCTCATGCCACACAGGTTATAAAAAACATGCACCTGGCTAATACCTGGCATGAGAGTTCACTCCTCCCGATGCTAAAGAGTGGAAAAGAGGGAGACGTAAGGAAAGTAAACAAGCAGGGAAGTGATAGTTATCAACCTCATTTTAATTTATTGTGTGATTAATTGATTTATTCCTTATTGCAACAGGCCAACATCCATTCAAATGAGAATGTCTTCACCACACAAAGAAAACAAGCTTTTTTTCTGACCTGATGCCACACAGTAATGTAAAGCCTAAATGCAGAGTCTGACTTTGTAAGATGACACCGACCGATAAATTTACAGCTTTGTGAGCAATTTTGTCCAAGAAACCGTGTGAGTCACGGTAATTTGAGCAGCTCATTGTGGCTTTCAGTAATAAAAGTCTGAAACAAAACTTTAAAATGGACTTGAATTCATAAATAACATTCAAACATGCTTCAGTGTGAACAATTTTAGCCGCAGAGATCATAACAAGCTGTTGACTGCTGTCATTTTCTCACACAGGCATCCTTCTGTTCCTCTTCTGACTCACCACCTTCCCTTTGTCCGTGTTTTCTTATGCTTACGGTGCTTTCTATTTAAAATGCAGCACAACCAGAAAGGTCTTTGATTGGCACAGCTGGATACCCAACCAGCCTGGTTTCTTTTAGTCTCAGTTAATAGACATGAGCATATATAAACGTGTAACTGAGAGAAGCTACAAAATGTTGCAATTGGTTTTAAATAATGAAAAAATAAGTTATTTGAAGGAACCCTGACCATTAATTAATCTTAACAACCCATGGCCATGAAAGAGAGAAAGTGCCTTCTTCTGTATTTTTACCTTGTTTTTCAGTCTTGATCAGCTCAGCTGTTCAGAACAACAAGTGAATAAAAAGCTGGTCACACAGACCAGAACAGGGTTTCTGCCAGCAGCACTAAGGGAGTTGCCTTTGTCCGTTCAGCATTCGACATTTGGAATTTTGACTCCTCTGTGTAATCCATTATGAGAAGGTGGACTGGACACTCAGACTGAATCAATATGAATCTCCTACACCTATTGATTCCAAATGCTTTGCAAATGTAGTGCAGAGGCGGATTAGGAAGCTGATAAAGAAGAAATAACTGGGAAAATCATGGATCTTTTTGAGACGTGCTCATTTGATGTGTGCAATTTTCCAAAGCAAGCATGACATCATCAAGAAAATCACTTGTGGAGACTGAGAGCTGCATTTTTATTCTGGTCTCCTACCTGCTAATATCTTAGTCAGAGGACATCCTTGGCAGTGTACCAGATATCAGGGTGAAGGGACAATGTCAGACATGCACAAAGAACCACATACAAACACTTTGTGCATATTGAACGCAGCCCTGTGGGTCTGTGTTTGCTGCTCTTAGTCCATGAGCTTATACATATGCATCCAGCATCTACAACAGGTTAATTAATCAACATCTCATGAAACCGCTTTGCTTCTTGATGAAAGCCACCACAAAAAAAAAAAAAAAAAAAAAAGCTGCTAGGAGAAGCTTCTGCAAACGTGGGGAAAGCAGCGCTACTTTCACTGCAGCAGGGCTAAAAACCAGTTACTGCAGCGAGGAAGGGCTTTCAGACCTCAAAGGGGGGTCTCATGGATGACTCTGGCAGATACGCCGCACAGCTGTGGAAATCATTAGGACATGCTCACAGCACTAGATATCTGTTGATAATTCTACATGAAGAAGCTCGAGTTTGATGATTAACTTTCAGATCATCTTTCAGGAGGAGATTATACATATTAATAATACTTGATGCTATGAGGGAAAAAAACCAACACAGACACATTAATTTAGAAGAATTCAGCACCCGGTAGTCCACTCAGACTAGAAGACTGTTACCAGCAGCAGTGGTTTCTGTTTCTGGCATTGATCTATAGTGTTCTTTCATGATGAACTGTGTTTAAGACACATCATCATAATCATGTTTCAGCAGTAAAACAAGACAAATAGAATCTGGGCCATGAGGAAAGAATCCTGCCTGTGTTAATAATTCTGCTGTGACAAGGAAAAAGGTACAAAGATTGGTTAAGAGATGAAATAATGAGTCACTAATCTGTTCATTTTCTCCTTTAATTCTGGATGAGCTCAAAGCCTCCTCCTGTTAAAAATCCCGGCTGGTTCTTGTCAGAAAGGTGCCCCCTAGTGGTAAGACAGAACAACAACAATCCAACTAGACCTTTTCTTGTGCTACCAAATTTTTTTTTATAGACCCCAGATGAATTTTCAAATACTTTCCATGCTGTAATACCCGAAGGCTTCGAAAAACCAAGAAACAGGAGACAGAAAAAACAAGGCAGACTTAAAGGGAAAATGTATGTCAAATGATGGAAATAAGAGACCCAGACACATTTAAAAGAAAAGCCTGCTTTGAAGAACAAAAAATGTTTCAGTTCATTCTGAAACTTTTACATGTAACGGTATGTTTTTATTTTAATCTGACAACCTTATTCTTCATTTAGACACTAGTTTTTTAATTCCCAAGCTCCCTCTCTGCTGCATTAATCACTGATGTCTTGGTTGGAGCAGTTTTTTTTTTCTTATCTGATGCTAAATTATAGTGTAGGACAAACATATGAGAGCACACAGGTTAAAACTATTAATAATGAAACACACATTTTAATCTTTATGATTTTTGGGCTAATAATTAAAACAACAAATCCTTCAAATTCACATAAAAAGGGCCAGAGAAACACACACAGCAAGGAATAATCAAAGTGGGGGAAAGAGCAGCAGCCTATATATAGCCTGGTTATGAACTGCTTCTGGGGTTGGTTAAGTATAGTTTATTAGTTGTGATTAATTATGATTACTAATTGGAGGCTGTAAAGCAAATAGAGAGCAGCGACCCTCCTCTTCCCAACTTGTGCTCTATACCACAGCCAGATTATTTCTGCTCCCCCAACTTCAACACATCCTCGAAATAATCGGACTCACCTTCTTCCGGGGCTGCCATTTCATCATATTTGTAAACCAAAAGGGAACAGCATTAAGATCTCGGGCTATATATGAGAGTGGAATGTAGAGTCAAAGCAATCCAGAGTCATGCTGCCTCTCCACTTCCCTCGATTCCGCTGCTGCAGATTTTCTCCAAGAAGAAGAAGAAGAAGAAGCGCTGCATGATGATGATGATGATGATGATGATGGTGATCGTGTGCGGCAGTTCTGAGGGCGACAGCGCAAGTCGCACAAATCACACAGCGGTAAAATCCAACAGCTCCAACTTGGGAGAAGAAATCACAGACGCACGGTGTCAGCTGGCAAGATTTGGGTGAAAGGTTCCTGCGCGTAAAAAAGAAAAAAAAAAAACAAAGTCGGGGTCCTCCTCACTCCGTGCGCCCCTCAGAGCCGATCCACTCGACGCATAAGGAACATTTATTATTTCTTAACTTTTCTCCAAAACGAGGTCGCCTCTGTAACTGGGGTTGGTCCTGGACGGGATTATGTCCAGCCTGCTCCCTTCAGACTCGAAAGAACGGATTCAGGAAGACGAAACGTGTGCGACAAATTCACCACAGTGATCCAATTCCGTTTTTCCAGCAGCAGATGTGTACTTTTTGGAAGTCCAAGCGGAGAAACAAGACAAACAGATTCCGGAGGAGACAAGCAGTCAGATTATACATTCACGGGAAGGAGGTGGAACAAACACGCTTTTTTTTTTCTTTTAAAGGAGAGAGAGAGAAAAAAATCCCTGGAATTTGTGCGAGGAGCTGGAAGGAAACCCTGATTCCTGCAACAGCAACAAATTAGACTACAGCTCTTTGGTGACTTCCTCCCCTCCGCTCCTTCAGCCTTCACAGTTTACAGACTTGGAGCAGCAGAGAAGAGCTGAGGAGGAGGTGGGAAGGAGGGAGCTGGGTCATAGCGCCGCCGGCCCCACAACTTGCCAAAAAAAGTGCGCTTTACGTTTTACGCACAGAGCTGACAGGCAGACAGGAGGCGGGCTGTGCGCTGGTGCTTTATTCCCAGGTCCTGACACATGTCCTCAGCTACAGAACGAGGAATGATGTCACCAAACACATCCTTATGGAACAAAGTGATAAATCTAGTTTCATTAAAATATTGGAACAATCAGCCTGCTGCTTTTTCTGTCAGAGTTTCAAGCTAAAATCACCTTATGGTGAGAAATAATGGAGCTAGAGCCATTTTGGAGGATTTAATGTGATAGTATGTGTATTCACTCTAACACAATATCATGGGAACGACTCTCAGCTACTACCACACAAACTTTAACTTAGTATCTGTAAAACAGAATGAATTAAAGCCATTTTGATGTTGCCATTTTGTCACTTATTGAATCGGATTGACTACAAAGGTCAATGTGTTGTAAAAGTACATCCAATGATTACTTCCTTAAAGTTTCATTACAATTTGCACAGTGGTTCATGATTTATTTTTCTAACAGACAGAAAATGTTAAAGAAAAAAGTCATTGCCAAGGTTTTAGGCCAAAAAAAATCACATCTTGTGGTGTTCTTGGAGCATAAGTTGGGGATAACTCTCAGCTAAACTCACAACCAAATTTTGCTCAATAATTGGAAAATGAATCGAGTTAGAGGCATTTATGTGTTTCATAAATTTAATCTGCTGTGGTGGCCATCTTCAATTGAGTTGACTCTAAAGTTTATTGAGTTGTAGATGCACATACTGTGACTGTTTTCTAAATGTTTCTTTAAAATCCAACTAATGATTTGTGAAATATTTTGCTAACAGACAGAACTGACTCCAGCAGTTCAAGGTGAAGTTTTAGAAACTGATCTCACCTGATCAGTTAGTGCTCAGAGTATGTATTGGGGAGAAGTATTAGCTACTAACACACCAAATTAGAGCTGAATATCTATGAAACTATCAGAGTTGTGGACATTTTTTGTGTTCTCTAGCTCAGATGTGGCGGCCATCTTGACTCTGACTCCAAAAATTCATTTCTTGCAGATGATCAATGATTTTTTTCCGAGAGTTTTATTCAAATCCATTCACTGGTCCATGATATATTTAGATAAGGTTACAGACAAACACACAGGCACATACAAGGGCAAAAACATTATTGTCGCTTCACTTTTGGCAGCGAGGGATGGCATAAATAAAAACAGATGAGGGCTGCATCTCTGTTAGACCTGCAATGCCCGAGTTTATCACAGTTTAAATGGGTTTTAATGAGCTGAAAAGATTCATGTGACAGCACGGTCCACTGCAGCAGCTCCATGCTGCCTGAGTCTCCATCAATAGAAGCTGTCCTTGGTTATTCTTTGTGGAAAATAGTGATTGAATTCATGCATATAAAAAAAAGCACATTTCACAAAAGAGGGAGAACCTTGGATGCTAGCAACACCTATAAAGCTCCTGTACGTTTCCCCTGTTTCTCCCTGCCAAGAGCAGCTGTCACACTCAGTTTGCTGTGCAATATTTCACCATACACCAACATCAGATGCTACGGCATTAGCACAGATTTTTATTAGACATCATTTAACGGGGACAGAGAAAAATATTGCAGTTCTTACACATATATACATAAAAAAATGTTAAAAGTTTCTGTGTGCACAAACAAAATTGGAAACAGAGCACAAGGCTGATCTGGTAAGAAGCCACTCACCACAATCACTGCCACAGTCACAGAAGGAAAATAGTTTTGAAGCAGAACGGCTACTGACATTCAAAATAAATCTGCTGCTGATGGAAAAAAAAGTTAAAAAGTGGATATGTGACAGCGTTATTTTCAGTCGAATAAGATTTGACCACAAAATCAAAGATAAATGAATTAAGGAAATGGTCATTGAAAGAAAAAAAGCTTCAACAAAAGAGATTTAAATTGGTTTAGGTAATGGACTCTATGGAGCTGTGAGCTGGTCAATAAGCCAGAGTCTCTCAGGGGTCAGCGTGGTCTGTAGTGCATCTCGGGGTCACTCAGATGACAATAAGGGAAGGAGGAGGAGGAGGAGAGGCTGAGCTCACATATGGCCTTATGGACAAACTCCTGCTGAGCACACACTCCACTTGGTGATGCACATGGATGAACAGGAACAAATGTTTGACAATACCTCCGCACACACAGCCGGCACTGTGCTCAGAGTACATAAAGAGGCCGGGGGCTTGTGTGTTTTTATGTTACAGTACCAATATTTGGGCTTTTTTTTTCTATTTATCTTAAAGCTCCAGCTAAAGGATGCAGTAGTTTTTTTTATAGGTCCACACTTGGATCCAGAATTTGCACCATCTGAGATATGTTTCCACAAGAGGATGTTTTGTAAAAATGTCTTTCTGAGGACCAGTGGAAGGCCACTTCAGTGTGCTGTTAGGCAACAGCCCCGTCGTAGCGTAGCATGTCATCTGGCATCTCCATACAGAGTCAGCCTCCCTGTGCGTGCCTCTGCTTTCCCAATCACAGCCGCACAGGAAATCAGACTCCAGCCTTCAGAGGGGGAAACAAAAAACTCCCTCTTTCATTTTTTTCCACAACTTGGAGCCGTTTAAAAGTTTGCGCTTCCTTTTCTTGTTCCTGCCAATCACGCCCTCAAGAATGTCTCTACTGTACGTTCTGATCGCCGTCTGGTGAGGGGAAGCCGGGGCTTTGAAGTTCGCCTTTGCTCAGGAGTCAGTCAGACAGCTGCAATAATACAAAGGCGGCATCAACGCCCAGTGTTTCTGTCACCTGCCAGAAAAAAAATACTTTATTTTGTTTCCATAAACTTATTGAAAATGCTGTCGACAAAAAAAAAAAAGAACAATCTCCCTGAATAAAGAGAAGGAAAATAGTTTTTAGAGTCACCCCTGTTGGAATGCCACAGCTACTGCTTCACTCACTCGTAAAAAAGTTCTTGTAAAATCTCCTTTAAATATTACCTTTTTCCAGCAGACACACACTTTTTGCTAAAAGGAGCAGAGCAAGAAGTAGAATTGCACATATGAACTCTAGTACATTTAAAGGATTAGTTTAGACATTTTGAAGAAGCGTTCTGTAGAAAAATTAAGAACAATTAATATTCTACCTGATGTAAACAGCTCTTTGAATGACTTCAGTTTGGAGAATAGTTTCTGGACGAACTGATAAGCTAACAGTTACAGGGCCAAGACTGATTGGTTCAGTCTTAAATTTACTCTTAATCTCTATAATTTTATACTGGTTTGTACAAACACTATTTTCTAAATCATGACACCAATATCAGTTTGGCATTAAATGATTATTCTGTCAGAAATATGAAATTCT
>JARVGW010000750.1:18719725-18733403 GCA_031762495.1 Anablepsoides rubrolineatus
GTCTCCCTTGAAAAGAATCCGTCAAATCAGATGTGTCCCTTTACAATCGCCTTTCCTTGTTACACGCCTACTGTTCCGCAGAGACCCCTACTTGGAATGTCCCGGAGCACCGTCTCCTCTCCTGTTCAACCCCGCCCGCGCGGCGCCATTTTGAAAGTGTAACGCCAGCGGAGGCAGATGCGAGGGAAGTCTCAAAGTGGGGTGCAAAGTCTCCAAACCAGTCGTGGAGGTTGTGGTCGTTTCTTCAAATGAAAATCATTTTACGGTAGTAAAATCAGCCGGTGTTTGAGGACTGTCGGGAGCTACTTACAAACAGCGCACACCCAGCTTCATCCCCCCTGCTCGCTGCTCTCCTTCGGACAGAACCAACCCGACCCAGCAGCTCAGCACGGACTGATCCAGTCCAGGGCCCGAACCTTCTGTAACAGAGAGCACGGTCTGAGCCCTTCGCCATCATCATGGCAGGTAAAATCAGAGTGCCACCAGACAGAAGCTACTCTTAGTTGTCCTATTTTTGCACAGACGTGTTTGTTTTTATCACCCTGTGGTGAAGCAGCGCAGGCTAGCTAGCAAGCTAGGAGACACTACGATAAAATAAAATCTCCGACAAGCTGAAGTGAGCGTGTGACAGACACATTTAGCTCCTTTCATCTCAGAGCTTGTTCCATCAAGTACAATGTGCAGTTTGTATGAAGTCACTGATACCCTGTTTTCTTTTTGTTTCATGGTGGCTAACTCGGTTTGAGTCGAGTTAGCTTCCGGCTGAGAAGTTGACGGTGAAGAGAAACAACTTTGTTTTGTTTGTGTGCAGGACCCGGTGGAGGGAGCAGCGATGTGCAGTGGTGCTTCTCTCAAGTCAAAGGAGCCATGGATGATGATGTAGCTGAAGGTGAGTTATTAAATGTAGCGTCATTAAATCACATCATATACTTTAGCACTTAGGTGGTGTTTACATCAAAGCATCTCTTTAATTTAAAGCAGCATTTTGTTTACACATACGGTAAATGAGTTTGATCAGTCTTATTCGCTTGCTTTATTTAAACTGTAAAAATTGCGTTTTAAATCCTTGGCTTGGTGTTTTCTATATTTTCACTCAGCATACTAAATGTGAAACCACAACAAAAGAGTACCAAATTGTGTTTACACAGAACATAGCTGACATGTAGAAGCATAAAAGTCTGAGGAGTTGTTTACAGTAAGCTTTGCACCAAGAACAAATCAGAGTTTATTCTAACAGTTCAAGTACATTATTCATAAGCTGCACGCAGTGAAGTAGCAGTGAGATGTTCTCCTTCAGTCTGCCTTGATTTGTTTTATTCAACAGATTGTGTGGAGTGGAGTCGTGTCGTATCAGGCACTTAGTGTGCTGTTTGGACTGGAACCAGCTCAGAATAGTGCCTCTCTGTAAACGGAGATTGATTGTTGTACCGTTGGAGTTGTTGAGAACGATTGTCTTTGGGAGATGCATTTAATAGTTACAGACGTACTGTAGATTGTTTCTGCTAGATGTAATCAACATACACTTGAGTTATACTTTGTTGGATCGCTCTAGTTCAGGGCCATTGCTCAGGGGGCCACAGCTACCATAATCCAGCAGCTCATGAGTTATTCTTAATGAACCCATTGACAGGTGATCCATGACAGGGATCACCTGTCAAGAGGAAGTATTTGTAATTTCTAAGTTCTTTAATGTTTCTTTAAGGATTTTAATTTTTCCTGATTTAAAATCTATTTTTGGGCCAGACTGAGCTCACCAACAGGCCAGATGTGGCCCCTCAGTCACCAGTTGACTAGTCTTGCTGTAGTGCCTCATTGCTGTTTGTCATTCATAAAGTTTTAGTTAGTTTTCATTTTGTTGAGTAATTTAAATGAATAAAACATTAAACCAGTGCACAAGTACATTACATCTTTAAGTAAGATTCATTTCCTAATTAAGTTGTTATTTTTGTTGGTCTTATTTAATTGTGATATTGTATTGGCAGCTGACATCATATCAACGGTTGAATTCAATCACTCTGGGGAGCTGCTTGCCACGGGGGACAAGGGGGGCCGTGTTGTCATCTTTCAGCAGGAGCCGGAGGTGTGTGAGTTACTGAGACGATGCATCAAAGATCATGTGTTTCTAACTTCATTTATTCTGTTAAACCTTTCATTCACTTATGGCCCTGTCACACTATGACGTTTTAGCCAACTTATGATATGTTTGGAGATATCTATGTTCAACTATCAACTGGAAGTGTCTTTTAGGTGTATACACACTGTAATGATAATAAATTCAGCAAATATCTAACTTTTGTAAGTAATTTAGTGGAAATTTTGTTTTCATTAAAACCGAACCAAAATTTCTGAACTGCCACACATAATTTTGTCACAAGTCCACATGAACGTTAGTTTGATCTATGGTCTGTTATTGTTTAGAGTAAGAATCAACCGCAGTGCCGAGGAGAGTACAACGTTTACAGCACCTTCCAGAGCCACGAGCCAGAGTTCGACTACCTGAAAAGTCTTGAGATTGAGGAGAAGATCAACAAAATTCGATGGTTACCTCAGAAGAATGCAGCGCAGTTCCTTTTGTCTACGAATGGTGAGTAAACCACGGGACTCCAGCTGCTGCGGTGGGACTGAATTTGTACTTTTCTCTCATCAAAGATGACTGAACTCTGCTCTGTCTCGCCGGCAGACAAAACTATTAAGCTGTGGAAGATCAGCGAGCGCGACAAGAGACCAGAGGGCTACAATTTAAAAGAAGAAGATGGGCGTTACAGAGATCCCAACACTGTCACAACACTACGAGTGGGTGTTTGTAAAAGAAAAATATGTTTAGCAATATCCCAGTAATTTATTTGTCTTAAAAAGACCTGTGTTAAATTGTCAAATTAATTTAGGAAGCATGTGTCTTTACTGAAAAACAAATGTTCAGTTTTATTCAAAATAATTACAGCATTTCAGGTGAGGGACCCTCTGAGCTTTAAACATGTTTTTCTCCCGACACTCAGGTACCAGTTTTCAGGCCCATGGATCTGATGGTGGAGGCCAGTCCCAGGCGAGTGTTTGCGAACGCTCACACCTATCATATCAACTCCATATCGGTCAACAGTGATCATGAAACCTACCTGTCTGCAGATGACCTGCGTGTTAATCTTTGGCATTTGGAGATCACAGATCACAGCTTTAGTATCCTTCTGTTGTCTAATGAAATACATTTATAATAACATATAGAATTATTAAAAATGGATTCTATCTTTGTTTTTAAAGGCCAGGTTCACACTGAAGATTTTAATGCTCACTTCTGATTTTTTTTCTCAAATATGTTTTTTAATTTTTTTTATGTGGTTGTAATTTAAATGCAACCTTCATTAAACTCCAGTGCGAACAATCCACAGTGCTGAAGCAGCCCATGTGCATTGTTTCATTCAATGTTTATGTTTGATCTTGCAGCGTCCTGCTCAGTCGGGTGCAGAATTGCACATCTTGAACTGTGGTGACATACTGAAAGTAGAAACCAAGTCATGTATCGATCCCATCATGCTAGTATGGATACGATCTAACACGTTGGTATATCGACGTTAGCAGCATATGTTGGTGTAAATTCATCCAGGACATGACAAATCTAGACGTGTAAAAAGACAAAGTGATGTGTAGCTAAAGACAAGTGGAGTTCAAGCTTTAAACTGCTTGATGTCACTTTTGCCTGAAGTGGGAACTTTGCCTTAAAGTTTTTTCTTCAAATACAAAATGTCAAAGAAAACATTTTTATATTTTAGAAACTTGACATAACACACAGGATTTTACCTATTTTGTTGCATAACTTAGTGTATTTTCTTTTGAATTGTGAAAGGTATTAAAAAAGTGAAATAGGAAGTGACATCAAATGGGAACCCTTTTAAGGGTCTCTGGTCTTTGTTTATTGAAACACTATTTGACCTCTGACTCTTCTTCATCTCTCTGATAGTGACTCAAAATAATCTGAAGAAACATCAGATTCTTCTCTACAGTCTGTGTTGTTAGCTGTTGTAGTAATAATCTGTTCACATACAGAGATGCCTCGTCATCACGTCTTGTTTCTGTACATTTGAATATCTTAACAGCTGCTAATCAGTGTATCAGTAGCACAAAATTTTTCCACAATATGTTATCAGTGGTGTCTTTCCAAAAATCCATTGATTTTTATTACAGAAATTTGATGTCATATGTGCTTCAAAGTAAAAAATAAATAAATAAATTACATGTCATACTTAAAAACCACCACTAGATGTCGCCAAACTAAAAGATTTTAGCTTCTCCAAAAAGTATCTTAGTGTGAAGATAGTTTCCTCACTCTTCTTTTCTCCTGCCTGTCTTCTGCTCAGCATCTTTATTTGTCTTAACCTGAGTTTTCCAGATATTGTAGACATCAAACCAGCAAATATGGAGGAGCTGACAGAAGTGATTACAGCGGCGGAGTTTCACCCACACCAGTGCAACACATTTGTCTACAGCAGCAGTAAGGGAACCATCCGCCTGTGTGACATGAGGGCGTCAGCACTGTGCGACGCACATGCCAAATGTAAGTGTGTTTAGTTGTTAGCAGCCTAACATTTGGTCAACTGATTGTGTTCCTAAGGATACAAAAGATTTGAAATGATGTATTATTTTAAAATTAAATAGGCAAAATTTTGTCACGCTTCATGGTTGGATGTGTATAAATGATTTGTTTCTGTTGCCTCTTTCTGTTTGTTTGCTGCTGAAGTGAGCTAATGGCATGCACCTGTTTCTTTATTTCTTTAAGTGTTCGAGGAGCCAGAAGATCCAAATAACCGTTCTTTCTTTTCTGAAATCATCTCCTCCATCTCTGATGTGAAGTTCAGCCACAGCGGACGCTACATGATGACGCGGGACTATCTGTCTGTCAAAATCTGGGATCTCCACATGGAAACACAGCCAGTAGAAACGTATCAGGTCTGTAATAACCTTGATCTCAGTGTGCCACAAATGATATTTTAAAACAAGACTAATGAAGTTAATTTTGTCTTTGCTTTCTTTTGAACAGGTGCATGAATATCTTAGGAGTAAGTTGTGTTCTCTTTATGAGAACGACTGCATCTTTGACAAGTTTGAGTGCTGCTGGAATGGAAATGACAGGTGAGCTCTTAAGATTTGCTTTTGCTTTAGTCCTGCAAACATTAAAGTTTCCCTCGGGCTGTAAGAATCTGGGGTCGGATTTATGTACGCCACTTTTCACGCAAAGGTTGTGATTTATAAAACTCAAACTTGACGTGAAAATGTGCGGTCTCTCACGCCAGCTCTGACCCATGCGTACGCTCATTTTGGAGAGGGGAAGCTGCGACACAGATGGTGAAGTGAGGAATTATAGCCACACTGTGTAATGATCACTGTCGGATATTTAATTTACCTTCATAATCAGACTTAGATTAACTTTAGCTTTCTTAACAGTATAATTTATGCTTCTGCTGCTGAGTCATAAGGATCTTTAAAATAAAAAACTTCAATCTTAAATAAAAGTTCACACATCTCCATCCATCTCCTTCCTTTATAAATCTGACCCCTGAGCTCTAGCATGAAGTGAGAATCCTCATTGAATACATTTTAGGAAGATACGCGGTCGACTTAGGCTACATTTACTGCAAGCACAAAATGACTGAAATCAGACCTCTGCTCACATACATGTTGTTTTTCACAGTGTTGTGATGACGGGCTCCTACAACAACTTCTTCAGGATGTTCGACAGAGGCTACCGACACGACGTGACCTTCGAGGCGTCGCGGGAGAACAGCAAGCCTCGCTCTGTCCTGAAGCCTCGCAAAGTAAGCACGGGTGGGAAGCGCAAAAAGGACGAGATCAGTGTAGACAGTCTGGACTTTAACAAGAAGATCCTCCACACCGCTTGGCATCCTCTGGACAACATCATTGCAGTGGCAACCACCAACAATCTGTACATATTCCAGGATAAGGTGAACTAGCTTTTTGTAAACACTCAGATCAGTTTTTAGCCTCGTTGCGCTCAAAGAAAAACAATAGCTGTTTTTTTTTTTTTTTTTTTTGCCAAATCTTCATTTAGAACATCTTTTTGAGTAAATTGTAAGTGATGGTCTCTCCAAACATAGTTAGTTTACAGCATTGGTTTATTCCATTTGCAGCTCTCCATTCACTGAGCTTCCATTTGCACCTCTACTACATCCCAAACCAAAGGGAAATATTCCTTTCATCATTTGTTTGTGCCATGGTGACTTGATTAATTTAGTTGTTAAAAGCTACCGGTTAGGTTTTAGTAGCTGATATATTTTTCAAGTTTAAATAGGATATTCCTCCTACTGTTTTTACATTTTTTCTGTCGTGTTTTTTGTTCTCGTGCCAACCTGAGACTTTAAATACAAGTTGTCGACACTTCAGTTTCGCTCAAACTGACAAGTTGCCAAGTACACTCAACTTTTTTCCTGCTCAACTTAAAGGACTAAAATGATGTTTTATCAATTCTCATTCTCTGAAAATCTTGTTAAACTGGCATTACTACTAACATTTGTATACAGTGTACGAATACCACTTAGATTCTTTTAATTTATTGTTATTTTTTTTACTTCAGAGCAGCCAGTATTTAATACTCATCTGTCTGCTGTAAGGTTTCTTCACTGGAAGTTTACTTATTGTTGTAAACTTCATGTTGCCTTTGCGTACGTCAGGTTTAGTTGTTGCATAGTCAAATACGCAATTATTCCAAAATTTGTCCTTTTTCAGACAAGATGCCAGTTTTGTTATTCTGTCAAAGACATGAGCCACTTGTACTTAAAGGTTTCATCACCAAGTTACACACACACACACACACTTGCTGTACACTCAGGACTGAACTCATTATCTGTGGTTTTAAAAGTAAACCTCATCCTGTCAGTTTTCTGACAGCATCATGTCATTCTACTGTAACTGTAAACATCCCCCTCCTCCATCTTTCAGCTTGTTAAACTAAGATTCAGACCGACCTCATCCTCACGATGTGACGGCAGTCAGTTTATAAAAACACGTCTCCACTGGAGCCTCTCTGCTGCCGGGTGTATTGCAGCTCTTGAACACCTAAAAACTGTTAAAGTTCAGCTGTTTCCCTTTTTAAATTTTTAGGCTTGTGTGCGATAAAGATTTCATGAGATACTCTGATTTTATGTCTTATTTCATAAAATCTGAAAAGCTGATTACATGCCGAACGATTTGCACGTGCCTGGCTTTTCAAGTCACAAACAAACCGATTTGTTTTAGAAAAGTAACGGAGCGTATTTTGACTTGTGGTGGACTCACTCGGTCACTGACTTGCGGATGGAAAGCACTAAATGTGAAGTCCGACACTGGAAGCGAGGCGGATCAATGCCAAAGGAAAACTGGTCTTACACACTGAACCTATGTAAAGCTGTCCTAACAGAGAAGGTGTTCTGGTCCAGCTGCACTCGTGTGGACAGCCTTTCTAAAGCTCAGGACAAATATGTGAAAGGCCAGGATGTGGCCTGAGGCATCTGAACTGAGTGCTGCTGCCAGCTTTCTTTCAAAGCATGTTGTTATGCTTTAACATCTGGGTTTAGTTTCTGTGTTTTTTTTTTTTTTTTCCTTTTCTACATGTGATGTTTTCTACTGTACCCTATTAAAAAATGATATTCACTACAGTTGATTTATTTTTGTAAGAATTATGGTGATAGAGGCGAATCACTGTAGTTGTATGTGGAAGGTTTGGAAAGTCAGGTATTCCTTTTTGTTTTCCTGGTGGATATTTTTGTTTTAAACGTTTTGTGGCATCATTTTTAACATGAGATGTCCAAAGACAAGTATTTCAGCTGTTAACTCCTGAAATGCTAAACACTATTACTGTATTTTTACTATTATTTAGAGTTCAGGGACAGATTAGTTTATTTGGATCAGTGTGTTTTTTTTATGTGCCATAGTTTTTCTGAATGAACAGTTTTTGTTGTCCATGAAAGACGAGGTGCTCTACGTCAGGAAACATTTTCAAGATGAATGTATATCATCTTTTTGAAGCCCGTCAGCTCGATTGACTTAGCAAAGGGATGGTTTTTGAACAACAAAATATTTCCTCTTTTCTTTACAGACTTTTTTTTTTGTATTTTTGTATAAGGAGAAGCACTTTGTGCAGGTTAATGTTGTAAATGTGGTTTATTTAACTACATGTTGTCTCTCCTCGCTCACTGTCATGTCTTAAAAGATCACCAGATGGAAATGAGCCATCAGATTTTCTCAGAATAGCCCAAACGTATTGCCATGAAGATGTATTCAAAACAGTTCGATTATAGCACAATTTTTCACATCATAAATGTTAAACCTATTAAACGAGGCCCAAATGGTAAATAAAACAACCTGTTTCAGTTTGATGATGTTTAATCTACTGTCAAGTCTCAGGGTTCTGGGTTGTGTCTTTTAGTGATGAGATACTTTTCTACTTTTTCTTTCGTGTGTGTGTGACCATTATTTTTTAATGCAAGGCTGTGTGTGAGGGTCAGTCCTGTTTGCGTCATGTCCAAGATGTCCTTTAAAAAGAGAACATTCTAGTTAAAAAAATAACAGTGCATAGTATTACATCCAATGTTTTTAATGAAGTGATTAGCAATAAAACTGGTGTTTAAATTTAAAAAAGAAAAAAAAAACACTTTCTCAGTCTCCCCCCCCCCCCCCCTCGTTTTATTGTCATCTTTCAGCGATGTTCACAAGTACCCCATTGCCTTTCTTACATATTAAAAAAAAAAGATAATCAAGTACTTTTCTTAAACTTTCTGATGTGCCAGACAGGAGACTGCTCAGGGGAATTTTCTGCTGCTGTGTGACCTCTTTTCAAGAACTTTTCTGGACTCAAAACAAAAACTAATTTACAAGGAGATCCTACTTTTATTCTCAATGCATATTTATCTAAGAGCTATACAGCACCTTGCCCAATGACTGCTCCTTCTCGTACCCTGAACAGGATTAAGCGAGTACAGCAAATGCAAGAAGTTTTCAGTTTTCCAGTCTGTTAAATCACAGGAGTTACAAACAAAATGCACTTTTTTATTTTGTGAATTTTGTTTCCTTTTTTTTTTATAACGATCTGTTTAGGAATTACTACTACATGTGTGTACTTTGTGCAGCAATGTTTGTCAAAGAAATTTAGATAAAGTTAATAAAAAAGTTTTAAAACCATTTTTTATTTAAATGAGTATGATGTTTTTATTGTAATTTTTTTGTTGCCGTCTTTCTACCTAGACAACTCTTGGATTAATAACTCTTTCAAACAAGTTACTTAAAATGCATTTAAGACTCATACTAATCTAAAAATCACTGCTTAACGAAGCACTTTTATTTTTTCAAAATTAGATGTCAATACATGCAAACCAGTTATTTGATGAGTGAGTGATGTCCCATATTAATTTAAGACCAAATTTAATCAAAATTTAGAATGCCCATATTATTTTATACATAGCCTTAACATTGCTTTGCAGACATTTAATAAACATAGTGTTAAATGTTCTCGTTTACATTTAAGGAAAGAAGAATAAGAAAAAAAAGACTTAAAAGATTTATTTCTTGGAGAGAAAATGCCCATCGCTGCTCTGTTTGTTGTTTCGTTTCTGCGCATGCGCACATCCATATTGAACGCTGGAACTGTTGTCAACATGTCCACCGCTTCAGCTCCTCAAAACAATAACGAAGAGCCTGGGCTTCAAGGTACGTCGTGTCAGCAGCTAGAATATGCACTACGCTGTTAATGTTACATTAATAATGTTCTTCAGGATTGTTGACATGGCTCAAATTACTGTACTAATCGTTTTATTTAAAAAGTTGAACTGGAGATGGAATTTCCTCCTCTTCTGGTAAGGGTGGGGACTATATTGTTTTACGTCACCACGAAACGACCAATCGCTTTGCGATAAATATTTGATTGACGCTTCAACAGCCAATCAGGCGAACGATTTTGGGTTGCGCGAGCTCTAGCCAAAATAAAAACAAGTTTAGGACAAAAGGCGACGAAAATGTTATATAGCTTTTCGCCATTGGAGATTGTTTCACTAATTTCTTTAAGTAGAGTGCGTTGTAGTTGGAATTTATCACGTGAAATAGTTGTATATAGGTTCAAAAGGGAATTAACTCTTTTTGCAAATTTCTAAGAAAGTAAATAAGTGCCTGCGTTGTAGCTTCTTACAAATACTAAATCCTTCTTTTAGCATTGAGTCGTTAAGCCTTTGAGTGTTTTGAGGCTGGTGTGTACCAGGGCAGCTGGAACAGCGACATGTCTGGACAGACTGCACGCCACAGTTATGCAAGAGACCCACAGTGATGATGGCAGATCATTTACTGTCGATCCACCTTAGTGCCCGGCCTTAAACCACGGAAATGACGTTTTATTGTCTGCGTAGTCCAAACAAATAAGGGGCGTCCCTTGGCTGTCACAAGGTCCACGATTTATTTTTCTAGAGCTCTGCAGGTTTTAAGAGCTTACATAAGTTTGTTTGTGGGGCAGTAGCACAAAGACACCCATGCTCTGATGAATGCACGGTGTAGGCCTGCTTTTAAAAAGTCAAGAAGTCAGCTTGTCAGCTTTCCAAACACCTCTAATTTCTCCTCTTTCTGCCACCCTATATTGTTCCGTTGCCAAGGCTCCTGGGTAGAGCTGGAGCTGAATGGGAACACAGAGGCACAGGGTGCTCAGACAGACCTGTTAATGGCTCCGGCTGCTGCAGACCAAATAAATGCAAATGCAGGCATGAGTCAAAGTGTCCAGACCTTAGACGTGGCCGAAAGTGACGAAACCCTGATTGGAGGATTGGAGCATGTGCCGTCCACCTCTTCTATCCACAACGGGGACATGGAAAAGATCCTCCTGGATGCACAGCACGAGTCTAGCCCAAGTAACTCATCATGTGAGAGGTGCAGGCCTTAATGAGCGTTCAGTAATGGATTATTATTGAGTTATAGTTTGGTTTTAATACAAACATGCTGACAGTCCTCACAGGCCTCCAAGTCCAGGACAGGATGAAGGACAGATCATGTTTGATGTAGACATGTCCAGCCCAAGAGACAGTCAGGTAAAGATGCCTATTCATAGCTTTGATTGAGAGGTGTATCTAAATTTACTTTGTTACAAGATATGTAGTTTTAATTTTAATCGCAACTTTTATTTTTATTTTGTTACTTTCAAAACATAAAAATTATATTCCTCTGTTGGTTTCAAACTTTATAGCCTCTTTTAACTTTCATGTTTTCAGTCAGAGGAAGACAAAGAGGACGATATTTTGATGAACAAAGAAGTAGACTGGGTCGCCGACTGGTCCAGTAGACCTGAAAATGTTCCACCAAAGTAAGGAGGCATCTACTTCAGAATCATTCGGGATAGATCTTCAGTTTAAATATATATATATATATATATATGTATATAAATGTGTGATTATTTATTTTTAGGGAGTTCCACTTTAGGCACCCTCGACGCTCAGGATCCCTGAGTATGAGAAAAAGTGGAGTCATGAAGAAAGGAGGCATCTTCTCAGCCGAATTCCTCAAAGTGTTCATCCCTTCTCTGCTCATCTCACACATCCTGGCTCTCGGCCTTGGGTAAGATGAAACTCTTCTTTTTCTGATTTGCTTTTATCAGTTGTACTTTATTCCTGGCTTTCCATCTTTACAGGGTGTACATTGGTAAGAGGATCGCCGCAGCCTCCACCAGCTCCTACTGAACCCAAACTGAAGCAGTGCCTGGATGTCCTCCTGCCTCCTCCAAGCCTAACATCCAACCTCCTCCTCGTGTAGTCGCGCTCTCTCACTGTCTGCATCTGTCGTACGCCCCACACCTCTCCTCCAATCAGCGTTAACTGGCGTCACATTGTAGTTGTAGTCGTACTCACTATATGCTTGCACTTCGTCAGATTTGTGATGGGGGGGTCCGGATCTGGATTATTTAACATGCTGTCACCGATTTGAATCGGAGTCAAAAAATACATCACCTGGACTCGATGGCAGGTCGTTTCAAGCTAAAGTCACAGATCTGGCCTTTTTTTTCCCCCCCAACGAGCTAAACAAAAGCTGAAAGTACAAATAAATATGGTGGGCTTTACAGCACAAACTATCTGACTCTGGTGAACAAAAATATCTTCTTTTTTTTGTCATTAACATTTAAGATGCTGAATAATGCTGCACCCTGAGATCCCGTTTGAAAATTCTGCATATTTTTTGAGGGTAGGAGTTGGATCATGTCAACCCCAGAGGGCTTCTGATAAAAGCTTTATTTTATGAAGGTTGGAAAGCTTAAACAATCCGTTGCATAGCTTCAAACATTTTGACTCTAAAGTTATCTGAGTATTTTATGATAGTAGAACTTAGAGCGGAAGGCAATAAACCAGGCCATATGCTATTTTTATGCACCTACATATCCTGTTGTTAAACGTAAAAAATAACAGCAGCAGCCAAGTGCCAAATTATTTCTTTCACTACTGCACATTAGTGATTTATCTCGGGCTTTTTTTGTTGTTTGTTTCTTTCCATGTTTAGGTATTTTTTTAAAAATGCACATGTGAAGAATAATTGAAGCTGTGATCTGCCCTGTCTCACGTATCTTTTTGTTATTACTGCGATATTAATGCATATTGTACCTTGATGCTGTGGCAGTGTAACTGATGTGTTTTTGCTGTTGCTGAGTGGCAGAAATTACCACCACAGATTCAAGTATTTCCAGGGCTTCTTTTGAAACGTGTCGACTGACTCTATTGTAGATTTCACTGTACATTAGTCTCACATGTTAAAGGTTGAATCATGTGGATATGTCTGTGAAGCATCTGGCATAAAACTATAGAAATCTGGAGGAAGATGCATGCTTTTTTCTGTATATTAATACTGATTGCATAACTCCTTTCAAGCTGTTTGTAGATAAACTGCATTCTAACAATATATAAAAAAGATTATTCTATACGACCCTGGCTTAAATCTTCAAATAGATCTTTGTTTTAAACCCACCTGAATGCAAAGTGCATCTTTTTCATTCTAAGCATGATGTAAGAAAGATAGAAATAAATAAATATTTATGTGTCTCTGTAAGCAACCACAAAGCAGGAAATAATATAAATCAGAAAACACACTCAGGTTATGTCAGAGGTGAAGTATTGTGTAGTGATTTAACACATTTAAAAATAACTCATTGGGCCAAAGTGCTGCACAAAAAGAAAAAATAGTAAAAAAAAAAAAAGGCTTAATCAAACACAAAAGATTTAAATACTTGATAAGACATAAAATAAGAACTTTTACAATGATCCTTAAATATAATTTAATGCTGTATTAAAGGCCAATGAGTACAAATGGGTTTTAAGTTTAAACCTGAAAACATCAAGACGCTGTTTGATGTCAGCTTGTTTCACATTGTAGGAACTACAGCTGAAAAAACCAACCTGGACCTCAGAACAACAAACTGCAGTCATGAGAGAGGCTGGCCTGGATAACCCCAACATACAGAGATACAATACAATAATCCACACCATTAATATGTTTCTACAGGATACTTCACCCAGGTTAAAGTATGGCCTATCCAGATTATTAATCAAAATGTCTCAAGCCAAAGAAGGTCTTTTAAGATATTAATATTTGATATATATATATATATATATATATATATATATATATATATATATATACAGTGGGTTGAAAAAGTATTAATACCACTAGATCTTTTAAATAT
>JARVGW010000750.1:18733503-18755928 GCA_031762495.1 Anablepsoides rubrolineatus
GTAGATTCACACTGAAGGCATCAAAACTATGAATTAACACATGTGGACATATACGCTTAACAAAAAAGTGTGAAACAACTGAGCATATGTCTTATATTCTAGGTTCTTCAAAGTAGCCACCTTTTGCTTTGATTACTGCTTCACACACTCTAGGCATTGGCTTTCCATAGTTGTACACCTGTGGAGCAGAGCAGAGACATGCTGCTGCTGCTGCTGCTGCAGAGATGGAACCAGCTGGAGCCAGCAAAAGGGAATAAAACTTTGCCCAGTTTTTCTAAACAAGCCATGTAAGTTGAGCCATGCTGTTTTAGGCAGATAATGTTATCTAAATTGTTGACCTATAAGCTACATGCCAATATTTAAGCTAGTTAATAAAATATTGTTGTTAGTTTACCATGTCTTGCTGGAGATAAACCCAGTCCTCTTTAGTTTCTGTGCAGAAGTTGTGCTGGTTTGCTTTCCACATTTGAATTAAATCTTTATTGCCACAGTACAAAGAGCAAAGTCAGTGAGGAGACTTTAGACCAGATCCTGCAGAGACCATGATGATGGAGAGTCTTCTCAGGTAAGAACAGATTAGAACTTTCTGCAGGGAGAAACCAGGCAGGTATCAGGACAGATTTTTGTTTTTTTACATATATTACAGAAGTAGCACTCTTCACACTTCAAAATATTTTTTTATCTCGTTATTTCTATTTGGGTCTAAAAGAAAAATGGAACTGATTATATTTTGTAATCATGAACTAAGAGATGATTGGTTGTTTTAGTTCAAAAACAAACTAATGTTTCTCAAGATATGAATTTGACTAAATGCTTTTGCTAGTATTTCAGATTTTTTCTAATCTTTTAATATATTTGTGTTATCTATATTTAATATTGGATATCCATAATCTTTTTTTAATGCCATTATTTTAATTACTTTCCAAATGCTTTCAATCTTGGTTTCTCTCCCTACGGTGTTACAGAACCTCCTCCAATAATGTCTTTTTTGCGTTTTTAACAACTTTATAGCTTGTGTTCTTCTATACTCAATTAGGTTTTGATAGACTGGATCATTTTTAAAATATTTTATTTCTCAATGCTATTGCTTTACTATACACTCACTTGCCCACCATATGGTATCATTTTCTTATTTCTTCCTTTCTTTATTGAATGTTCTGCTGCTTCTATTATCATTTTACAAATATCACTGTTTATATTATTTGTATTTTTGTGTATTTGTATTTGTATTTGTGGTGAGTGTAGATTTTGTAATATTAATGGGTGAAGGTGCTCCTGTTTACCATGGATCTAGATGAGCAGGGCGGGGCAGTGCGCATGCGCCGTCCCTCTTTGTGGCCCCTGTCTTCTTGATTGTTGTCTGGTCTTCAGGGACCCGTTCTGTCATTAAATCCAGGGGTAGCAGTGCAAAGACACAACTCGATTTGCACCAGTTATTCCGTCTCATTGTGAAAACATATTTCCTGTTGTTAGAAACGGACAGAAACAGATTTGTGTTCAGCCGCCGGGGCGTCGACTGGCGATCAGAGCATCCATCCATCCATCCTTTCATAAGCTAGCGTTAGCCGAGAGAGGCAGGGCGGCCGCTGAGCGTCAAAAATGTCTGGTTATCAAGGAAAGAAGAACATCCCACGAATTACAGTGAGTATCGAGTCAATGTGATATTTCTTATCCCTCACTGGTGGATATATATTTTGAAATTGCGGCGCGCACCAGGATTAGATTAAAAAAAAGCTACATCGCTTAGCCGTCGTTATCTTCTCATTCAGCAACAATTCCGCCTCAGAAGCTAAAAACAGGGATAAACTGTAAATACATCCAATAACAAACTCTTGCTCTTTTTTATCACCTAGAGCTTTGGTATGCTCCCCCTGTTTAAAACCCACTGATAACTTATGTAGCTGCATCCCCTCTCTCTGTTTCTCTTCATTAGCATCCTCACCATTGGATGTAGGCATGTTTAAAATCAATCTGTCATCATCTGACATCTATTTGATGTCTGTCTGCTCTTCTCACTGCCTCAGTATGGTTTGTTTTGACATGGTAATAATAGACAAGTTTTACCCCTCATTGGGGCTGTTGAGTGTTCACATGTTAATGTCATGTAGTGAGGATGTGTTGAACCCTGATCATTCAGGTGGGTTGTCAGGTCACCTTCTGGTTAAGTCAGGGTTGTAAACGTGCAATTATACTGTAACAACTATAATCCCCCTATGGGACCAATAAAGTCTTTTTGAATTGATTTGAACTGAATTGACTTGAAGACATCTCAGAGACAAACATGGACCCTCCCATCCCTCCAGGCCTTCAGACTCTTCCACAGACCCTGGTATTGGTGCAGAACAGTAAATCGCTTCACTCTGTAAAGCTTTCAACAAGACACCAAGTCAGAATAGAAGAGAATAAAATAGAATAGAATAGAAACAGCCTTTATTGTCCCGCGCAGGGAAATATAGGTGTATAGCAGCAGATGCATACATCAATCCACAGAAACAGTATATTGCTATGTGACATTATCAACTGTAGCAATAATAATAGAGTTTATCCTTTAAGTAGCATTTTCATGTCACTACAGCAGAAACTGTATGCAGTGTATTATTTGTATTAAGTTTGTTGGCCTCAGGCTTTTAGTACAGCTGTAGTGTGTAAAATTCTGTGCTAATATGTCTGTCACTTTATGACATATTAATAACACATTATGAGAGACCCTTGTGTTGTCTTTTTTATACTGGCAGGTATTTTTACTCTGCAAAACTTCTCATAATATGACAAGTTTAAAATATCGAACGTACTGGGAAATCAAAGATTATTTAAAGCATTGTTTTTGCAAATCATTGTCACAAAGAAAGAATTTGTTACATGTCTGTTGCATTCAATTGTGTTCCTTCAACAAGCTGCCTCTGCTTGTATTTTGATGCATTCAACAGCTCCTCGTTCCACTCATAGTCCAGGCTGTGCTGCTTGGCACTTGAAATTCCACAAACATTCAACTCGTAAATCTGATTATTTCTCGTTGGGAGGCTTTCGGTATACTGTACATCCTTGGTTCTCATTAGCTCGCAGGGCTTTCCGCGGAGGGTGCAGAAAGCCTGGAGTGGAAGTAGGCCATCCTGGTTCGCTGTCGTTTCATCTCATTCAGGAGGAGCTAATTGTGCCGCTTTAGACTCCGTGCTTTTACGTAAGGGTTTTAATCAAAACCCGCTTCCCTTTCAAGTGATGTTTTATGAGTGACGAGTCGTGCAGAGTAATCCTAATTATTGTTTTCATAGGATGAAGCATAGACTAGATTAATGAGCACTTGGGTAATCTTTAGACATTTATCTTAAGTGGGTGTTTCCTGACATAATGGAAAGGTTGTGGAGGGTTTTCTCACCTAACTGGAAAATATGCAAATAAGTCACAGATGTTCAAGTTGTTTTTATGTAAATCAAGGAAGGTTTCTTTAAAACTTATATTTACTGGTAAGGTATACAATAGATACTAAAATACTTGCTAAAAGTAAATAATTTTAATTAACAATTATTAAATGTCTTTTCAGAGTGACCGTCTCCTCATCAAAGGAGCAAAGATAGTAAACGATGATCAGTCCTTCATGGCAGATATTTACATGGAAGATGGAGTCATCAAGTAAGTTCTGATTGAAAATGAACAAAGCTGCTTATTTTTTTTTTATTTTCTATTTATTGCGTTTTAAGTTTCTGCCATTCATTTTTTTATTATATATATTTTTTGCACCTATCATGTTTTGGTTTCCTTCAGGCAAATTGGAGACAACCTCATTGTTCCAGGCGGAGTGAAGATCATCGAGGCTCACGGACGCATGGTGATGCCCGGGGGGATCGACGTGCACACCCGATTCCAGATGCCCGACCGAGGCATGGTGGCAGCGGATGACTTCTACCAGGGCACCCGGGCTGCTCTGGCTGGGGGCACAACCATGATCAGTGAGGACACCGTTTGTGCTTCAGCCTGTTTTAGCATGTTGGCGTTACAGCAGTGTGCGTGCTGCTGAGCGTGGGATTTCATTTAGCAGAAACAAACTTGTGTTTTATTTTCTGTAGTTGATCATGTGGTGCCGGAGCCCGGTGTCAGCCTGGTTGCTGCTTTCAAACAGTGGAGGGAGTGGGCCGATGGCAAGTCCTGCTGTGATTATTCTTTGCACGTGGACATCGTCGAGTGGCACAGAGGCTTGCAGGAGGACATGGAAGCGCTGGTGAAGGATCATGGTACGTAGGCAACTCTGGCAGCTAAAAAACTTCTGCTATTTCTCTGGTCTTGCATGAGGAAGCAGCTCAGCACTTGCAGGGATAAAGAAAAATCACAATATATCTCTATGTTTACTTTCTTCTGTTTTTTTCCCTACCTTTGCTTTTGGCTGCTTTCTCTTTCTGTCTTCAGGTGTCAACTCTTTCCTGGTCTATTTGGCTTATAAGGATATTTTCCAACTTTCTGACTCTCAGGTATGCTCAGCTTCTGCTCAGCTTCAGTGGGATCTTTGCTGATTTGTTTGTTGCAGACTTCTTGTCTGAGAGGTGTCTTTTGGTTCAGACACCTGCTCTACCTGCTGACTGATGTGTGTCTCTGTCCTCGCAGATCTATGAGGTGTTCAGTGTGGTCCGAGATCTCGGAGCCATTGCTCAGGTCCATGCTGAGAACGGAGACATTGTTGCAGAGGTAAGAAAACGACACATTTTGGTTTGAGTCTGAGGGATTTGTTTCTGTTTGATACTGCGTGGTTGTTTGATGTTCGTTTTTGCACACACCTTTTGTTGCTCCTGAGACAAACATTCTTGTGCAAGAAGTGGGTGAAAAGATCTCACAGGATGTTGTGACAAGAAGGAGTGGAAGACTCAAAGCTGCGAACACAATGAGGCAGTTTTTATCATGCAACTGCGACAAAATTGACATATTAAGTTACCAAAAAAAGCTATTAGGCTTATTAATAAAGTGGGTTATCACAAACCAACTAATAAACTTTTTATTCAAAGTAACATTTTAAAATGTCACAACATTGTACATATAAAAATACCAGAAATAATGTATAAAGCATTGAATAAAAGAAGTTAAGAGAGAGTGAATATAATTCACGAGGTTTGTTCATCTTTGAACAGGCTAAAGAGAAAAGTAAAGTAAAATCTAGATGTGTTTCAGTTATCGGTGTGAAATTGACGAGTTGAATGATGATCTCAAATTATGTGCTTTTTTGGTGAGCTTTAATAGAGCCTTAAAATGTAACATTATAAAAGTTTATACTGTTATGTAGATTTAGATTTGTATTTTGTAACAAGGGAGGCCTGGACATTGGCCTTTTGGTAAATTATTGATTTGTATTTGTAAAAAAGTGTCTCATTTTCTTTTCTTGTAATGTTGTAAATTTACCAAAATAAATCTAAATCTAATCCAAATGAGAGTCGATTTCCTCAGCTCAGATGGAGCATACTGGTCACTTAATTCTCTCGTGTGGTTGTTTTAGGAGCAGAAGCGCATATTAGAGCTTGGGATCACCGGTCCTGAAGGCCACGTGTTGAGCCGCCCGGAGGAGGTAATTGGTCCTGCGCTGCTCTTCAACAAGAAGAGTTGACCTTAAGTAAACCTGTGACCTTTGTCCTAATGTCTGTTTTTGTTTTGCAGGTAGAGGCTGAAGCAGTCAACCGCTCCATCACCATTGCTAACCAGACCAACTGCCCCCTCTACGTTACGAAGGTGATGAGCAAGAGTGCGGCTGACATCATTGCTCTCGCGAGGAAAAAGGGTAAGAAAATAAACTTCTTCCACTGTCAGCGCTGTGGGTATTTTGGGTTTCGTGCCTGACACCAACCTGTCTGCTGCTGTAGGTGCCGTGGTTTACGGGGAGCCTATATCTGCCAGCCTGGGCACCGATGGTACCCATTACTGGAGTAAGAACTGGGCCAAGGCAGCAGCCTTTGTCACCTCTCCACCGCTCAGCCCTGATCCCACCACCCCCGACTACCTCAGCTCTCTGCTGTCATGGTAGGCAGTCTGGGCCCGAACCTAAAGATAGCTGGAACACAGCGACACGACATCCGTTGTTGCATTTCATATTTACCCAGCTGAATCTGTCTTTGTCACCTCATGCTTTCTGAAATCCCTCAGCTGTAAATCATAGATATAACACGTAAGATATAAATAAAGATTTTTCTTGCTTCTCTTTTTGTATCTAGTGGGGACCTGCAGGTGACTGGTAGTGCTCACTGCACTTTCCATACTTCTCAACGTGCAGTGGGCAAAGATAACTTCACCATGATTCCAGAGGGCACCAATGGCACTGAGGAGAGGATGACCCTAATCTGGGACAAATGTGTGGTGAGCTTTATATGACCTAGTTTCAACACTTTGTCAAATTTTACAACCTGGCTTAAATCATTGTTAATCTGCTATTGGGCTATTTTTTTTGTCCTGTCTAAATAGGTGACAGGAAAGATGGATGAAAACCAGTTTGTGGCCGTAACCAGTACAAACGCAGCCAAGATTTTCAACCTGTACCCACGCAAAGGCCGCATCGCTGTTGGGTCCGACGCCGACCTGGTGTTGTGGGACCCTGATATGACCAAGATCATCTCAGCTAAGAACCACAACCTGGTCAGTTAGATATGTTGGGTCATATTTGTCAACCTGTTCTGTTTTCTTTATTTTCCTGTGATGTTTTCAGAACTTTTATGTCACAGTTTTTGCAAATTTGTCAAAATTTTGTCATCGTTATTCTTCTCCAAAACACCTTTTAAAACAGCCTGAAACTGAAAGAAACCATAACTGATTGATAGGAAACCCCTCAAAAGTGTCTAAAACTGAAAAAAAACAAACGTTTAGTAAAAAAACACCTCAATGTGTCATAAAATTGAAAAAAAAAAACATAACCGATTGGAAGAAAACCCTTCAAAAGCAGCTAAACTGGAAAAAACTAAACCATACACATAAGCTTCTGCGCAGCTATATAGTCATAAACCCCTCTCTCAAACTAGAATGTACCGCTCTGGAAGCTGGAGGGGGGCGGGTGCCTCGTTTGGGTTTAAAGAAAGTCTCGAAATGAGTTGATCTGAGACACACCTCAGAAACGGGTGAAAGTGGGGCTTGTGGAGCTACAATAAGGAGGAATTCAGACCAAAGCATCTCAGTTCTTTTATTTTTGTCATTTCATCCAACGTGTCCTCCTGCCACAGGCTGTTGAGTATAACATCTTTGAGGGGACTGAGGTACGTGGGGGTCCTCTGGTGGTGATCAGCCAGGGCAAGATTGTGTTGGAAGAAGGTACCCTTCACACCATGGAGGGCTGTGGACGCTACATCAGCCGTAAACCCTTCCCCGATCACGTGTACAAGAGGATAAAGGCTCGCAGCAGGGTGGGTTTTTATTCAGCAGGCGCTCCCATCATGCTGTCTAAAGCTTGCAGTCTGATGAATTGAACTGTCCGTTCAGCTGACGGAGCTGCGAGGAGTCCCCAGGGGCCAGTACGATGGGCCGGTGTGTGAGGTGACGGCGACTCCCAAAGTGATGTCCACGGTGTCCTCTGAGAAGACGTCCCCCTCTAAGCAGCAACAGCAGCAGCAGGAGTTTATTCCCCAGCCGGTGCGCAACCTCCACCAGTCTGGCTTCAGTCTGTCCGGTGAGTGACTGATTAACATTTCATTTGTGGCAGCTGGTGTATCTTACTGCGTTCAGATTTTATTGCGTTTGATCTTTTTTTAAGGGGCCCAAATTGATGACAACATACCTCGTCGCACGACCCAGCGCATAGTGGCGCCCCCTGGTGGAAAAGCTAACATTACCAGCCTTGGCTAAGCTACTTCCTGAATCGAGCCGGGGTGCAGGGAGACGCGGGACCATCGGGTCCCAGTTACTAAAGTCACATCCCATCTCCCACCCACCCTGCACCCACACTTCTAATTTTGATTTACACACTACCACCATGTCACCTCATGCACAACAAACAAACAAAAACAGCAACAAAGCACTACTTCATGTTGTTCATCTTTCACTTAAACCTGCTTGTTTACATTTTTTTTTCTGCACATGTTTAAACGGTTTTCCAAATAGATCAAAATGTTTGACATAGACCCATTAGAAGCAGAGAAGCTTTTTTTTTCTCTTTTTCTCACATATTTGTTTAGATTGTTGTGTTACTTAAAAATGTTACTTAAACACAACCATCTGCAGGGGGCGTCCACATCCAGATATAATAACTATTAAACAATGTTTGTACGTTGTCAGAATTAATAAGTCCACACCATAACTATAGAGAATAATCGTGCCAAACAGGATGATTGGGATTGTTTTTGAAGTAATTTATTAAAAAAACCTAAAAATTTGGATTTATCATGATTACCCTCACTGTTTACCAAAAAAAGTTATTGTTTTTCATGTGGATTGCCCTCAAATCTCTGTTTCTTGAACTGTTTTTGACCAAATTACACACAACTGTTGGTTATAAAAATTCAGAAATCTGGAGTAATTTGATGCAGAATCTTGTCTTCTCTTTAGTGTTTTATTTGCGGCTCGCAGTATTTGATGTTTGTTTGTTTTTATCCTCAGCGGAGCGGTTCACCCATGTCTTCCTGTTGTGTTACACTTCTCCCTTTTTTTTATATAAATGGACGGTTTGTGTTTCATGATGTTATTTTTTTTAAACTAACTGCACTGAAAGGGGGGTAAAAAAAGAGGTTGTTTCAGGGTCAAACCACTGAGATTGGGGGGGGTTGGGGTCAGATGGCAAACTCGTGATATTTTTGTTCAAGAAATGGGAACGTTTGCTCTCGTTTCGTCATCGTGGTTTGTTTGTTTTTTCCTTGTGTTTTTTCCGGAGAGTTATCAGGGCAACAAGCTTCCTAGAGTCAGACCAGCGTATGTCGGTTAGCAAACAGATGGACGCCGAGAAGTTTTTCTTTTTTTTTTTCTTTTGCACGACCACCTCTCTGCACCTGGTGCTATCTGACCTTCGCTCTACACGAGCAGACACAAGCCGCCATCGAAGCTCCGCGTTTGTAGCAGCCGAAGCCGAGTCACCGTTCACCCGATTTAGACGGAAATCTGTTTTGCACCTGTAACAATCCAAATAGTAAAATGTGTATGTAAGATTGCAACTTTGTACCAGACATGTTCGTATGTTTAAGGATATGTGTTGAACTATTTGCCTGCCCGTCCTGTAATTTATTGATAGCACACTGTATCTATGAAGGCTCGTTAAAGAGGCAAAGAGATGATCTTTTGAGACCTGATGAAAACTTTTCTGTATGTATAAGGAACAACTCACAATGTGCTGATGATGTGTCCACTGTTCTTGGTGTTGGTGTCGTGAATGAACTTTACCAGATGCTGTATATTGTTCCCCTAATCTTTCTATTTACCCCCCCAACGTCATTAACACTGGATTCACCAAACCGCATCAAGTTGTCAGTCGTTGGAAACTGACCCACTCAGCAAACGCTGGCTGGATTATTTCTCATCATTGCCTTGTCGTGTGTAGGAGTTGTCTGCAAATCTCTAAATGTGAAGTGATTACCATGCGGGGGGAACCTTCTTGGACGTGGTTGTGGAGTTGTGATGTCGAGCACGGTGATGTTTGCCCCTCGTTCACCAACTGTGAAATTCTTGCTTATGTGTGTTTTTCTAAGATACCGGAGTTTGGAGGGAATCATGGATCCTGTCAGCTTTTGACCTTCTCTGTGTTGACTTCAGTGGAATAAATTAATAAATATTAACATGTGTTCCTGACTCTTTTATTTTAATATTTACTCACATATTTGTTTGAACTGTAATAAGAAGGGACTGAGTGACACACAGACATGAACCCTTGATTACTATAGTGTGGCTATTTATTCATCGTATATAATAAAAGTAATGTTCATCATATAGTATAACTTCAAGAGTTTTCAACAAAGAAGGTTTTGGTGTTGGCAAGGTTTTTGCTCCACCACTTCTTTCAGAAAGTTTGAATGGGAATTATTGTAGATCAATCTTCAAACTTATTTTGAAGAAAAAAAAATTATAGATGAACGGTACAGGTATGGACCAACCAGGAGCGCTCAACACTGTTTAATGGGATAAGGCAGTAACTGTTAGCTTTTGTTTGTTTCTATCTTTACTGCTCAGGAATCTGCTGATTGCAAATCTTAAGGATAGAAGTCATTTGAGTCAGGGATGCTATTTATCCTCTTTAGTCCTAGGCTTTTGCTTGGGTTTTTAATTTCCCTAAGGTATTTAGGATTAGTTAAACCTCATGAACATAAAAACAAACTTTGTTTTTTAAGCAAATAGCAGTTAAACGTATATATATATTTATTTATTTAAAATTAAAACTTAAAATCTATCTCCTAATCTATCACTGCCCTGTATTAATGTTAGATGTCTCCCTGCTTCAACACAGCTGATTTCAATTGGTAACTGATTGCAGTTCAACAAAAGCCTGTTAATCATCTGAATCAGGTGTGTCAAAGCAGGGAAACCCTCTAAAACAGGATAATCAATTCCAGTCCTCGAGGTCCACAGCCCTGCATGTTTTACTTGTTTCTCTGCTCCAACACACCTGATTTGAATGAATGGGTGATTAGCAGGTTTCTGTAGAACTTGGAAGAGGTAATTCACTGACTGAATCAGGTGTGTTCTCCTTGTGTTTTCTGATTTCATCCCACAGACCAAAAACACACCTACAATAGGTTGCCTTCAGGCCCATGCCTCTCTTGCAAAATAGATTTATAATCTCAATGGGATTTGCTGGTTAAATAAAGGTAAATAAATATATTGATTTGTTTGGATGAGGATCAATATCACAAAGTCTGTCATGATATGATTTTGATTTAATTCATTTCACAAATCTGAGATCCAGTGGTGGGCACAGTTCCCCTAAAGCACTAATAAGGGAACTAATTTCCTGATTAGTGCTTTAGGGCTTTTGCTAATTTTGAAATTTATTAGTGGATTAGCACTTGCTGAATTTAGAAGCACTAGAAGGTCTATAAATGTTATTCATCATCATTATCATCATCATCATCTTTATTAAAGACACACATAGGTCCATAGAAAAAATATTTTAAGAAAGAAAAAAAAAATCCCATAAAAAAGTCACTAAATTACAAAGAGGCTAGATCACCATTATTGATCAAAGTTTAGCTGATGGTGAAAGCTGTCACACATTTTGTTCATATATGTGTCACTTATCCACCAGGTGATAATATATTGACATTATATGAACCCAAATACAGCTGTGGAATATCAGTGATAAGTCTGAAGAGAGCAACATGACAATATGTGACTCATGTTGTCTGTTAAAGAATGTTCATGGGTTGATTGGATTATTTTTAGTGCTTTAGAATTAGCTTTTGCTAAAACCTTCAGTGTGTTAGTGCTTTAGAATTAGGGGAACAAATTTTTAGATTACTGCTGAGATCGATATAACATCGGGCATATGATGACAATATGAACCGATTTTATCATTTTGAAATTATTCAATGTTTAATTGATATATTGCTGTGGATTGACCTTTTGTTACACACCTAATGGGTACTTGTGTGTGTGCACCGTCAAACTTGAATCCTCCATCCTTCACATCAGGGATGGAGTGAACACAGGGAGACACTAGGTGGAGACACTGACTTGTGTTGCTGACTCTCTGCAGGCAGGCAGCTTTTTAATGCTCCAGCTTCTCCCTCACTTCACCTTACAGAGGAGCTGCCAGTGAAAGGAGCAGCAGCAGCCGTGTCACACTGAGTGCACACCTCTGCAAGTTCAGAGAACGCTTCACTTGAAATCCCTGCGCTGTTTGACACATGTCCAATTAGGACTCAACGCTATTTAAGCTGGAGAGGGGAACCCTATGTCAGCATCCTCTTTAACCCACTGATGAAAGCTTTAAATAAGAAAAAAGGAGTTAAAAAAAGTGAAAACCTGAGGGTGGTTTTACCAGGCTTGAAGCCTCTGGAGAGAAGTGTGCTAACATGAGTCACAGACAGCACCACTTGCTATGCTTTCAATCCAGTGAAGCGCAGAGACTTGCTATTAAAAGACCACACTCCCTCCTATAATTGATCTGCTACGATACACAGTTTACTCCACCTGAACAGACTGTAAGCTCAGAGAATATCCCTGGAACAACTGCTAATTGTGGCCTCAGTAATTCAGTCTAATGGGACAAAATACACACTGTAAAAACAAGTCGTCAATTAAAGCTACACTAGATATCACAAATCCAGAAGAAACAGAGGACACTCCGCTCCACTCTGCATCTGCTGATACAATTACAGCCTTCATTATGGCTCATGCATTTGGAAAATTACACACACAGGTGGGTGATTGGTTGGCTGAGGTTTGGCTCCTAATCACACCACTTTCCACAAAGAGAGATAATCAAGGACGGGGCAAATCGGGTCACCTCTGCCTGTAATCTATTGCCAAAGCCAGTTGCTTTTTTCCTAATGGCATCTGTGCAGAGATGGTGTAATTTCCAGGTCTCCAGCCATGCCAGTCAATGAACACAAGCACCCTCACTGTTATGTTGGGCACCCCCCTCTTGCAGGAAAGCTGTCGACTCCACTTCTGCGTTTGAAGTTAACACGGAGAGGGGGCGGCTGGCGTAACGATGCCGACCACATCTCTTCCCGCCTACATTCAGAGCGAGAGTAGCCAGGAGGAAATAAATCGATACAGTTGGCAGCGGTTGTCCTTTTGCCCTTTCGATGCTTCTGCATAAACAGAGCCACTTTGCAGTCTTGAACTGGCACTAAACACTCTCACTTTCTCACCTTTAGACTTCATTAAACAGGAGCATCGGGGCCGGAGGCCGTGTGAAGTTAGAGACTGTTCTAGTGTGGACGGCTGCTCAGAAAAATCGACTGAAATAGAAAATGAGCACGGCCTGAGAGAAGAATGCCTGAAAACTTATCTTCTAAATCCGGTGTTTTTCTTTTAAGAGGATGGTCAGGATTGAGGCCAGCAACCACAAGGTCAGTTAAAATTCCATGGAAGTATATTAAGACAGCCATCTGTCACTGCTCAAAGATTCACAACAACCCTGTGGGAATGTGGGGAGACGAACTTTTAGGAGGAGATTCATCTTGTAAATCAGCCCGCAAAAAAAAAAAAAGAGAAACAAAGCAAAGAATCAAACCAAAGTCCAAAAATGTTGTCCTTTCTTGGGAACATGTCTTACAAATTTCTTGTAAATGACCCAAAGGTATGCGAGGTCCCTTGGTTTTGGACACACTAAAAATTGCTGGGTTATTTTGATAACTGAAGTGCTGAGTGAAAACTGTTGGCTGGTTTGGCCAAATATTGGATCAAAATGTTTGACCCAATGGTTCAGTCAGTCATTTTTTATAGTCTGCCGTTTTAAGCCAGAATCTGACCAAATTGGAGCAGACTGGATGTAACAAGTAAAGCCTGGTTCACACGACAACATAATTGGGCTTTTTTGACTTGATTTTCCCCTTCCAAAAAGGACACCCCTGTTATCGTGATGCTCTAAAGATAATCTTAGAAGATATTCCTGCCATGTGTGGCATGTTAAGAGTGATCTAGCTCAGAAGGACATCGGACCGCTCCAGTCTCTAATGGGGACCTTCACTTGTGATGTCACACATATCATTATCTGCTGCTTGCTCAAAAGGTTGGACAGACAGACTAGATTCTACTGAGAGTCTGCGTTAATACCATAACAGAAAAAGACGCTCCTAAAGCAAATTTCAACATATCTGACATCAGGAATCACAGGAAAGTTCAGTTGAAAGTTTGGGTTCTTCTACAGACTTGGAAAGCAAATGGATTTGTAAAAAGGTTGGTGTTTTTACCTGTCTTATTATAGCTTAGCTGGCTGCATATTGTCTGCATGTGTGTGTGTTTTTATCGCTCAAGTCACCGTTTCTGCACCGTTTAAAGAAATTTCGTGATGATGTTTAGAATTTGTGTAAATGTAATATTATCATTGTATGTTGCTGGAGTTGAAATTGCATGTTTTACTTGTTTCCCAACTCCAACACACCTGATTCAGTGATTGAATTACCTTTTCAAGTTCTGCAGAACCTGATTAATCCCATATTCATTCAAATCAGGTGTGGAAGCAGAGAAACAAGTGAAACATGCAGGACAACAACCCTCAAGGACTACTTTTGCCCACCCATAACCCATATCCTGACAAATGGTTGGTCACAAGACCAGTGAAAGGGAAATAAATTGTTAGCTGTTAGCACAACCATATAATTTTTTTATATCCAATAACAGAGATGTTGAACTTTTCTTTCAAACTCACCTAAAATAAGTCTGTCAAACACATTTTCACTGGGGACCACATGAGCCTTGTGGTGGTCCAAAAAGGACCAGTTGTAATTAACTTTAACATTTTATGTTTAACTTTGACTAAACCTTGTTTTAACACATCCTTTTATAAACACTAAAGAGTACAACTGACTAAATCTGAAATAAATAATACAGAAATAACGTTAACTGTAAAAGTAAGAGAGTTTTACTCACAGATGTGTTGTAGTGAGAAGCTGCCATCTTGCATTCAGAACTCTCCCTCTTTTTGACAGGGAATTCTTATCCCTTTAAAGCCTGACCCTTTAAAAATTGTCATAGAGGTCATAGAAATCCTGTGTAGCAAATATGATACAAATTATGGTGATATAGGGTTATAGATGATCAACATGCAATATGGGAAATGAAGCCTAGACGTAAATTCAGACTGGAAGACTCTCTCCACCTCACCTGCTCCATCCAATCACCGCGTCACGCTCCCAGCTGCAGTCAATCAGCATCAGATCCTCGCCTCATCGTACCAATCAACTCACATGGATCCAGGTCTAAAGGCTCAGCACCCAAGGACCAGTCGGCTCTCCAGACGCGCTCAACCCACCTCCACCCCTTCTCCACCTTCATTTACCTCTTCCCTCTGGCCTCCACACCACCACCAGTGTCCGAGCCCCTGGGGGAAGACGTTATATCTTCTGCCGGGGCTCGAGCGCCAAAGAACCTTCTCATATCAATAAAACTGTTTAACTGACATATTTCTGTGTGTGAGTCTTTCCAGGTTGAAATGTAGTTTATGGTCAATACTGGCTTTAAAGCAGTTTATTTTAAGACATTGTTACTGTGCTATCCAATTAAATTGCTCAATTACTTAAAGTCAGCAGCTCAGGGGCAGGACAAGTATTATTCTCTTTCACCTTTTAAATGTGTTTATTGTGTTGTGTTTAATTATAAAATTAAAGTTTACCATTGATGTAAGAAACAATTTTCATATTAAGTAAAAAAAAAATCTATATGTTTTTTTGGAGGGAGGCCCCCCTTGGCGGGCCAGACGGGAGTCATCCATGGGCCACATTTGGCCCATGGGCCTAGAGTTTGATATTAATTAAACAATTTAGTCACTTAAACTAAAATTAGAGTTAGTAGAAAATGGTGAATCCCATTGATAACCTGCTGAGTTGAAACTATTCAGGGATGGCTTGGTCCAGTTTGTAGTGTGTACTATAGAAAAGAGCAGTACACAGCTTTATCACAATAAACAAACATGGAAAACAAAAACATTTTAATACTTCTGAGGCCATAAAAATAATAAAACATTTTTACACATTTAAATTGCTCCATTAAAAGTTAAACATGTAAACATTTGTAATTTTGTTCATCCTTTTAAACTCACAAAGTGTGTAATAATACATCTGGCAAAGAAAAAAAAAAGCTGAGGTATTTGAAATTTCATTCTTAAAGCTGACACAAAATTTCCATTCTTGACCTTAAAGAAAAGTAATAAATAATGCATGAGTGATTACGGTGATTATACAGCATCTCCTTTTTCTGACAGGGACAACTGGTGGATTTTAATGGTTGGAAGCTGTGTGATCGGAGGGGGTTCTTGAGGGGGACCCCCAGCTCTGAGGATGCAGCAGCAGGTCCGTCGGAAGCTTTTGTTGCAGAGCTTGGCCACTTTAGCTCGGCTTGTTTTGGCTCGCCCAGATCCGCCGTTGACATGGCCTTCAGAAAACACTTTCCACTCCCTGCTGTCTCTGGAGGAAGGAGTTCTGGACAGAGCTACGGACGAGGAGGGGCTGAGTCTGCAGGAAGCCCCCCTGCTGTCCAGGCTCAGCGTGAGGGCCTGGCTCTGGCCCTGAGTCTGACTCTGACTTGCGCTCAGATGGTGGTGGTGCGTCCGGGGAGTCACCCTCAAACAGTGAACTCCCAGTAAACTCTGGAAAGCTTTTTTGAACTCCTGGTTGGAGCATGGGTAGATGATGGGGTTGATGCAGCTGTTGAAGTAACCGAGCCAGAAGGTGATCTTGAAGACCGTGTCTGAAGGTCTGTATGCGGGGAATATGGAACCTGTGGTGACAGGAGACACATGCTTGAGCGGGAAGGAGCAACTATGTTGAGGGGAAAATTTTGTCAACACTAGCAAATTTAGGATGAAACATGGAAGAAAATCCAAGAAAGCAAAATAATTTACAGGAACAACATCATCAGAACTGAATATCTGATTTCATGCAAGACGTGAAGCTTATTTTAGCAACAAACAAGCAACAGATGTGCTGGTGAGGGCAAAAAGTCTTTAGATTTCTCCAATAAGTTTGAGTAAAAGCTCAGGAAAAATAATAAACTGACTAAGACTTTCTGTTAACCTCCCCTAAGCAGCTCAGATTCTATTCTAAATGTTTGATTGCCACTTCTGCTGTTCTTCACTGGAAGGTGAATGAATTAAACACAATCTGCAGACACTATTTGTGATTCATAAAATTTCCTCTGTGCTCCCTGCTCCCCGTCAGGTTTGAGGTTTTAATAGAGCGGCGGTAATAAACCGTGCTGCCTTTGATTAGAGGAAGCGCTCGTGAAAGTGCGGAGCGAAGGTAATGACTTAGCAGCCACATTATACGCAGGCGTGTTCGTTATTGCATGCCTATAGAAGACTTTTCCTTTTCAGTGGTTGTCAGAGAAACTTTAAAATAATTGAATGCCTGCTGATTATATCTTGCAATCTGTTGTGTGTTTTCAAAGTTAAAAAGGAACAGATTGTTTTCATTTTTTGGTCAAATTGTTTATTTGAGCAGCTGCAGCTGCTGGTGAATAAAAAAAAACATGAGCTTTGAAAATATGTGATCAAAAAGTAAACAGGAGTAAAAAGTAAAAAAGTGAAGGCAGTGATGAATGGTTTCAGCATATTTTATCCATGCCTGTACCACAAAGAATTCCACTATTGTCAGTCCTCCTGATGGATTTCTTCCTTTTTTTGTTACTAAAAATAGACGGGTTAGATAAATGCAATGTTGGTTAAAATCAATGAAGCATCTGTGGCTGTGGGGCCTCTGGTTTATCTCACTTTCAATCAAACCACAGCATGCTTTGACAGAGAAAAAAAAGCTTGTTCGGAAGCAGTTGCATAATGTGCTTTTTTGCCATAAGGCATGTTTTTGTATTTTTTTAGGAACTGATGAGATTTTGATCATGCAAATACGAAGACATCAAATCTTAGAAATATTAAAAAAAAGTGAATGAGAGTAGGCGGATTTGTTGCAGAATACAAAGCAATTCAGTTTGAAACAAAAGTAGAAAATGTTGAGAAAATAAAAGACAGTAGAAGAAAAGAAGCATTTGGAAAAATAAATGAAGGGAAATCACACAGATGCCAGCATTCGTTCAAGATGCAAAAGTCAAATCATGAAAGGATTGTTGTCAAGGAACAGGTGAAACACAACAAGGCAAAAAGAATCAGAAAAAAATAAAACATTTTGAGGCTGTATAATTTCAACCCTGTGTGGATTAGAGAAAATCTTTATTCACGCTTGTCTTTTAAAACCACTGAAGTTGTTTGTTGTTTGTACCCCACCCTGGAGAGCGAATGACTCAAGTCTAAAACCAAAGTTGTTTCATTAGCAGCTCATTTTACACTTTTAAAGAACCCTGCAGGGTGAACTTCTAAAACATTAAGGGGAGAGTTGGACAACCCACAAAAAAAAAACCCAGCTTGTCTTTTTAAAGATCATCTCAAAGTCCCACGCTTTATTTTTCTCTGATGACATAACAATGTCCGTCAATCTTAAAATGAGCTGGCTCCATGTCACACCTTTGATGACTCATCGCTAAATCTATAGTCATCCACAGGCTTGTGGTATCAACGCACGCAGGAGCACCGCTGAGCTGAGGTTTCCTTTTCCCGTCAGGAACCAAATGATAGTAGCTATAATAATGAACACGAAAACATGGAGCAAACAAAAACACACACAGGATGTCTTATCTTCTTATATCCCAAGTCCTCATCAAACATAGGACGCAACATATGAGTCCTGACTCCACTGCATGGTTTTATCTGTCACGGAACGGACGACACCGTGATGTGGGGGGTGAGTCACAAACAGGGTGGACAGAGGAGGCAGGAGAGGAGAGCCGGTCTGACAAGTGAGACAAGACGCTGTCTTTTAAAAACGTGTGAGTCTGAAATCCTCAGAGTTTGTTTACACACGGGGAGGACAGTAGGACGTCAGAGGCATAAAAGATTTATGCGGGCTATTTTTAGGGCGTCTGCCGTTACATTTACAAGTGTACCCTGCTCAGGAGGACTTACAAGGCTTGTCTGGATTCTTGTAACTTCAGTGCGATCCCACAAAGGGGTGATTTAATTACCTCCGTCTGACCATTAAACGTGCGAGTACTTAAAAATCTGGCAGCAGCACAGGTCGGTGAGTGGATCTGTGAAACGATTTAATGCAGAAGGTTAATAGTTCTCTGAAGATGGTCCAACTCAGGCCTAAGTGACGTAAGTGGTCAAATATACTGAATAATTCTTATGGATGACACAGTTTAAAAGCTTTAGATGAACCATCTATACATTTTGGAGCTACAGTGGTGTTTTGGGGGAAGATAATCCTTTTTTCTTGACTGTTATACCTGTGACCTGTTCAATGTAACACTAAAGACGAGAGACTAACCGTTCAACTCAATTCAGCAAATAGATTGAAAATAAAGCAAATTTTGTGGGGCTTACAGCTCACCTTGGTCTGACTTTAAGTGGCAAAATCTGCATTTGCATAAACATCCCAAAAACTGCTTTTTAAAACCCGATTCTGGAAATACTGCAAACCAACAAGTGTCTTCAGTTGTGAGTTATGCCGAGTCGGCTAAGATATGCCGACATTCCAGCAGGTCAAGTGTCATTCAATCTGTCTTTCTTCTGCAAATAAATCACCAAATATTTTGGATGAGGGGTATTTTTGAGCTGGTGGAACTTGGAATCAACAAATTTTCCGACTTCTTGATAGATTGGTGACTTTGGGGATTTACAGCACCAGGACAAATGTTTTTGTTGGGTCAACACTGAGTCATCCTTCGTTCCATACATGGGGCAAATCATTTCTTCTGGTCAACTTTATTTTGGCTCAAACTATGCTGGTTACTTTTTGGATAGGGTTAAAACAAAATAAAATAAATCCATAAAAACTGACCTCCTCTAAGAACAAATATTTCCATAGCATGTTGAGGTCTTTTACAACTGACTGTATCTCTACAGGTGATACAAAGATCCTGGGCCCTGATCATCTCTGCTACTAACATCTATCGTGGTTGATCTGATCTGAAGTGAACACCTATAAGTGTGAGTGTTCACACCTGGAAGTGTTCACACTTGTATTTAGCACTGTCCAAATACAATACCAAGATGGATGTCAGTGCTAGGTCTGAAGGGAACTTTAGGCAACATTTAACTCACAAGTTTAGGAATCACACACAAGATAAAAACAACATTACTCACCGATTGGAAGAACCAGGAAAAAGGGCAGCCAGCACAAGATGAAGCAGCCCACCACAATCCCCAGGGTCTTGGCAGCCTTCTTCTCACGTGAGAACTTGAGGAGTCGCAAGGCAAAATGAGTGCGGCTGCGAAGGGCCTCATCCTCCGATACGGTGGTGTTTCCACGATGCATCCTGAGAATCACTTGCTCCGAGTCGGACTTCTCTGTCTTGTGGCCCTCCTTCAGGCCCTGGCTCTCACGGTGAGCGACAACATAAACCCGACAGTACATGACCAGGATGATGGTCAGAGGAAGATAGAAGGAGCCCACAGCGGAGAAGATTGCATATCCCGGCTCCTCTGTGATCTTGCAGATCGACTCGTCCTCCGGTTCTGGCTCCTTCCAGCCGAACAAAGGTCCGATGGATATGACGACAGAGAGGGCCCACAGCAGCATCACAGCCAGCAGAGCCCTGCGTTTCGTCATGATGGAAGGGTAACGCAGAGGGTAGCTGACTCCGATGTAGCGGTCCACGGAGATGACGCAGAGGCTCATGATGGAGGCTGTGCAGCAGAGCACGTCCACAGCAGCCCAAACGTTACAAAAAACCCGTCCAAACACCCAACGATCCAGGATCTCAAAAATGGCCGAGAAGGGCAGCACGGTGGAGCTCAGCAGCAAGTCCGCCACAGCCAGGTTGACTATGAAATAGTGCGTGACCGTCCGCAGGTGTCGATGGCAAACCACCGAAAGGATCACGAGGATGTTTCCGATGACTCCAAACAGGATGAAGACACCGAGAATCATGCCCAGAGCCACGGTTTTCACCACGCTGAGCCCCGGGGCCAGAATGTGGCTGCAGTTGGAGCAGTTCTGGCTCAGAGAAGCTGGGGTCATGTTGTTTGGCAGAGGACCCATCAGCTCTGACACTTACAGCTCACTGCTGGTTACGAGAAATAAAGCGGCATCATGACATTCTCACGGAAACCATTAAAGAAATGATCACATTAAGTCCATCTTGCCAAAACACGGCTTGAATGATGACGCCTCACGGAAATGAGCCATTATGTTGGCGAGGCTTCAGAATGCTCCTGAAAATTATTTATGCAAATAAAGACTACTGCACCGGAATCAGGTAATCCATCTCATAAATGTTTGTGACATTAATACTGATATTACAAAGCACTGTCACTCTATTACAGTAAGGACAGGTGTGCTTTGTGTGCTTTTTCCCATGCGGCAAAAATCTCCCTTAGAACCCAAATTTTAAGCATGTTGGAACAAATGCCAGGATTGGAAAGCGCTGTTCTGGGCCGAGTGGGAGGTGAGGCGAGTGGTACTCCAGGCTCTTCTCATCGAGTGCATGTCGAGCTTCAGCATCCAGTACCTTTGAAAAGAGAGACAGAAGAATGAGCTTTGAGAGAACTGACGCAGACCACGCTTTCAGTACAGCATACAAGCATCTACCCAAGTTTTGGCCTATTGTGTTACTATTGTTACTGCTGCCTTTGGAGTTGTTTTATTTTTTATATATTACCAATTTTAACTGTGGGCGAAAACGTTTCTGAACTGCAGCTGCTGTACCATCAGTCAGAGCGCAAAATCAACTCACTTATCTATAGCGTGAAGTGAAGGAATGAGAAAAACTTACATCAGAGGTGACTATTTCCTTGATTTTCTGACTGCGTGGTTTAAAAAGCATTGCACAAGTTAATTTCTGTACAGGTTTAATTTGAGTCCGATTAGCTGGAGTGCGAAAACTGCAACACTGTGTATTATTATTATTACTGTTTTGTTTTAATAACAACAAAATTTATTTTATGCCTTTTGAAGACGCTTCTGCTTCTCATCCAAGGTCCTTCCTCAGTTCAAAGTGGAAAGTACAGAATCCTAAGCTTTAAAACTGCAGCGAGACAAGAGCTTCAAAGACAAAACCTGGTCATTCACTTTTTTCACATCAGAAAACATCTTTAGAAAAGTGAAGGTCAGCTGAAATACACTGTTAATTTGCTGATTTGATCTATCTTGGGGTAGTTAGTGTATAAATGTTAAATAACCTGAACTTATATAGTGCTTTAAAAAGTTCCTACAGATTCCAAAGCGCTTTATACTTCGATCAGTCCTTCATACACACATTCACACACTGATGGTAGTTAGCTGCAGTGTAGCCCTGGGGCACACTGTCATGCACCACCAGCAGGCAAGGTGGGTGAAGTGTCTTGCCCAAGGACAGAACAGGGGATTAAACTGGCAACCTACCACTCTGCCACAGCTGCTTTGTATAAAAATATAACATTTTAAGGCTTACATCGCTGCATCTTGTTACTCCACATTTAAATAAATTTTCACTCACTACAGACAAAATTTGCTTGACTTGATAGAAATTGTTCTTTTGTTTTTTTTAATTTATCAGTTCTTATTGGTAGAAAGGGATACATCTGAGTTGCTCGGTTAAATTTGTGATATTACTGTGCACAGATGCAAATCACTGATGGAAAAATTAATCTTGTCTGAGCAGATTAAATGAGTGTAAATTAGATTAAAGGTAGTGAAAGTAGTGAGTTAATATTGTTAAAGAGTGGAATTTCTTAAGAGGCTTAGTGGGAAACTGAATTAAACATCTATCTATCTATCTATCTGTCTGTCTGTCTGTCTGTCTGTCTGTCTGTCTGTCTGTCTGTCTGTCTGTCTGCCTGCCTGCCTGCCTGCCTGC
>JARVGW010000750.1:18898966-18928422 GCA_031762495.1 Anablepsoides rubrolineatus
ACATACATACATACATACATGCATACATGCATACATACATACATACATACATACATACATACATACATACATACATACATACATACATACATCCATACATACATCCATACATACATACATACATACATCCATACATACATACATACATCCATACATACATCCATACATACATACATACATACATACATACATACATACATACAGCACCAGCACTACTCTATAATCGTCATCCTGTCTAAGGATAAGTCCAGCCACCCTATTGAGGAATCATATTTCAGCTACTTATAAGTTATGATTCTTATCTTATGATCATCAGGTGGGGGTTGGAACGATTCAGAAAATCAAGAGCTTTGTGTCTCAGCTCAGCTCCTTCTTCACTACAACATAATGGTGCAATGCCTTCATTACTCAGGCTTTGATCCATTGATCCATCTCCTGCTCCATTCCTCAAACACTTGTGATCAAAAGACCCAGATACTTGAACTCCTCCACTTGAGGCCTTCCCACTTAAAAAAGGAACAACAGAAATGCACATCTGCATCTGTTTTTGCTGCTGCTGAAGCTACAGTGATTCTATCTCCCAGCACACATTGCTCTGTTGATGTATTAGCAGGTGTATGACTTCTAGGTATGGTTCTTTTAAGTCATCTGGTTCAAAATATTCACCTCCACCATACCAGAACCAGTGTGTTGTGTTTGACTGACTCACTGCGAGGGCAGCCAGGCATCTGAAATATTTAAACCTCGTCAACCTCGACATGTCTGTCTGTAAAACTCACCACATAAGAGATAGTGTAAAAACCTCAGCAATCCATTGTCACGTCTCTAACAAAGGCGAAACAGTGATAATTTGTGTTTGTTATCGATGTGTCATCACTTACTCTGCTTGCCTGCAGGTGCCACTGAGTGGTTTCGCCCAACTTTTTTTCCCAGGAAGGTCAGTGAGTAAGATCCACTCGCTGTTCCAGAGGAGTTCATAAACATTGTGTCTTTAACGCTCACTTCTGTTTGGGTGATGAAACTGGATCAGTCCAAAGTCTGCAGAGAAAAGTAACTTAAAATCCTTTTGAAGCCTAAAAAAATGAGAACGGTTACTTAGTATGCAACCATGTGTCTCCAAAAATACTTCAATCCATGTTATGAAACCTTGTTTAAGTTCTTATTATTTGCAGATGTGACAAAGCTCCCAGTGTAATTTGTTTCTCTGCCTCTTCCAGCTGCTAGAAGCTGCAAACTACCTGGAAGAAAACCTTCAAATCTCTAATATTCAAAGTCCTCTTTGTTTTGTTTCATTTCACTCTTTTGAACAGCTGGTTTTGACACAATTGTTAAATCATTTAGCAAGAACAGGCACAAAATATGCAAATCAATTGATAAAACATCTGAGGACTGAAACAATAAAGTTTTTTTTTTTGTCAGGGGAGAAGTTAACATTGCTAGAAAATCTCAATTAAAAGACTTATCTGACAGTACCTGGTTCTGGGAGCTGATCGGATCCTCTCAGTGTGGTTCAGTAGAGCTTAGGTGCTGCTATGGATGAAAAGGATGAGTCGATCCTGATCTCTAAGGGGAACCAAACTCTAAACAGTCTTTAAATATTAAACTGGCAGAGATGGAGTTTCACCAGGCGCTGGCTTCAAATCCCAACAGTGAAAAGATGCTCCAAACACTCCTCAGGTTTCCTGTTTGTAAGTTAGAGATTGTAACTGAATGCTTTGTGGCACTCACAGTTTATGTTCTCATTTGTAATGTTTTCATCTGTTTTTCCAAGAGAATCCATCACTTTTCTCAATTACAATATTTAAGGGAATGTAGCTAAAATAGGTCACTGGTTACATATTTTCTTTTCAAACAGAGGATAGAGGGAGCACTTTTATAACAATAGGTTTATTCCTTCAGCAGTGCATCTGCTGCTCTCAGTTGTTTCTGGATGAGCTATTCTTTCAGGATTTCCTTTTTTTTTCTCTGAAAGCCAAAGAATTCATTTGGAACATTTGGTCCACAGCCTGGGCATCTGTTTAACACACCAAACTTAAAGGTAAATCCTCTCATGATGCTACTTTAATGAAAAAAATAAGAGTTGCCAGCTCAGCTTTTTTGTTTCCTGTAGATTCAAACCCTGCTCTGATTTTACCGTTTAAGGTGTTGCTTTGTGTAATATTCATGTAAATAACACATATCAGTACAAGTCTCAACAGAAACAACTTTTCCAGTTTGATAAAGACATTGAAATATTGCAATATTGGGTTGTTTGGCATGAAGACAAAGTCTGACTGTTGAAATAACATCATCAACCAAAGACATGATTGTACCTACTGGTAATCACCACCGTGTGAAAGTATGTAGGTGTTTCAGGTCCCGACCTCGCTGGTTGTAACAAAGACAAACCACACCTTCAAGGAGCTTATTATCTCATAAAAGCAGTCAGACTCTTGAGGAATCTGAGGTGATCAGTACTCAGATATTTGTTTTGTGACTTTGTGACACAGTTACAGTGAACTGAAGGGACTGTGATGAGTTTAAAGTGATCTCTGATAACATTTAGCTTCACCAGAGACACAAGGAATGTCAAAAGTTGTTTTTTTTATAAGAAACTTTATTCTTCCAACCAAGCAAAAATGTGAAAAAGTATCAATGCCTGTTCCAAAAGTAAGCTTAATAGAAGTTGAAGTGAAAAAAAGTACCGGCTTTAAATAGCTTTAATAAAATGCACTTCTTTAAAGACAAGTCCTTGTGCTCGGCTTGCACAAACATGTGAGCAAAGAGTTGGAGCAGGAATGTACAAGAAGTCAAATTCTTCAGTCCAGCAGAACTTTAAAGTCACTTTTTATTGTTTTAGAAAGGCAGTCTAGTGTTGTGGCTATGGATTTATGTTTCTGCTTAGTCAGTGAATATTTGCTTTTTGACAAGAAATCTGCAATTAAATACAATGAATCAAATGTTAAGATTCAAATAGGTAGGACCAAAATTATTAATTAGTTAAAGATTATACTTGTGTACACAAACATTAAAGTTTTTTTCTGGAACATTTTCATGTCTGTGAAATATAAATGATACACAGCCACCATCTCTCAAACAGAACAAACCCATCTCAGAAACAATGAACTGATAACCAAAATCACATGCGTGCCCTCATTCCATATTGTGAGATCTTGTGAGATGTTAGAGCTCAGAAGATCATGAGATCTATTGTTTAGGCAACAGATAAACATACACAGAGACAGAAATATCATCTGATAAAAACAAGAAGTGAGAACGTGTCTCAGAGCAGCCATGAGGATATCCTCCTTTTCTACAAGATCACTATTTTTATGAAAGATTAGAAGGTGGCACAACACGTGTTTCAGTAAGACGAGTCGCCTGCAGGAGAAACTGTGTTTAGGGTGTTACTCATGTGAAATGAGCTGTTCGTGATGCAGGACTGAAGCTCAGCCCAGCTGCAGCCGTGGAGGGGAGGAGGCCCTGTTTCTAGGTGGGGTTAGCTGCTGTATAAAAGTCTCTGTTTGGATCTACAACGCCCCTGGAACCAACACTGAAAAGTCACTTCTCTCATCTTAGGCAACACTGTGAGTTTTATCTGTAACTCTAAGTTTGTTGTTAAAAGTTTGAATCTTAATGTTCTGCCTTTAAGCTGCTCTCTTTTTAAATGCTGATGTAACTTTTTGGAGTTGTGGCTGAGACAGTGTTTATATAGCTATTTGTTGGAATTAAAGTGGTTATGGTTTAGCTGGTTTTCATTCAGGATCAGGCTTTAACAACAGAAAGAAGACTAACATTTGGTGTAAACTACAGTGTTTTATGTCCATGCTGTGCTGGATGTGGGTGTGGCAGATCAGTCTGTACACTTCTATTAAACACACAGGGTTTGGTTTTTGTTTTCAAGCAAAGGTTGAACAAGGACAAGTTTCTTTCTTCTGCCATCGAGTTTAATGTAAAATAAAGTTTCAATCAAAAGATCTTTTCCTTTTCTTTTAACAACTTTGACTTTTTCTTCTCTAATGTCCTCTCCTTCTTTACAGATGGAGTCCAAGACGTCTTTCATCAGTGAATTCATGAGGCAAACCGTCTATCTGGGCATGCCTGATGAATCAGTACGTAACCCCGTGGTTCTGTTCCAGTTGCTAAGGCCAATAAACAGTTTTTCTTTTTCTTTTTTTCTCCTTCCTCTTGTGGTATGCTGGGGTGGAAAAAATGATCAGGCAGAGAGGGAGAGAGAAAGAGAAGTCTGCAAGATAGTGAGGGGGGCTGAATGAATGAGTTTACAAAAAGAAAAATAGGAAAGCAGCTAAGATAAGATGAAAGCTGACATTTAAAATAAAGAAAGTGAGGCTTGATTGTAAAGTTTATTTAAAAAAAAAAGATTGATGGCAGCTCTTAGTGTGACTCAGAGAAGCAGGAATTTGTGCCCCACCCTTTTTAAACCCTGCAAACAGAACAAAATGGTACTTCTCTTTTCCTCCTGTGCTTAATGTGAGCAGAGGGAACGTTGCAAAATGCTGCTATCTTACATGGTTTCTGCCTCGGCTCAAAGTCTCAGTAGGTTCTATTCAGTTAACTCCAGCAGGGGCTTCTAAAGGAATAAAGGAGAAAAAAAATTCCCCAGTTTTTAGTGTCTCCTAATGCAGAAAGCTGAAAGACTGACACAGTGGGTGTGATAGAGAAATGTGTTTACTTAAGCATGATTAAACTCCCCTTTAAGTATCTGAAAAATGCACTTTTGCAACCTGCCTCTTCCACTCCTCTGAGCAGAGGCCAAGTTTGTACTAAACACAATCATCTCTCTCTCTTAGGTCCTGAAGAACGAAGGAACGGTGACTGCAGCACCCAACTTCAACCCCAGCGCCGATGCAGCAGTCCTGGACAAAGCCATCAAAGCAAAGGGTAAACTTCAAACAAACAAATGTAGCATGCTGTGGCCTCACTTCACCTTTCTGCTTCTAAGAACAAAACTTTATTCTTTTGTTGAAAATTTGAAGCTCATCATTATAACATTATTTACAACATATGTTAATGTAAAAATGAAAGAAGTCATGATTCTGTTCACTCTGCAGGTGTGGATGAAAGCACCATCATTGAAGTTCTGGTCAAAAGGAGCAACGAGCAGAGACAGAAAATCAAAGAGGTTTACCAACAAACCACCGGCAAGGTAATGATAACTCCACTAACTTGTGGCCAGGAAGGAGATTTACTCTGCAAATCCTGCTGGAGAGGAGTTATTACTCATACAGTATTTGATTACACTAACTGAGCATTATCTGTGTTTCCCTCGCAGCCTCTGGACGCATCGCTGAAAAATGCTCTGAAGGGAGATCTGGAGGATGTGGTGCTCGCTCTGCTGAAAACACCAGCCCAGTACGATGCTTCTCAGCTAAAACTGGCAATGAAGGTATTGACACACACACAAACACACACACTCCTCAAACTATTACAATGAAAACTTAAAGAGTCTATGGTGAATACGCTGACCTTTTAATAGCTTTTACTTTTGCCACATCAACACCCCCTCCCACTTCCACACATTCATTTCTTGTTTTTCTAATGGGAGCTTTAATGTCGTTGCTGGAACTGAGTTTGTTGCGGTCTCTCTGTGCGCCTGTCTCAGGGTCTTGGAACAGATGAGGACACTCTGGTGGAGATTCTTGCCTCCAGAAACAACAAGCAGATCCTGGACCTGAAGAAAGCCTACAAGGAAGGTGTGTGCAGACAAAAATACCTTCCTGAAACTAGTAAGAGAACAGTCTGAAGAGCTAAAAACGTGCATAATAAGCCAGCACCGGTGGTGAGTTGTAGCAGGACCAAAATGCAGGCGTAAAGGAGGAACTCAGAAGTACATTTTTGATAACAAAACCAAGACAAAAAAAAAAACAGCAAAGAACTAAATGTAAGAAAGTGAAATTTGATAGAGTTGAATGCATTTGGTATGAAAGACATCTTAGTGGTCTCAGCAGAACAAAACATATCAATACAAGAAGATAAAAAACAAAAACAAATCATTGCTTTTGAGCCTATTTTTTGTACTAAATCATAACTTGTATTGTTTTTATTCTTCTAAGAATACAAGAAGGATCTGGAGGTGGACATCAGGTCTGACACCAGTGGAGACTTCAGGGCTGCTCTCTTGGCTCTCTGCAAGGTACACATGAAGCTTTCTGCCGCTACAGAGGTGGTTCTTTATGAGGTTTAATTTACTGTTATCCTAACAGTCATGGCACCATCAGGATTTGAGGCAACACAACACACCCTACTTTAGACTTCATGTGGTTTAAGAAAGATAAACTCACTCCCTTGATACACATGCATCTTTTTAATTAACATTCAAAGCAGCATTTTACATGTATTACATTCCAGATCATTTTGTGCCTAAATTTAGCTTTTTAAATACTTCTTTTATCAGATTTTTTGTTGTTGTTTTCATTTGTGCCTAAAAGCCAGGGTTATTTTTGACTTTAGCAACTTAACCTTGTATGTTGCTGCATGATGCAGGCCAGCAGGACTGAAGCAGTTAATGATCAGCTGATTGACAGCGATGCCAGGGCTCTGTATGAGGCCGGGGAGGGGAGGAAGGGCACAGACTGCTCCGTCTTCATCGACATCCTGACCACCAGGAGTGCCCCTCATCTCCGCAAAGGTCAGATAGCTTGAAGAATTTCACTTTTTTTAAACTATTTGTCCTTGTGAGATATACTGTATCACCCCTTTGTTTTTTTTTTTCTTCTTTCTAGTATTTGAGAGGTACTCAAAGTACAGCAAAGTGGCTGTGGAGAAAGCTATTGACTTGGAGCTGAAGGGAGATATAGAGAACTGTCTCAAAGCAGTAGGTAAAGGAAGATTTATACACTATTTTTTTTTCTTTTTACTCTAGCACAAATCATATTTTTTAACAATTGTCTTAAATTTTAACAGTGAAATGTGCTGGAAGCAGGACTGCATTCTTTGCAGAAAGGCTCTACTTGGCCATGAAGGTAAATATGTGACACAGCTTACAAAATACTGTATACACTAACAACATCTATCATTTAAACCATGTTCCTAGCTTTTCCTAACTCTATTCCTCCCTGTCAGGGTAAAGGTACCCGCAAACATATCCTGACCCGCATCATGGTGAGCCGTTCTGAGATCGACATGAAACGGATCAAGGATGAGTACAAGAAAACCTACGTCAAAACCCTCTACCAGGATATTCTGGTGAGCAGGTTTCTGATAATAAAAATAACAAGATTAGTTGTTCTTTAACAGGGTTTATTAAAAGTGTTTAGAGCTCAACTGATTCATCTTTTTGTTTTTTTAGGATGACACAGCTGGAGACTACGAGAAGATCCTTCTCGCTCTTTGTGGGGGTGAAAACTAAAGATCTGTCATTGGGAACAAAGTGCAAAGAAGTCAAATATCCTCCATGATGTCCAGCTGTGGCAAATCACCCATTTTCTCTTCACCCATATCGTGCCTTATGCAATTTTGTGGAGAACAAAATATATGTCATATTTAGCAACAAGTAAAAGAATTTCTAGAAGTTGGCGCTGCTTCCGCGAAAAAAATTTTGCCCTAGGAATTAAAATTTATTCCAAAAACATTCAGCATTGACCTCCGCCGCTAGAAATGTGCTCCTGAATTACTTTGTTTTGTATTTAACATTTGAGGCTCATGAAACTCAGAATGGGTATTGCAGTGTACATGACATATACCTATAATCATGTTACAAATATTAAGTAGTAAAAATTCTATTGAAGGAGCTTTCATATCTGCAAATAAAGATTTTATAATGAAGAGCTTTGTGAGAAATTTCCTTTCTTTGCACATGTCACAAATAAACCAGTTTATTTAACACATTACAATGCATAAAGTAAAAATGTACTAAATTTGACAATACAAATTCAAAACCAGATTCACTAAAAAAGAAACATCAACATTTACAGTGTAATTATTATTTAGTACAAAGTTCAGCAGAGTGCAATATTTATGGCACAAAACCGTATTTTCAAGGGCTGTGGCAACATTAGTGATGTGTTTTTACAGGTATAACATGTCAGATCAGACTTTTTTTTTTTTAAATATACAAAACATTTATTAACAATATGCTTGTATGTCAGATCAGACATATTTAGTTATAAGAACTGCTATATGAGGTAATACAACTGTGGGTCAAACAAGGAATCAGAAAATACATATATATATATAATTATAATTATACTCTAATCCACATGCAGGTTTCAGCTGATGCAGGCTTTCTGAGAATAAAATGTTGTACAAATAAGCAAAGCAAAATACACAAAAATTACCACATTACATCTAAATCAAGTAAAAACAACATCATCATCAACAACAAAATGAATCAAATTAGTCTAAAACAGGGTGTACAATTTTAAATCTGTTAGATGCGTTTAAATCCACAAGGTGGCAGTATTGTAACTCTAAAGGTGTCAGCTGCTGTAAAAACCCACGAAGAAGTTCTCCGCGTGCAAAAAGGGGGATCCCAAAACACACAAGGGTCAGCTAACGCCGGTAAAACAACTTTCATTTTTTAAATATTTATATTGAAATAAAAACGCCTCCCATAATCTATGTCGAACTACTGCTTATTACTTTTCCGCTGTAACAGCAAATAAGGCTGACAAACAATATATTTAATGTTCTTCTGCATGATGAGCTAGCTTCTTTAACCGAGCTGCTGAATGACAACTAATGGCTGCAAACCATTTACTGTGCCGATGTAGTAACATAAATCAAATGATAAAAATACAATTGTGGTCGTAATATTGAACGAATAAAACAGCAATAAGGTGCCAGCCTTATAAGGCTGCTAAAGTACATGTGTTGAAGTATTTAGCTCCTCAGAAACTCGTATAACAAGTTTATCTTCACTACCTTTGATTGTTTCCTTCTGTGTTTCTTGTATTTCAGGGAGGTTAGTTCATTTGGATCAAGCATTATATTTAAAATCCAGCCATAACACAGTCAGTGACCTGACTCATGGACCACTGCAGCATCTGCTCAACCACACAACTACATTTGGAGGAAGACCATGAATGACAAACTAGTTTTCTTGGGCCTGCTGTACTTTGTCCAGGGCATTCCCTATGGTCTCCAGTCTTCTCTGCTTCCTGTCTACCTGCGTGGAGCTGGTCACTCTCTCACCCGCATCGGTTTCACCAAGATCCTCTACTTCCCATGGGTACTCAAGGTGCTCTGGGCCCCTTTGGTGGACAGATTTGGTACTAAGCGTCGCTGGCTGGTATGGACAGTGTCTGGGCTGGCAATGACATGTCTATTGAGTGCTGCCCTGGCCCCAGAAGCGCATATCTGGGGAGTGGCTGGAACTCTGTTGGCTATGAACACATTGGCCTCTGTTCAAGATATTGCTGTAGATGGAGCAGCAGTGGGGTTGTTGAAAGGACGTGGAGAACTGGGTCTGGGCAACACTGCTCAAGTCGTAGGTTATAAGGCTGGATCAGTGTTTGCTGGAGGGGGGCTCCTGGCTGTGATTGATGTGGCTGGATGGGGTTGGATGTTTATGCTGCTGACATTTGTGTATGCAGGAGTAGCTCTGTTTGTTTGGGGGGCTCCTGTGCTGGATGATGAGAGTGTGAGGGGGCAGCAGGCAGATGGCAGCAGGAGGGGTGGACAGGGAGCTGAAATTATAAGACCATGGAAGGTTTGGAGGAAGCTGCTGGCAGTTCCTGGCACACCTTGGACTGTCCTGTATGTGCTGACATACAAACTGGGTAAGTTTGAATGATATTTAAAGATTTTTAAACTAAAACATTCATAAAAATGGTGACAAAAGGGATGCATTCCTATTTATTAGGGGTGTAACAATACATAGATCCACATTGATATGTGGCTGAAATGATAAATGATTCAATTACATCAGGGAAAAACGAAAACATCAATTCCCATTGTCATCATTTGCCAATCATTTAGTAAATGATTGTGTTAGATGAGCATATATCTCATTAATCGGATTTGTGAATTGAATCAGAATCATATTAAGTCTGTGATGTCATCCAAACAAATTATATCATATAATACTGTGATAAAGATATCTCTATTATTTATTGTTTTTTGTTTTTTGACTGAGCTTGATAAAACAAACAAGATGACCCTGTAAAAAGTGTATTAGTTGTTTAAGCTATAAGATGTCATAAAAGAATAAATGTCCACCAGATACTTTAATAAACCATTAAATGTCTAGATATAGTTTGCACAATAACAGCAGCAACAAGAACAAAAAAGTTAATTGAGCAAATAGATCTTTATGAGTTGAGTGGGAGATCAAAAATGATGTTTTATCTGTGTCAAACTTTGGTACACGGAGATGTTGGATCAAATTTCACAGTTTATTCTGAAAAAAGTCATCAGTCCTAAAATTTGTATTGTTATTAATACATCAATTACTAAATAAACAACAAATATTATATTTAGCTAAACATTTTATTAATGTATGTTGAAAATGAACTTACCTTTTTGGTAAAAGGCAATGGAGGACCTCTGTTGCCTTTTCTGAATATTTTCACTTTTATCCAAAAGGTTTTTGGTCTTTTCAGTAAATTCAGAACATAATTATGAATCAAAAAAGAAAGTCCACTATCCATACTTCTATTCAAGCATTTAGAAGTTTAGATGATTATGTAAATGTCTATAAAAAGGAATTGCAACCCTTTCTTAAAACAGGCACATACCTTTCTCTCATCCATTTTTTTATTAGCTTTTGTTTGGATGTTTGACTGAGAAGTTAAACTTTTAAGTACAGTTAAAAAAAATCTCTGCTCAACTTTGTTTTCTCATTGAAATTTCACTTCTTGTCTTACAGGACCTACAAATCACCACTAGGTGTCACTGTTGGTATTTATTTCGGGTTTAAACACATCAACCAGTGTACTGTATTTAAAAAGTAATTGTCCAAGTAAATTATTTTCTTTCCAAGCAAGTCCCGTGTGCACACATAGAATTACATCTGCTGGACTGATAAAACAGTTGTTTAAAAAGTAAAAAAAAAATATGGCAAAGTTAGTTTAAATGTGTCATGAGTTTGTTCACACACACATTGATTGAGAACATGTTGAGTGCAACACAAAGCTGAATTTAAAAGTATTTCTGAAGTAGTTATGCTTCTAGGCGCACGGTAGCGAGAGTTAATGTGACCAGAGTTTGGTTTTTGGTAGCAGAAGGGGATTATGTAAGGATTAGAGCGTCTTTGTGTCTGTCGTGTTAAGAAACTGAAATGGAAGACAGTGCATCCTGCTGATGTGTGTTTACGTGTACGTGGGTGGTTGGAATGTAATTGTCTGTTCATATTTACATGTTACTTGTGTGTGTGCATGAATATATACGCCTTTGTTTTTGAACAGTGTGTGTATGAGAGGGCGTGTTTTTTAGTGTTAAGGGTGGCTCAGTAATCGGATAATCCCCAGCAGACGACACTACGAGACAAAATATGAAGGCTGGCTGGACCCCCTAATCTGTCTAGGGAGCACCCCCCACCCCACAACACTCTCTCTGTCACACGAGCTCACACATGGACACACATTAGTTGTTGATTCTCACGATTACAACAGTTATTACTCTTAATGTTTTTAGTGCCAGGTTTGATCACTTCATTAACAGTCAGATCACTTGTTAGATTTTCCTTCTATTTAAAATATTTCTTGGTTTGTAGAAACAAAAAAAAAAAACTGTAAACCTTTTTTTTAGATTTAGCTTTGGTGTCCCAGCATAATTGCCAATGTGAGACAGTATTGTTTTTGTTCAAGGGGTTTGTTTGAGACTGGTAATCTGCCTGTCTGAACCCCCTCCGCCCCTCACTTTGCATACTCACATGCATATATGAGCACAACATCCCCCTCTTTCTCATCTACCACTAATGAACTCTGAGTTTTGCGCTGCGTCCAACACTGTGGCCAATCATGGGCGGCCTTGTGTCTAAACTGTGACCCCTGTGTTATCAGAGGCCACGAGCGTGATGGGTGAACTGTCTGAGTAAACCAGGAGGGACGGACGGGTGGAGGACAGAGGGGTGAGGGGGGGTTGCAGAAAAAATGGAAACAAGCCAGGAAAGAGACAAACAATAACAGCTTGGAATTGCAAACGTATAGATAAATCCCTTTTTTTATACTGTATTCTCAAAATACATTTGGAGCGTTATTTTGTGAACCAGTTTATATGAAGTTTTTAATTTAATTACATTTTTTTAAAGCAGTTATAGAAATATCAGGTAGAGGAAACTGATGCTCTGTTATAAAACAGCCAAAAGTTTACTAGTTTTATTGTAGATGATCTATAATTACAGTTTACTGTATTTAAAAATTGGCAAGCAAGTTGCAAGAGTTTTGAGGAGGCAAATTAAAGCATAAAATATTTTAGCTGTAATCTTAGTGATTTTTCTAAATATCGTCTTCATTTTGTGCCTTGAGTTTGGGTATCACTGAAGCTCCTGTTGGTGTGTTTATGTAGTTAAAACTTTAGATTTGAAAAGTGTGATATAAAGCAGTAATAGAACAGATAGTGAAACATTATTTTCTGGAAAGTATAGCAACTTATCCTCGATTTTTCTCCCCCTCCAAATCTCAGTTCTTGATTTAATTTGCATCTATACATTTGGTGCAACTAATTAAATGTTGCACATTAAGTAAATATATTTGGTGGTGCAGCTCCATCATCTACAAAGATAACAATTATTGTGCTGCACTGCATCATTTGTTTTACCAAGTTGGGCAGAGAATTTAGAGTATTTTTCAAACAGAAAAAAAGACTGTAAAGGGTTTTGGGGGGGGTTGAGAATGAATTAATGAACAGCCACCACATGGTGCCTTAAGAGAAACAAGCAGCAAAGGAGGAGGTTCCATAAAATTATTTATTTTTGCTATTTCACATGTTCATTTTGGATGTCTACATGTTTGGTCCAATATATTCAACTCAGAAATATTAAACAATGGGTAACACACAAAAGTTAATAATAAGGCACAGTAAATTGATTCTGGAATATGTTGAGTTTAAGTTCAACTTTGTCTGCAGAATAAAACCTGTCTCTGTTCAGTCAGTGTAATGTGGGTCCTACTTTTTTTGAGAGGCTGCGTACAAAAAAATATTAATCTGTCATTAGGTTCAGGATCTCAGACATTTAAACTCTAAGTACCAGAGGGAACTTCATGACGTCTGCATTGTTCTGTATGAAGAGTTGTGTCAACATAGGATTTTGAGAAAGTGCATTTGCACAAGTCACTGTTTGTCTCGTCTTCAGTGAACCTGACCCACTGTGTGTGTCCTTGTGCTCTTTTGAATGTGTGTGTGTGTTGTCTTGTTCTCAAACACGTTGTAACTGTGAACCTGTCTACATTACGCTGCTTTTGCTGCGGAGTGATGATGTTCTCCTGCAGGGTGACTCTGTGTCCTCGGTGATCGGTTCTGCTCTGACAGCTCTTTTGTTTGGGTTGCTGCACAGACATCAGGCTCTCACCCTCACTCTTGTCCTCCTTGACCTCACACCCTCCAGTTTATCCTTTTGTGATCCCACTCCATCCTGCAGCCCACCCTCCCTCTGCACACACACGCACACACACTGCTGTAGCTTTCAAACCACCTGCCTAATATTTACTCTGTGAAGTTTCCTGAAATTATTCATGTAGTGGATGAACTGAATTATAAAATATAATAGTTATAGAGTAGAGCAGGACCACATGTAGTGTAAAGTGGTCAGATTGTTTATTTTTAGATAAAGATACGATGTTATGAGTACATAATTATTGGGGGTGCAACAATACATGTACCCATATCGAATCGTTCAATACAGTGATTTAGGTTCAATACACACTATGTATCAAACAATACATATTTTTTAACTGTTATTTTATCATCTTGTCTTCTGAAGATGCTCTGTATTGAAGGATCAGAAGGAAAAAATATCGAACCGTGAGACCAAAGTATTGAACCAAACCGAATCGTGAATTTTCTGTATTGTTGCACCCCTAATTATCTATTCAGGTACAAGATATTTGTGTTTTATTTAAATTGTTGCAATTTACTGTAATTTTGATTGATGTGTATTTGTTCGTAATATCGAATATTTAAGGTGTTTGTTTTTCTTTTGTGATGGTTTTTATTACTAAATGATTTGCACTTTTCTCACGTTCTCTTGGGCTGCAAATCACCTGTTTTTTATTTTTTATTTTTTTGGGGGTGGGGTCTGAATTGATAGCCAGCTGTTAAACCCTGAGTTAGAAAATACTTTGAACTTGTGGAGTTTTAAAGTTGTCAGTTTCTGTGTGAGTGCAGATAGTTTCTGCTATCATTACAAACCCTTTTGAACCATCCTAAGATTTTCCATTCTCCCTCCTAATATTGTCCTTCTGTGCTGTCTGTAAACACAGTTTTCTATTGGCCTGCCATTCCTCCTCAGTTTCCTCTTCACTAGTTCATCACCCCCCCCCCCATCTGCAGCCATCTTCATCTGTGACTGCTGTCCTATCTCTTGCGTCATGTTTACTTCACATCCTTCTATTTATGACTGTATGAGTCTCATTTAATCCACTAAATCTGCTTTCTACACTCTTTTGTCCTAATAGTCTTGTTATTGTTCGCCTTACCTTTTTTTTTTTTTACCTCTTATGACTTTCTTGTCTTTTGCTTGTTCATTTTTAAATTACACATTTATTATCCTTTACCCCCCCCCCCCCCATTTGTTCCTGGCTTTTTTTTTTCTTTTCACTTCAGTAAATCTTTGTGTGCGCCTAATGAAATTTCTGCTAAAATGGACAATTGTTGCTTTGAGAATATTTATAGAAAATAATAATCAGCCTGGTTTTGTCTGTACGTCCCTCCACAAACCCCCTCTGTAAAGAAATAATTAGTTGAAGGCAGGACTGTGAAGGCCCTCAGCGTTGAGCTAAACAACAGACAGACATCACAGAACCATGGGTAAACAACCCAGGCATCATGGGTACTGCTGCTGCCAGTGTTTATTTTCTTGTGACTAATGTAGTTTCTGCACAGTTAAAGCAACTGAGAACAGTTTAACACTGAGGATGACAGGGATTAAAATTCAAAAAAATACACAGAGGTTGGTGTAAAACCCACCGAGCTTTAGATTAATGGTAATAAATGTTTTATGTCACAATCATCCACTGTCATATTTACCTACAAAGACCTTTATTTATTTTATTTGCCCAACCACACTATAAAAAATCTGAATGATGCAGTTGGCTTTATAGAAGACCAAATCAGCACATCATTCTCTGTCTTTATAAATAGTATTTGTGTTGTAATTTTCAGGCTCAACTTTATGAAGTCAGTTGTTAAATCACATTTTAATGTATTTCATTTGTTACCTTTTAAATATGACACGTGATGCTAATACCAGTAAATCCAGAGGTTTTTTTTGTTTTTCTTTTTTATAATGCATGACACATTTTGTCTTATAATTCCTGTTTTATGCTGGACTGTGTTCACAGACATATGTTGTAGTTTAACTTCTTTTTTGTTGCTGCTTCCAGTTAAATCTGCAACATAAACCTGCATCAGTAACAACCAGTTGTTTATCAAATGATTTTTGCTTTTTCCTCAGCTGTAGTTTCAACTGCAGCTCAGTGATGAGAAAGATTTGTGTAGACTTGCAGGGATGGCAGCTCTTCTTTCTCTTGCTTGTCTCTTCCTTTATCTAAAAAAACAAAATGTGTGTTTTTTTCTTCCTTTTTTTGTCATATGGTAAATGTCCTATTTGATTGGCTAAATTAACATTCATGACAGACTTTATGACACAGTCAGTCCCAGCTGTATGTTGAGCATGTGTAATGTGCCTGCAGTAACACATGAATGACAGACAAGCGTTTCGCTACACACAGAATCCACATTTCCTCCTCAGGTTTCTGGAAGGTTGTCACACCACTGTTACAGCAGTGACACTCTAATTCTGCTGCTGCACTCACTATCACTGGGAGTCTTTTTCATCTGTCTTTTTTCCCCCTTCTCTTTCTCTATTTTTGTTTGTCTCCTGGCTGACTGAGTGAGTGAGTCGTCGGTTGTGTTGCGTCGTCTTTGACAGCAGTCTGGGAGCCGAGCTGTCACTCATGCAGCTCCTTGGTCCCACTGTCTTTCTGAAGTCAGTCTCCATTAATATAATAATGCTATGTAGTCGGCACCACTGAATATTTTACTGTAATGTTCCGCAGAACATTACCCCCACACTCAATGCCACACAGAGAAAGTCTCACCGTCTGACAGAAACTTTTTATTTTGACTGAAAGGTCTTTGTGAGGTCTGTTTTATCTCTGCAAGTTTTAGTGTTTTTGTTGTGTTTTCCTTTTTTGTGCTTTAGGAAAAGTGCTAGGCCCCTGTTTGATAAAGTGACTGAGGGTATTCTTTTTCTTGTTAGGCATCTATTATTGACACTTTCCAGGAATAGGCCTAGGTACGTCTGCGTGCTTCATTTAATCCTGCAGTCGTCATCTCAGGAAAACCACGTTGTTCAGGCTGGCGGATTAAACGGTTTGATGCAACAGCCTCATTGTATCCGACTGTGACATGTTTGCTGTCAATGAAGAATGGCGTTGCTTAGTCAGAAACATGTCTTACATACATTAGAGTGTAGTGATCATACTTCAAACATCATTTTATCCCCATCATACGTGGCTCTACAACTCATCTGTTTTTTAAATGATTATCATTCAGGTTTTTACTTCTTCCCCATGTATCTCTCAACTTCTCTTTTTGTGCCTGTTTTCTCTGTCTTTTCCCACTCTGTGTGCAGGAGAGCAGGGTGCAGTAACCATGTTTCCTCTTTTCCTCCTGGATCACCACATGACAGCCAGGGAGCTCAGCTTCTGGAATGGTGTTGTCGCCATGGGCTTCTCTATCTGTGGTTCTTCTCTGGGAGGCCTGCTGCTTGCGCAGTTTAGGTATTTTTCATTATCATTGCTAGGTTTTTTATTTATTTATTTTTACAAGCTCCTGAGAAGGTAATCTGGTTAAGAAAGTAAATGATTTTAAAGCATGTCAAAATGATTAAAATTGTCAATATTTCTTTAAGGAATTATTTGATTTTCAACTTAGAATCTAAAGTTTTAAATAAGAATTACCTTACTGTATGACTTGTAAACTGGTAAACAAAAAGTTTGTTTTTGTTTTCTGGTAATAATAAAAACAAACATTTTTTAGTATCGTAGTATCATGCAAAAACAAAAACCTCAATGGTTGTAACTGCTTTTTAAAACCTTAAAATCAGTCTGAACATTTTCAGAAAATTATATATATATAAAACATTTTCTAATAATTTAAAATGTTGGGGTCTTATTGACAAGCTTAATTTTATTTCAAATTTAATTTAGAAAAAGATTTGCTTATAGTTTGTTGTTCTGCACTGTCAGAAATGAAGTGTTGATTTAATGTTAAGTTATATGAACTATAACCCAGGTTATACGTTGATCTACATTTACTCAACTCTTTTTACTGGAACTAGTTGCCATAACTTGTTTAAGAAAATTCAACACTTATTTTTTTTTGTGTAGACCTTTGATCTTATTCAGATATCAGATCTGGACCTTGGGGAAAAAATAAAGAAGCCCTTGTATATAAAAAAAGAGAAAAACACCCCTCACACCTCATCTTGTCTTCCTTCTCTTCTCTGTGAAAGGAAATAAGACATGACTGATAAAGTGCCGTCCACTCCACAGAGGTGTTTCATGCTCTCATCCCATCAGACCTTAAAGTCATGATCATCTTCTCTTGTTCATCATGCAGATTTCACCTTTACTGCTTTTTTTTTTAACATCACTTTACTAGATTGTGTGTGTCTTTGCCTGTGTGTGTGTGTTTTTGTCTGTCTGTCAGTGTGTGTACAGTAATTTAAGTAAACATTGCCGTGTTTGAGAGCTCAGGGACCCCCTGTGTGGCGTGTGGTGTGAGAACAGCATGAGCAGCAAATCCTTTACACACACTCTTGTGCACACAAAACACACATAATAAAAATCATACACACACTCCTCAGTTTTCAAAGACAGTGTAGATGTCGCTGAATGCAAGTGTGACTTTTTCAGATTAATCCTAAGATGACTGACTGACAGTTACATTGCAAAGGCTATAAAAAACAAACAAATATGCTTAAATAGTTATTATTTAGAGTTTTTAAGCTTATTTTAACCCTTTACAATATAAATACTTGGAAAAATACTTACTGTTTTGTATGTACAGTTTTAATAAAGACAACAAACGAAAATGACAAAGATTTAAAAACACTTTTGATGCACTCTTCCAGCTGTATTGTTTATTTATTGTAATACAAATTATTAGCAAAATGTAATTTTTTATGTAACTGAATTTTAAAAAATGGTAAACTACACATTTATTATTTGAGCCTTACTATATAACAATTTAACCAGATTCACTTTAAACTGAGCATTTTTCCTGGTTCAATTTTAGGTTATATTATATAACCAGTGCTTTTTTTTTAACCTGCTGGGCTTTTTGTTTGTTTTGTAACTTTTTTGGTAATCAAAGGTTCTATAGAGGGACCTTCTTTAAAACCTGTGATTTTATAAAATAAAAGACTGCATTAAATCTAATTTTACAGAGACTTTTATGTTGTTGTTTTTTTAGCTTTCAAAGTAACATTGTATCTTCTCTGCTATACAACAGCTTTTTAAAGTTTGCGGATAGATCACATTATAGCACCACCCTTTCTATAGCCAGCATGATGTAATTGAAACAAGATAACAACAATGACTTTTTGGTGAATGCCCTGTTAGTTTACATTCCATGCATTGTTATATTTTTAACAATACATACCCTCGTTTTACCTACACACAGAAAATTATATACATAAAATAACTAAAGAGATCACGAGTCAGTAGATCTTGTATGTTTTGTTGTTTGGTAAGGTAGAGGTAAGGTGTCTTTTTCACGTCTTTGTTTCTGTGTCAGTATTAGATGTGTGTGCTAGCTTGCCCAGTTCTTTGTTCTTTAATCCCTCTGATGTCAGTCTGTTTGGTTCTTTCCTTTTTGTGAAGAAAAACTAATAAACACAGAGGAATTCTCCAAAGGCCAAACTTTTCTAAAGGCTAAAGTGCTTTGAAAAGATGTTATTGTGATACTTTGGCTTTTGATCTGTTTCTCTGTCTTTACTTGTAAAGGGGGTAAAATGTTCACACACCACTAAAGTCAGAAAATACTTAACACTGTATCATGTTAATGTGTCTTTTTTTATGATCCCTGCCTGTGGATCATATCTACCTGTACGGTGCAATCCTTTTTGTTTAGGTTTGTGATTTCAACGATAAAGCAAAAGCATTAGGTCCTGATTTCATTCCACTACCACAGCCAGCTGAAAAACACACAGTAGATATACAGCATCTTAGTCAGATTTACAGGTCACTAATCTAAATGTTGGTGCGGCAGTAACCGACCACTAACAGATTTTACAAGATCTTAAAGTAGAGGTATTAAGATCTTAATGGAGAGGTATTCTGTAATTTCCAGGCACATACTTCAATTCTATACTACCATCAAATAACTGTTACCTTTAGTTGTTATGAAAAGCTGTATATATCAAAAATAAATTTGACTTTGTATCATAGCCCATCTAATGCCTTGTGATTGGCCCCTGTCTCTTTAAGAACCTCCCACTTCAGCACAATTTCATGACCGTGCTTCAGGGAGGGGAGCTCTGGGGGGCTGCAGCCTGAGCTTCAGGGAGGAGCTTTGGGTAAATAGGTGGTGCTTTGTCCCAGCAAGTGTTGAGGGCGCACCACATGGCTACCACAGGAGATTCAAGGATTTCTCAAACATGCATGAATGAGTCAAAGCATCACACTGGGTATGTCTTTGTTTAGGAAATGACATTATAACATGATATAAAGCTAAAAAAAAAGTTCATTTTGCATTATCTCCCCCACCCTTATTTAAAATGTTGCCATGAACTATTTGGAATCAACTTTGTCCATTGACAAAATGAGCTCATAGATAACATGACAGATTTTAATGAGACTTTCAGGAAATGATCAATGGATTAACTTGTAATATTGTACGTAATTTTGTTTTTTATGATACCCAGTGGGTGATATGCACTCTATCAAAGCATTCTAGGTCTTTCAATTTTGCCTCTTTGTGTGTGCCCTGGGATGACCTTTCTTGTGAATCTGTGCTATATGAATTAAATTAAACTGTAGGTAGACTTATTGAGGAGAAAAGCTTAGATCACCACTAGTAGAAAACAGAAATTTTAATGCCCTTTTGAACTATAAAAAATGCTGATAAATCAGTTTTGATGTAGATTTATTTCTAGAACCTTCAGCTCACATTTTTAAATAGTTTCTGGATCTCAGCAAATGTAGTGAGTTAACAGTTGTTCAATACTTCACATTTTACCTCTTCATGAACCTGAGGAAATTTGCACTTTATGTTTTTCTAAATATGCAATAAATTTAGTGTAGAAGGTTGCTAATGTATCCCTTTTTGCCATTTTAGAGGTTTCGGCCTTGATTACTTGTGCAGAAAGAGGAAAAAGGAAACGTGAGACTTGTTTTCCTGCTGTAAAAGAAATACGATGGTTTCGGTGACAAAAACCGGTGCCAGCGTGTTTTTAAATTCATTCTAAATTGTGTACACTTGTGCTTTAAATTCTAAAATGTGCCTTTTCTTAAAAGTTTTGGTTGCACTCACCTTTCAGTGCCAGTTGAACACTTTTTCTTCCTCACTTCTTATCAGTCACACATTCACACACAGTCACAGAGGAAGGGCTGTGCAGCAGGCTGCTGTCCCACATCTAAAAGCTCAGTTGGACGGTTTATCCTCTCCACCATCAGAAACGGCTGAGTGGTCAGTGAGTAACCCCCTTTTAGAACCACCAGCAGCAACCTGAGAACAAACCCATTCTTATCTGGGCCTGTCCTGTGTAAGGTGGCAGCCAGGCAGGTTTTCTTTCTCTCATACACACACACACACACATACACACACAGACTTCAGCCTCTTAAGAAAGCGTGATATGAAAGGCTATCATTGAGAAAGGAGGTAAAGAGAAGCAACTGGAGGAATGTCTTTAGCATGTGAATAGTGCAGGTTTGGTTTTACAGCGAGGAGGTAAGAAAAAGCTGGACGTAGAGTCGAGACATGGAGGGGGGGGGGTGCTTGGAGTTTATGGAAGCAAAAAATGAACAGAATCTGTGTAATGTTGTTAATTTAATTACAAAAACTGGAATAAGTTCAAAATAAAACAAAAAAAGGTTTCAAGTGGCAGCAAGTTGTTTGCATTCGGCTCACGTATCTTCTTAAATCAGATTCTGCTTTGTGGCTCTTCTTCCTTACAACCTTTTTTTACACATAAATAATTACATGCAAAAAAACATAAACAAACACACGCCGTCCTTTGAGTGGCAGGTATCCTCTGTGTGATTGGCATCGTTAATCCCTGTTGTCACACAACACTGTGAGTTCATGTGTGTGTATTTGTGTGTTTGTATGTATGTTACCAGTGATTAATTATCTTTCTCATGCTGGGTATCTCCTTAGGTTATTGATTACGTCATGAACCAAACCCACAGGGGGATGATTTCTTTGCACTAACAGGGAATCAATTAGTGTCTGGGGACTTGTTGACTTACGCACATGCTTTTATGTAAATGTGTGTCCCCCTACCTTGTATGTGTGCATTAGTGTAATTGTGTGTTACATGAAAAACTCTGTAAATGTCATGACACCAGCTTTGCGTTCTTGTCATCCTACAACATGCTGCTCACTCAAATACTAAAAAGTTAAACATCTCTCTGACATTTGGTGTTTTTGCTGGTCTTCCCTCAGCATCGGGGCTCTGATGAGACGTGTGTTTGTGCTGCGAACCGTCAGCATGGTCTTTCAAAGTTCTCTGCTCACCGTACTGGAACCATCGCCAATCATGAAAGGTGAGGAACAGGATTAAAGTCCAAACCTGCACACCAACAACAAACAGAATATGGTCCCACTTTTCAGTTTATATTCAGAATAGAATAGAATAGAATAGAAATAGGAATAGAATAGAAATAGGAATAGAATAGAATAGAATAGAATAGAATAGAATAGAATAGAATAGAATAGAATAGAATAGCATAGAATAGCATAGAAATAGCCTTTTTTGTGCTGCCGAGGAGAAATTCAGGTGTCATAGCAGCATCAGTACAGAGGTTCACATGCTAGTTACTTTACAACTATAGACAGTGCACAAAAACTAAATTAACACTGACTAGCAATGATACGACCACTAATACTAAAAATATAATATAAAGAATTATGCAAGAATAAAAAGATATGTTTTGTTTCAGAGACAGTAGATTATCAGACATTAGAATCAGAATTTGCCTATTTTCAGTGCAAATTAATCTCAACAGACTATTAACTGTAAAGTATCACTAATAACTACTATTATATTATATTTCTCTTTCTGATGGGATTTTAGATATTTTAGGTTTCATTGAAATTAAACTACATGTTAAGTGTTGATATACTGTATCTCAAAAAAGTGAGTAAACCCTTTTGTTGCCAGAGGTTTACACATGAATGGCTGTGTGTTGAGTTGTTGTGATGGGACAGTAAATTTACACTGTTATACAAGCTGTACACAGACTACTTTCTTTTGAGTCACATCTTCAGTGTTGTCTCATGAAGATATAAAGTACAATAGTTGCAAAAATGTGAGGGGTGTATTTACTTTTGTGAGATACTGTATTTAGTAGAAAGCTTTAGTTTATGCAGTCATTATTAAAAGGAACCTATCAAAAAAAAAATCAAAGATGTTTTTAGGATCTTATAAAAACTTGAGTTTAGCTTTTCTGGAAGAGTAGGGATGAAGATCATGTGTCTCACTCTTTCTCCAAAGAATATGGCTCTAACAATACGCTATATAAGAAAACCTTGTGCTCAAATTTGATTTGTTTCAACCAAAACATACCATGGACCACAGGAATTTATGTTAACATACAAAATTAACGTGGTATATTTCTTTAAATAGTATGTCATGGCATAAGTATCAAAAGTAAAATAAACACATAGCTAAACTGTGAAGATCAATTTGCTGCTTTGCTTCTACATTTGAGTATTTTAAATAGTGTTGTAGTCAAGACCACCTAACCCAAGACTAGAGTGTATCAAGACTGAGACAAGACCAAGACTTTTAGGGGCTGGACCAAGTCGAGACCAATACTGAGTGAGGACGAGACTGAGTCTGGAAAAAAAGGAAACTTCTGTCCTACAGTTACAGCATGTACACAGGTAGCTAACTCAATTATTATTGTGTGAGGGCCAGGTAAAGATTGTGGTAACAAAAATACAATATTAGCAATTAGTAACACTTGGATTTGAATCAGTAGGTTTTACATCCAATGAAAGCAAGGATGTTAACAAATATATTGGACAATATTCTGACAATTTAGCAATGTTTCCACATTTGTGGTTGTTGTAGAAATCTTAATTAAACAAGGACAGAAATGGTTGATCACAAAATAAAAGGCACTTCGTAGAATGGTTGTCTAAGTTTTATTGCAGCTGCAAGGCACAAGAGCTTAACACAGTTCTGAAAGCAGTCCTGCGCCAAACTAGTTGTACAAAGTTTGAAGCCTCCTTTTGTACTTTATCTGTATGTTTATGAAGGAAATTTTGTAACTTATTAATTGAATATCAGATGCAGTTTTGTATTTTATACTTTCTGATCATTTTAGCCTGTAAGTTTAAAGCAGACAGAGTTGGTGTGTGTCTTATCATGTGTTCTGTCATTTAGCCTAAACAAAACTGAGTTACGTTCTGACGTCTGACGTAAAAGGTAACACCTCCAGGGGTTTAACCAGGAAGAGATGAACATTATAAGCGCTATTCATTATTATAGTATAAACAGTTGTTAGTGTGCTGCAGACTGCTCAGAGCAGGGCAGCTGTGTTTTGATTTACCCAAGGTCTCTCAGAAGCCTGTGTGCTGTACTATTGAAGCTGATTGGAGTCAGAAAATCGAAAATAAAGATTTAAGAAAAAAATCCCAGATTCCTGTTTATTCGGACATACCATTTTGAACAACGTACATTTTTCCTACATTTACATAAACTGACAAAAAGAGAATTTTCTGACAAATTGTCCCCTTAGAGGTGACTATCTACCCCATACCTTATCCTGATGGTAAAACGTATTATCTTAGAGAGGGCACAAGATAAATAATGCAAAAACAATGGCCTCATACAACAGCAAAACAGCTCAATGGAGTATGTGAAAAGGAAGATAAGTTATTTTTCCATGACAGCGGTCTTGACTGGTCTTGAAACAAAATCCAAAGTTCTGAATGTCTGTGTCTGAGACAAGCCCAAGTACAAATGCCGTATAGACCATCAAAAAGTGGTCTTAAGACCAGTCTTGAGCTAAAGACCAATCTCAAGTCCTTCAACACTGATTTAAAACACAAATGTATGGAGTTAACTAAAGGAGTGCTGACATTTTATTTCTGTTCCAGCTTTATTTTATAGGAAATGTGTTAGAAATTGTGTTGGTTTCAGATACTTTATCATCACTCTGCAAATGTTAACAACCTGCCCTGAGAATAAACATTTAATCAAAATGTTGTGAACAGTTGTGGACAAGCGGAGGCCTCTCCTCAAAGAGCCATTTAGTTTTAAACCTCCTGTTCCTCTGCACTGCCTTGCTGTGTTAGGAATTCATATTCACATAAATCATCTGTCAGAGATGTCTCTCTTTTCCTATAAAACCTCTCAAACTGAAAGTTGAGGCCTCTTCCTCTCCATAACAAAGATTTCCGAAATCCAAAAAAAAAGAAAGAAAGAAAGCAGAAAAACATTCAGCTTCAGATTTTTCAATATTACATGATAACGCTCCGCTTCCCACTCCTGCAGTCTGATCAGGCGGTGTATCTGTGTGACTCCACCAGCGTTGTGTCGCTGACTGAAGAATCTTATTCGGCAAAAACTCTGGCGGCTTGAGTGAATAATTCAGCGATCGTGGGAGCGGAGACAGAAAGGCTCTGTGGTTCCTCTGTGTTTCCCCACTAACTCTGCTCTGCCTCACCCCCTCAGAGGATAACACTACATGTGTTTTGGAGATGTGGGGCGGGAGGCACTTCAGCAGGCTTACCTTTTCCTGCTGCTTTGTCTCTTCGCTTTGACTTCAATATAAAGCGGTGCAAAGCGTAGGAAAAGCAGACAACACTGTAAAACATTTTTTCTTTATTCTGTCAGGAAAAAAAAAAACACCGGTGTTTCACCGCCATTGGACGCAGATGTTGTGATTCACTTTGCTTGTCTGCTTCCTCAGGTATGGGAGTTCTGAGCATGAGCGTTCAACACTTCCTGGGTGGTCTCATCACCACGCTCACCTTCACCACCATGATGCATTGTACTCAGAGGGCAGAGGAAAGCATTCAGGTGACAAAGACTTCACTCAGTCCTCATTCTGGATGCAGTGGCTAATGTTATATAACATTTTGATAACATTTTCTTGTAATTGTGGCAATCAAGGGTGTTTGGTGACATTCTGCAGCTTAATAGATAACAATCTCTCTTTTTTAAGTGCTATGTCTTTACTTTCTTTACGTTCTCCTCACCTGTAGTGTCACAGGTTTGCTATTTGATAACATGAGGTCAGCTCTTAGTTTTAAAGAGAGGCAGTACAGTACCTACTGTCACCTTTACCTTTTCATTCTGAGAAAATCTAAGGTATAGGCAAACCTAGTTTCTGTTCACCGCTTCCTTTTTTCCACTCATGCTGGCATTGTATCTCCAACAACCTCAGTGTTTCTTTTTTCTCCATTTTGTACAGTAAAGCTTAAAACATTCTTTTCTGCTCCAACTGTTTCCTCTTCTCTCTTAATTTCTCCTGTTTGACATAACTTCTCTTTGTCCTTGTCGTAACTGGGCCATCATTGCCTGGAGGTGATCGTTGTTCACGCGGTTATTCAGACGTCACCCAGTCAGTCTCCGAAGGTGACAAATTATAACTTAAATTGCTGTGAGTCTTAACGTGTGAAAGAAGGACTGAAAAAAAATATGCAAGCTCCTACACAGATGTCGGAGTTCTCATATGAACAAAAATAAATATTACGAGAAAACACAATACAGTCACGAAAGCAGCAGTTATTTTACAAGTTTAATGCACTGTTTGTTTTTATTGGTGTCTGTGTGTACTTGTTTCAGAGTCAGGACCATTTGTGACATAGTTACTATAGTGAGGTCTTTGATGTCCTCACTTTATTAGCAGATCTACTGTGTTTTACCAGTTAGGTTTAGAGGTATGGTGTTGATTAGGTTTTGGTTCAGGTTAGAGTTAGGTAAAGACCAGTAATGGTTAGTTTAAAAGTAAATGTCTGGGTTAGGCATAAATACAGTTACAAAAATGAATGGAAGTCAATACAATGTCCTCAGTTTGATTCAAGTACAAGGGTGTGTGTGTGTGTCTGCGAGCAGGATGGGGAAAGCATTAGCTCGCCTGTTGTGTGCATATGTGCGTGTTATTGAAAGTAGTGCTATCCAGTAACAGAAAGCTGATAGTGTGAGTGCTTGTTAACGATACCCAGGAGAAAGAAACTGAATCTGTTAAACAAGTTGCTCAGAATAAAGACACTCCACTTAGCTGTGGTCACACAGGCTCTCAGAGCTGCTCTACACCACGGCCACAGAGTCGCTCGGAGCTCCTCAACACCCACTTTGTCCTGAGAGAAGTTCTCTTCTCAACTTAATTGACTTTCTGCTCTTTTAATTGGCAAGTTCAATATGTGGTTATCTGATGAAATTGCCTGTAGGTAATCAGATTTTTATTGTAGTTATTGTGAATTGATTCTATATAAATAAAGAAAATTGAGATTGATTTGGATAATTAATTGCTACTTTTTTTTTTTATCAGTTATTGCTTTTACAGTTTCATATCATTGGCAGGAATAAAACCTTTATTTGTTGCGTTTCACATGAGGAACAGCTCAATACCAAAAAGAACACAGTGTACAAAAACACGAGACAGAGAAAACCAGCAGATCTTCACGTCAGAAACAGCAGAACACTAGAAATAGTTGTTTTGCTAAATATTTAAAAAACTAACAATAGTTAAAAACACAGCTTACTTGTTGCAGCTCTATTTTCATGTACTTCTGATTAATGGATGCTGTAAAAAAAGCTTTTACAAAAATGAAGGAACACAGTGTTCACGCTCGTTCACACAGTGAAGTTTAGGAAGTTTGATATATTTTGATTATATGTTGATTATTTGAAATGCAGAAATATCGATACAATAAACACATTTTAGAAATATCATTGACAGTGGATCTTGAGTAAAAATAAAGTTCATTGTTGGATTTTGCTGAGATTTTATATATAAATATATAAAAATAAATGAATTAGTTTGTTTAACTTATTGAATGTGGTGTTAATGAACAGATGGAGGAGAGACGTTACATCGTTACATCATCTCTTTTCTCTCCCTCAATCATAAAAACCTAAAGGCTGAGATCAGATTCTCCTCTTCATCCGGTTTCTTTACATCCTCCCAGATGATCTGACACTTCATCCACCAGCTTTATAGTGTTCACCTTTTCTTCTCCGTCCTTCAGTATTTTGGGTCTTTTAGACTTCAAATACACCATTTCCTTTTTTTTTTTTTTTTTTTTTAAGATTTATCATGTTATCCTCTTTATTGTTCAATGTTTTACTTTCTCTCGCTACATGTTGTCTTTTATTCCTATTGTCCTTTTTTCCCATGTATTTATTTTTAAACCCCCATTATTTCCCTTTTCTGTCATTATTTTTCCTCCTCCTCATAACCCTCTGTTGTCCTCCTCCTTTCAGGCCACCCACTACAGTTTCCTGGCGACTCTGGAGGTGCTGGGAAAGCTGATGTTCAGTGCTTTTGCAGGAGTGTTGGTGGACTGGTTTGGTTTCCAAGTAGCCTTCCTCTTCTTCCTCACGCTGTCTGCTGGGACAGCGCTGCACGTGTGGACAGCTACCTTCACTGGTGCTCTCAGGGAGCATCAGCTTAAAGAGCAGCCCAAATGACCTCCAGGCCTAAAGGTCCTGATTTAGGGCAAATACTGCTGAATGAAACATGATGAAATAGAGTTTGACTATTTAAAAACTGCAAAGTATGTCATGTTAAACATAACAGTTTTATTACAATAATTTACATGAAAAGATCTTGAAGAAGTCTTGGCTGTTCTTAAATAAGTCAACCATGGTTTGAAGTTCAGTGAGTGCTTTTGTTGTATGATTCGGCCAAATTTAGCTTTATTTTATTCTTTTGCTTTTAAAGTTTCACAGAAAGTCTTAAAATGTGAAGATGAAGCTTACAGACATAATCAAAAACATAATATAGGCTCATTAAATGAAGCTGCATTATGTACTGAGGATAGGGATGGGCATTTTAAACAAACACACATTTCATTTTTGTCAGTAATTATTTAACTTCTTATCAAATGCTCAACCCATCCATCTATCAGCTAGTGCTTCAAACACAATACCAACTTTCAGACATTCACGCACCTCACAATGTGTTTATTTTGTCCTTTACTCAAGCAGGGCTAATTAATATAGCACAATAAGACTCAGCATAACAAACTGTTTAAAAGCACAAAAATCAGTCTTAATGAGCACTTTTTTCAGTTGCTGCTTTATGATTTAGAGCAGTTGCCTGTTTTCATGTTGTTGCTTAAAATCATGCCTGTACCCACATGGTTATGGTCATGTTAACGCTCGCCACAAGTCCTGCAGCTGAAAAATGAAATAGAGGGTACCAAGATGCTGCTACTGCTGCTAATTCTGCGAGCTTAGGGATCTTTATTCTTTCATTTTCACAGATCCAATGAATCAACGGGGATGCATGTATTCTGATTGTAAAGCTGAGCTCACCCATAACCATAGTTTCCACTTTAAAATCCTTTCAAAATAAGACACAATGGCAAAAACAGATCCTCGGACGCTCTAAGCTGTTTAACTTTTTTTTTGTTTTAGCAGCAAAACTGGAGAACAAGTTAGAAGACAACTTGATGTGTCACTAGATGTTGGTGTTAAAAAAAAAAAAAAAAATATATATATATATATATTAAATAATATATATATATATATATATATTAAATAATATATATGTGTATGTATATATATATATATATAGACTTGGAATATTTCAAAATCTATGCCCATCCCTAATTGAGAACTTAATATATAATTGGTAAATATACTGATGAAATAACATTTTATATTTGACACAAACATACATTAGAGTATATCAAATGGTAATACTGTGTGTATATATATTGATATACATATACATATATATATATATATATATTGAGATATATATTGATATATATATACATATATATATATATTGAGATATGTATATATATCAATATATATATATATATATTGATATACATATATATATATAGGTATATATATATATATATATATATATAGGTATATATATATAAATATATAGGTATATATATATATATATATATAGGTATATATATATTTA